>JAPTYQ010000006.1:28653070-28678156 GCA_029814465.1 Ostorhinchus cyanosoma | reverse complement strand
GTGTGTGTGTGTGTGTGTGTGTGTGTGTGTGTGTGTGTGTGTGTGTGTGTGTGTGTAAAACAGAAAATATTTTAGAAAAAGAAATAACATACTGTGCCCAAGAATGCGTATTGTTCTTTTCTCTGGTGCCTCCAAGCTCGGATGCTCCACCACACAGGTCAAATTCTGATCAGAATACAAAGAAGACAGGAAGTGCACAGAGCTCTGAGCCAACACCAAACCATTGGCCTGGACTTCATGGACTTCAGTTTCCATCACATGAGTGATGCTGTTGTCACTGTCACTGTTTTCAACTTGCCACGTTACGGCGGCTGCAGGGGCAACACTTTCCACTGAGCATTCTACCTTTGTGTACTTATCACCTCCTCTCCTCTCTGTGCTGGAGCTGAGGGTGATGTTAGGTGGATCTGTGTGGGAAAAAAGTTTAACTAGTGTAAGTTGGGGCTTTGCTTTAGAGAGAAAAAATAAAATCTATAGTGCACTTATATGGTCAAATATACTCAGGCTAAATTATCCATTTCTAGATTTGTTGAACATACCGCAGAGAGGGAGCGTTATGCTTCTGTTCTCTGGTTTCTCAAATGCAGGGTGATTTATCACACACTTCGCTGTGAGCTCCCAAGGCGAGCAGGCAGGGAGGAGCAAAACTCCCCTGACGGAGTGGCTTCCATTATGAGAAGTGAAATTGAACCAAGTGACTCCAGACACACCCTCTGGTAGAAGCCAGGACATGTTGGCTGCAGGAACAGCATCAGCTGCTGAGCACTCAATCATGCTGCTTCCATTGTCAGTCTGCAAATCAACTTGTATTGAAGGAGGAACTGAGAGGACAGGAGCGGAGAGAAACATCCACATCAATATTTTATACTCACGATGTGGAAATAATAAAAGTGTATTTGTGTAAGTGTGTCTGAGGAAATGAGTGGGGGAAGTTGCACTTACCAGGCCGAGTTGTAACTGTAACGTTAAAGTGTAGCATTGCTCGGTGATGGTGATAATAGAAGACGCATTCATACAGGCCGGCGTGGAGATGATTCACAGGACCCTGAACAGAGAGGCTGCTGCCCACCACATTCACACCCTCAGGTATGGGTCCATCATCTCTGCAGGGAAAAGTCAGCAAACACACTGAAAAGTCTTTTTATTGTGATTTTGATCAAACGTCTGTATCTAGTTCCTACTGTCTATCATTTGTGGTTTGGTGCCACCAAACCTTACCACATCCTCCACAGGATATGAAGGTTGTTTCAGTCTACACATTGTGCAGAAATAAAAAAAAAGTAGAAGTGTTGCATGTGACTGATCTTTACCATTACAAATGTAAAACATCCAAACCAACAAGACAAGAGATTAAAAAAAGAAAATCTATAATAGAATAAATTTACAGTGGTGGCCAAAATCATTAGACTTGGCATATTTTAGAGGTTTCCTCTTTTTTTTGAATTGGCCATTAAAATATCCATTAAAAGGAGGAAACATCTACAAAGTCATAACTGTGCTCTATAAACCATAGAATAGAGCCATCATAAGGAGATTCAGGTCATTTTCTGAAACATAAGCTGTATAGTATTACTTTGACTCACTGTTTATGTCAGAATCAGCTCATGCTTTCTGATTTTTAAGAAATAGCAAAGGCTGTGGAATGAAATTTAAGCTGTGATCTGTGTTTTTAATCTCTATCCCTTCATGGTGTTGTTTTTCTGTACAAAGATAGGAAAGGCAGGAGAGGACTGGGTCAGAATCAAACCTGGACCTTTGTCATTTGTGGTCTACGTCCCAGGTGAGCCACACAGACGGCCCTGTACTATCATTTTTTGACATAGTACACTAAAAACTCACACCTGACACAATATATTTTCCTTTAGGCTGAAATGTCTCTTACTTTTTGCAGGTAACGTTGTAACTCGGCACATTCCCAGTGACCTCCACTGTGAATAAAGCATCTGTCTGTCCTTCCTGCAGCTCTAAATACTCAGTGGTTTGGATGCTACCATCACTGTTTTCCATCCCAGGATATGACAAATGAACTCCAGACAAAACTGCAGAATGAAAAGCACATTATTTGCTGTAACTTCTACTTCATGAGACAGTTTTACACATGTGAAAAATGATAGTACTTACAATAAGATGGCAGTGTTATGACTCTTGATTCCCTGTGAGTAAATTTGGGGTGGTCAAACATACAGGTGATGTTATGGCCTTCGTAAGTGGCTGCAGGGAGATGCACAGATCTGGTTTGTGCGTCTGTGCCTGTCTCATCCTCTGTCTGCAGATCCTCATCAGTGTCCAAAGCCAAGGAGATGTCAGTGTCAGGTCTCCCTCCAGATGAAATACAAGAGACCACCCAGAACTCACTTCCTCTTTGTTGTACCATCTCTGCTTTAATGGTCACATTTGGCCTCACTGTGAAGCAGGAAGAAAGGCGAGAAGAGTTATTCTTTCTCAAGGTCTAATGTTTTTTCCAGCAAATTAAAAAGTCAGATAGCAAGAAGAGGCTCTGGGTGTTTTTGTTAAATAGGAAGCTGGAGCCGGATGAGCTGAATGTTAGCTAAACACAGGCCATAAGGGGCTTCTGCTTGGGTTTTGGGGAGTGCTGACTTAGGCTTATCACCTGTCCCATCTGTTGGCTGGGCTACAGCTGAGAGCAGATGTCTGGCCCAGCTGCTGTCCAACCTAAGCTGAAAGAACCGCAGGCTTTAATACTGGGAATCAGTGGAGATCACAGTCTATTATCAAATACATAAAAGTTGTGCTAGCCATCCATCCCTAATGAGTAAAACAAGTGAGCTAACACCTCATAATAGCTCGGCTGTCAGCTTACGGAACATAGAATTAATGTGAGTGAAAGTACTTTGGCTTTAAAAATTCCATCTGTTAACACCAAAAGTTATGTTTGGATTTAACTACTGCAGTTAGGTAATTATCAGGACTTCCTGGACTGTGAATGCACCATAGACAAATAATGATGGGCTGGCACATGCTAATGGGGGCTTAAAAACTACGCTGAATAAACATATAGCTAAAACATGTGGTGATTTGGACACATATTGCTCTTGAAATGGTTATTCAAAAATCCACTTTCATCACACTAAAAGAGTAAAATCAAAAGCACCATCATTAATTATTAGTGGATAAATTCAGTAAAAAAACTTCCTGATACTATCAGTTATCAGCATGTGAACACTGAAGGCCATTTCAACAATCATTTACTAGTTTAATGAGACAATGTTAAGCTAAATTAAACCTGTAGTAATAGTAACTTCTGCCACAAGGGGTTTCTTATCAAAACAACAAGAAAATATTTTAACTTCTTTTACTGTTCTGTTTTTCTCAAGGATTGCTAATGAAAATGTATACAAAAGAGGTAATCCAATAAAGTGTTATGTTATTTTATGTTTAGTGACATATATTAAACAACGTTAAACATTAATGTAAGCGCACGATACCATGGACTGATAAAAAAGGCTGTTACTTTGGTTTAAATGTCCTGTTCCTGATTTTAAACATTGCTGTATTCATTTTACATGATATACTAAGGTTTTAAAGTGTCCCAAATGGAAATTGTGTTGGGTTCTGTGCACCATACAGCATGTTTCCTAAAGACTATGTTGCAATTCACAGTTACAGCACAGTCAGATTTGTGTTTCTGTGTCTGTTTTCCAAAGTACACATGCAAAATCATTTGTGGGGCTGTTGTTAAACTGTAGCTTCAGTAAACCAATCAGAGGTCTGTTCAGAGATGAGGGAAGGAAAAATAGGCTTTAAACATGACAGACAGCAGAATATCTAGTCACTGTCAAGACTCCGTCAGATGCATCTGCTGCCCAGAGTCTGTGGTTCATTAATGCATCACAGAACCAAGATGGCCGCTCCTTCACCTGCGATAGTTTGGCCTCTCTGTAGCAGCACGACCAGTGCAGTACTGTTGATCTGTATCATCTATATTTTGGACAGTGGGGAAAGCTGCAGGAGGTAGGCATATATTCTCAAATTTTAATCATTTTCTTCTTGTAATTTCTATTTACTGCGGCTGTATTACGAATTTCTACATGACACTGCAATGGTTTAATGTTGTAATTAGTAGTCTACAGGCCTTCACATTAATAAACTCATGGCTGAGTTTATTTCATGAAGGTGCACGCTGGACTATCACCTTTATATCATTATTAATTGTGTTTTGAGTTATTGCTGCATTATTATTTCCATGTGCTTGATACCGGTGAAGCACTGCACTCCCACATGAATGCATTGCACTGAGCAATGTGATTTATGGTCTGTCACTGTGTATATGGAACAGAGTGAGAAGGAACGGCCAGCATGAAAAATTAGAAGGCGAAACTTACTGTGCTGTGAGATGCTGAGTCATGAGCCATGATTACAAAATTCTCACGACTGAAACAATACAATATGCCACTTCCTGACAAAGCAGACCTGCAAACACAACAACACTGAGCTGTGAACGCGCTTACTGTAGGTGTCCACCCTCACTGTGGTGACTTTTGGTTTTGGGAGGGTTGGGTGTTGAACCATGCAGGTCACGCTGTCCTCGTCCTGCAAGTGGGTGGGGAAATGCAGGGTGCTGCTCAGGGTGGAGGTACCATTTGGGTGAATTGTTTCCTCAACATCTATGTTGAAGATGTCATCTGAGGGAGGGTGGCTGTTAACCAGCCAGCTGATCTGAGGCGTGGGCCGGCCCCCATCAGCGAAACATGTCACCGACTGGTGATGAGTGTGGTTGATAATCTCTGCTTTCACTTGGACCTGTATGTCAGGCCGGGCTGCAAATGAATGAATTATTATTGAAAGGTGTGATTTTACAAAATGCAAGATGTAACAGTTCACCACTGTGAGAAGCAGTGGTGGTCAAGAAAGCAATAGCATGACTGAGGAGAGCAAGAGGCTTTGATCAAAAAAATAAAATAAATTGTTCTTTTTCAGATAATTTCACAGTGGTTATGTTCTACAAACACATTTGCACCAAAGAAAAACTTAATATATTGTAAAGAATAGAATTAAATCACAAAGGTCCTTCTGTCTGTATGTGGTGAATATTATCTCACAGACAGAACTGCTTCAACCTAAAATTAGTGCGGTGAGTGAGAAGAGCAGAATGAACCACAATATGTAATTTCTATGCTGTTTTTAGGAAATAATAGGTTTTTTTTAAAGTAAAAATGGTGGCATGATCAAACAGCAAAAGCTACATTTCTACAAGTTTTATTAAAGTTGGTGCAGCACCACTGAGCTTTATCACTTAATTTCTTCAAAATAACAAAAAAGTATTAATTTATGTTTGTTTCTTACCTACTACACTGAGGAATACATTTCCAGTAATATCCTCATCTTCTGCAGAAAACATACACTCATACTTTCCCTCTGCTTTCACACTGGTCACGTTCATTCTGACTGTGAGGTTTGCAAGTGAGTGTGGAACTGAGAAATCGGTGTCACGGCTAAAAGGCCTTCCATTGATAAACCCTGCCAGCCGCTTGCTAACTTTAGATTCAGCCCCCCGTTTCCAATATGCATGACTGATCTCGTCCTTGCCCAGATATCTGCAGGTCAGGTGCACATCTTCTCCTAGGACTCCTTTAACATTGTCTGCGATCTCCAGAAGTGACTCTCCACTGACACCTGAGAAAAAAGCCCAACACAATAAAAATGAAAGGTCATAAGTTCATCAACGCAAAATCCTCAAATTGTGAGCTCCAGCAAAGACTTGTCTGAAGGGGAAAATGTGATGTGATGGATAGCATGGAGATAGGTGTTCCTGTTGTACCAGTGCAAAGAGTTGAGCAGCTGAGTGAAACTGTGACAGATGATGCACACTAACCAGGTCAGTGGTTATAATGTTGTTTAATTAATGGCATTTAATTATTATTAGAATGAATGTCAGTGCTCTAGTGGCTTTCTTAAAGGGCCAAGACAAGACTTGGACTTATGCACCAAATGACACCATGTACCCTTTGAATATATTTAATGGAAGTCTCCATTATGTTAATGAAATGAAAACAGTCCAAAAGTTACGCCCCAATCTATACACACACATACACACTGTGACCCCTTCTCTTCCTGCTGCTCAGAAATCAGCCACGATTACGGGAGGTTTCAGAGGAAAAGACATTTAATAGAAGCTGACAGGTTTTAGCACTTGCAGGAGGACAGTGTGCAGACTCCAGTGCATACCAAGTCCCTTTCATCCTACTTCCTCTGCTGACTTTATCAAAGTGCACTTGAGGACAGAGTTTGCTCCATCAGCCAGCTGAAGCCAAGCAAAGTGAACTTCTATTCAGCCTTAGATGCATAATGACGGCTTAAATGATGACAGCGTGGTGCTCTGCTTTGTGGAAAACCACTAAACATTTAGCTGCTACAATCTAAGCTGAACTGTTTGCATCAAACACTGTTAAAGTTGGAACGCTGTTCTACTGTACACTGCATCACATCAAATGGAAACAATGTGAAGCCTTTAAGCAGGAAGGACAGACAGGGAGAAATGAATATGCTATATCACTTCAATTATGCCAAGTGGGTTCATTATTCATCTGCCCTTGCAGCTTATTGCCAAAATAAAATGTCAGCCAACTACAGAAAAGATAGACCTTAAGGACACAAACTCAGTAATAACTAAGAAAAAATAATGTATTCATGTATTGCATATTTCCTTAGCCTTGGGGGCTTCTTTTCTCACCAAACAGCAACTATGCACTGCCAGCTTTGCAGACTGGGGAAGTGGTAAACAAATGATTCTTTCAACTTTAAAAAACACAGCATTCATCTCAACTTTCATCTCCGGCTGCAAGTCCCGGTGACTCTGCAGAGACAAAGATGTGAGGATACACCTCATGCCTGCTGAAATCCAAAACCAAAACGGTTCTAAATAAGAATAACTTGCAGAGGGTTTTCCCCTTACTCAAACAATAAACTCTCAACAACCCTCATATATTAACTTTAAAAGGCTGTAAAGAAACTGGTTTGGTTTAGGGTGACACAGCTGATCAATACTATTGAACTGACTGCTGGTGTGACAATACAAACATGCCATCAGTAAAAAACCCTGCAGAAATAGCTGTTATTAAGTTGGTTAAGGTGTATTTAGTGTGTTAAATCACTTTGCAGTGCTGTTTAGTGTAAAAATCACTGGTTAAACAAGACCTTAAAGGCCAGTAAAATAAGCTCATAAACAGCTGACACTCACAGATGGATTGTAACCCTACAGACTTACCCCAAATTTCCAACCAGTGAGCAATATTTAGGACCAGACCCAAAATCAGCAGCCTTGAACATCCCATGATGGTGTCATTGAGTAAAATAGAACTGGATTAACTGACTGTATGTATAAGGCATATGAGTATTTAAAGTGTGTGTATGTGTGTGTGTGTTCTGTGGTTTATGGTTAAAGGCACACACCCTCAACAGCTGACACTGATGTTTGTGCAGATGTACATGTGCCTTTGTGTGCACACAGTGCCACTCATACACCCACACACTATGCACTAACATTCTCTAGTGCTCAGAAAAGTGTGGAAAACCATTTCACCTGTTTTCTACAACAATAATAACTCTGTTTCTAAATGTAGGGTTGCAGCACATTTGCATGTCTCTCACAGTTTTCACCTCTCAGGACCGATTTTCTGCTTTCAGCTCCGAGTCACTGTGCAGGATGTGTCTGTTCAGTTACTCAGCCACCTCATATAGCAGGGTGCCTTGGGAAGTGGTAAAGCCATGCATCATTCATACCATCCTGTCCCTGCTGGGGCCCATGGAAGCTGCCTGTCTGCAAGACAGCTCACTGCTGCACATGCCCTGCAGTTTGGGAAATCACTCACCTCTGAGCATTGTTTTATGGCATAGTGCTCCTCTAATTAACTTTATTTTTCTCAGCCTGACTTATTTGCTGACGTACAAAAACAAATATGGATAAGGCGAAAGAAGCTCTTTGCAGGGGCTCAGCATTATAAAGCATTTCAAACTGGTCTGTTTCAGGTTGCTTTTGTTTCCTGTAAAAGGTGAACAACTTTAGTGTTGAGTCATCAAGACCACAGGAGGATGACAATGAATGAAATGACCTGACAAAAATTGCTACTAAGACTTTTGATGGCGTGTGGTTTGTAACGGCTTTTTGAATTGTGATGTGTGAAACTGGCAGTCATAGTGAGAAATGTAGTCTGAGAAAGTGGGTTTTACAAAGATTATTTTTTTCCTGTTTCTGTCTTTGTTCCTTTTCTTCGTCATCAAATCGCACACGCAGACACATTAGAGTCACTCTTTAGCCAACTGCATGAAGTGGAAAAACATCCTGTAAAAACTTATTTCCACACATGTCCTTCATATTATACATTTAATTTTATCAGCTGTTTTTTCCTTTGCATCCTGTATGAGGTAGATTTTCCTTAAATATATGGAAACTTGTCAGTCCTTGTGGACCTTAATGAAGCACGGGTCCATGCAACAGTAAAGTCATCCTTTGTATCAGATTTCAAGATTTCACATGAAGGAGATGTAAAACTTACACTTAACATTAATATTTTTTTTCATTTTGTTTCCAGCTACTTCTTCCTGACTTTGTATTCCTTGTCATTCCTCAGATTTTATATTAAAATCACACAACTACAAGGTCTTACTATGGATATGCAATATGTAGGTTCATGGAGAGACTCATTGGTTTCTGAGCTGCCATTTTTAAGCCAGTTATTCACTTTTTATCCATCATCTTATTGGCTGTGTGGGACCTGAAATGACTATATTTGGACATAGTGGCATAGCTGTGGTCACATAAAGAGATCAGAGCCACTTTACTCGGGGTCAGAGGTGAGCTAACGTTGAACACTAGCTTACTAACTTGTTAAAATTATACATTTCATTAAGCACTGCTCAAAAAAGACTGTTTTATGTGATGTATTAACTACACCTGTGGTTGAACTGTCAGAAACAATATGATTAATAAACAGAAAATCCACAGAGATAGTCTGAGTTTTCAGAGGAACTAAACAAAGTTGATGGGAATGGAATGACTCCTTCAAAAACCTGTTCCTTTTTTTCCAGTGTAAGTCTATGGGCTGTCAGTGATATTCCAACTTAAAGACACTGTACATCTGATTTGGCTTCATTTTGGAGCCTTTGCCTCTTGGGTCAAGTTATTAAATTGGGAATTCAATAAACATATTATCTACAGTGTAAGTCTAATCAACCTCTTCCTCTTGACATAAGACTGAGCAGAGGTTATTTATCATACTCTGGATCTTCATTAGGTTTGTGATTTGATTAGATTGTGTGGGATGTATTGACAGATGAACCCTGTACTACAGAAAATGACCACAGTGGTTGTGTGTTTTGAATGTAAATTAGAAACAAAACAAGCTCCAGCAGATCAAGATGTGGTTGTATACTTAAAAGGTCAGTTATTTTTTGCAGAATACATGTGCAATGGTTTGTGGTGTTGTCATTTAGAATACAAAATGTACCAGACTGTTTCCATGGCACTAATAGGAAGTAATTGATAAGGAAATATTAATTAAGGAAATGTATTATATCTTGAATTTTATTGAAGTTTTTAAACTAAATGAATAAAAAAAAGCATATCGGGAAATAGTGTGTTTATTTGGTCTTACAAATTAGCCTCCGTACCTCACACATAGATCAGAGAGGTTTTGTTGGCATGGTCTGAGTCAGATAAAAGCCTTATTACTTCCAGTTTGTCTGTGGACATACATCCGGAAGGTAACACACGGTTCAGTCTATTATGAATTACACGCAACATTTGATTTTGAGGGCAAACACTTTCCACGTATGCTGATCTTCTAAAACGTTAATAATCACATGAACTGCAGGTAATTTCTCCTGCTAATTGAATTACCTGAAGTGGTTGTTCCCTGAAGGTAGACAGAGGTGGAGCGGAGATTGGACAAGTTATCTGGAATACTCTTGTCTTTTCCATATGAAACTGGGTTTTTTTCTGACTGTCTGACTGCAAGGTAATGCATTTCACCGACAATGAATTGTTAGCATTTCACAGACAAGGTATTTATATTTTTCACAGATGTACCACTGGCATCCCCTTCACCTTGCTGTCTTTCTCTTTATCTCTTTCTCTAAGGACACGCATGTGGAAATTCAGCTGGAAAAAGCTGTTGGTGATCAGCCAGTAATAACGTGTGTGCAGTAAAAAGCCCCAGAAACCTGCATCCGAAGGACTGCATGGTAACCTCCTTAACTCTGTGAAACCTTATCATCGCTCTCTTCACAGGGAGGGAAATCAACGATCATCTGCACCATCTCTTGCTTCCTGCTGTTATTCATTTACAGCTAAATTATCACCAAACCCTCCAGCACTCCCACACACATACTCGTCCATACAAACACTCGCAAAGCCTTTGAACAGATTCCACGCTGACGCAACAGTTGATGGATATGCTACTATCAATCTAAGTCCCATACCAGGTTCAACCTATCATGCAGATGGTACTTGTGCAAGAGGAGAAGTCATTATGAAAATATGAGACACATCAGCATTCAATTTTTCCCACACAAATCTGCAGTGACAATCTCAGAGTGCACACATTTGTGCCAACGTGTGGTTGGTATCACAGTGACAGTTATCAGATAAGACTGGGGTTGACACAGTGTTTCAGTTCAGAAAAAACATTATCAATCTCCTCCGGAACAAACAAGATTTACGTAAAAATTGTCTTGCAGGAAGTTGCATACTGTTAACTAATCCTGACCTCAGAGATGGCATCAAAAATGAAGTCTAGTTTTTGTCTGTTTTTTTTTTTTTTTTTTTCATTCAGCCTTGGTTTCATGCAGTATTGATGATGGTTTATAACACACTGATGTTAAGTGTTGACCTTTGACCATTAATAAAAATCTTCTATATTGAATAATCCCACTCTGTACTGGATACACTAAAAGTAAAACGTATAATCAGCTCCTTAAATATTTGGACCGTGATGAAAATGTAGTAATTTTGCCCCATTGTGGATCTCAAATGAAATGATCAAAATGTGATTGAAGTGCGGATTATCAGTTTTAATTTAAGGTGATTAACAAAAAGATGTTTGTATGCTGCTTCTGGGCCAAGTCATTATTGAAAATGGTTAAGTAAACGTTAAATAAATAGATAAAAATATTGCAGTAAACATTTAAGAATTACAACCATTTTTAGCAAGGTCACACCATTTTCAGAGGTTCAAATGTAATTGGACAAATAGTTTCAGTTGTGGACTATTTCCTGGTTATTCTATGATAAATAAAGCAGATAAAAGGTTTGGAGTTTGTTCATTTTCAGATCTACTGTGGTGGTGTACAACAGCAAAACTGCAAAATATATGTTGCTGCCCAGACATAAATGGACCCATATGTGCATCATTTCCTTAAAACATACTCCCAGGACCTCAATTCTTGTTTATATCACTGATGGTTGTGTTTTTGAGTGTGAACAATGATCAAAAAAGCTGATTTATAAAGAAATGACACTCAATTCAGGATCATCTTCAGGATAAGGATGTTAATAGATGTTGTTATCCAGTATATGTGTCATTTTTTCCACAGCAGCAGTTGCCTTCATTTATGAGAAAATGGTCAAATGTCTAAAAGTGACCTATTTCCCAACGGAAAAAAAACCCAAAACTTTCTAGAATGTGGACCATCTTCAGGGAGAACTGAGCTATGGTCGAGACCTACTTTGTGTGAAATTTTCAAGTGGAAATGTGCCGTAGCTCTTGTGTTATATGCATAGATATACAGATAGAACCATCTGCAGTTCCTTCACAGGGATGAAGGAAATAAGATCAGAATTCAGAGGTCGTTACACTAGTAAAATTAAAAAGATACGAAAAGGAAAGTACTCAACATGCTAAATTGCGCATTTTCAGAATGCAATGCTAAGAATATAGTATACCAGAACTTACACAACACAACGTAAGACCATTTCACTGCAATACCAAATTTAACAGTATTTATTTTATTCACTGATATATATGTTGTGTGTAAACTCTTTACCTGAAAAATACCTGGCAGACGACAATAATATCTAAAGTTTCTACAGTATTTCCATGTGAAATACAGCTCAGTCAATTTTAAGCATGTTGTAGTAAGTCACATGTGCTGCATTTCTTGACCAATATGATTCAGTATCCATAAGATTTGTTTCTGTTATTTTTCATCTTTTTTACCATTATAACTCCATGTCTTACTTCTTATACCTTTGTGTTTTGTGTTTACTCAAAGGTTGTGTGAAGGGTACACTGATGCTGAGGAACTGCTGACCACAAAAAAAGAAAAAAAACAGATGCACACTTGCAGCAACAAAAACAAACAACTTTCATGCTGCATGGAAGTCAACATTTCAGTGAACCCATTATGACCCATAAGTGATAAGCACTCGGAAGCACCACACCCTGACCAGGTTTTATACAAGCACATAATGGTTACTGATACATTTTATCGGCTCCAATAAAACATCATACATCTATAATGAGTCATAATCAGCTCATGAATGTTTATGGTTTGTTGTTCTGCAACCTTCTAAAGTCATATTACTCTTATTGCTTTCACAATCCATCGCTCAGCATCATGATGAAGATGTAGATGATGCAACCTGAATGTACGAGAGGAAGAACTTTAAATTCACATGTACACTTGCATCCTTTAAGTGCTATTGAAACTGAAACTAGATGATTCATACTGAAAAAGTTTCTTCAAATGTTTACAACTGCCAAGAAAGGTCGATCAAATTGTCAGTTGCACGAAGGATTCTGTTTTTGCAACTGCAAGCACCGTAAGTGGGTAAAAAATGAAAATGTCTTGATTTTCTCAGAGATGGCTCCTATTGCAGCATCTTACTTAATTTTTTTCTACATGAGTCATAACATCTCTGATCAATCTCCTTTTCATGATGCTTTATTGTGCTGTAACCACTGAGGAGACTGCAAACTGAGTGCTTTATTGTTATTTAGTTGGTGGAAATAAATGTGAACGGTCTTGAAGATGATGTATTTGATATTCAGGCCATAGACATTTATATACTTCAACATTTGCTGGACTGCTGAGTGCTTAATGATTATTTAGTTGATGGGAATTACACAAACACACTCATAAAAAGTGGGAGGGACTGCTCTGGGCATTACAGTAAGTAGTAGATGAGGCATGGGTGAGGGTTTTTGATCAATCCCACAGCCCTGAAATGCATTTCAGGGAAATAGTCCTTTGTTTTCCCAGACAGAAATCACAAGAGGAGCCACGGGGAAGAGGCGTGGTGTCCTGCCAGCAGGGCTGTGCACCGAGGTGAAGCTGCTGTCGTTCATGAGAGGATGGGAGACTAAGTCTCGATCCAGGGGCGAAAAACTGAGTAGCTGGCAAAATATCAAGTGAGTATGTAAGTGAAATGGACAGCAGATGGTTCTGGTTGGTGCACCGGTTGTTTGTAACGTGCTGTGCATGGCTGGGCCTGTGCATCGCTCCAGATCTGGCACCCGTCCTGGCTTCCCTCCCTGCAGGACTCTGCAACCTGCAGGCTGTGGGTCTGTGCTAATGCAACCTGTACAACTCCCATCAGGGGAGGTAGTTTACAGGGGCCCAGGCAGGGAAACACCAAAGTTAAGGGTTAGGGTTTGGGTTAAGCTACATATGAAAATGTACTGAGTCAGAGGTCATCATTGGTCATTTTCCTGTCATGTTGCACAATCAAATTAACCTTTAAATACAAACCAAAAAAGTGTGCTATTGTTGCAGGATTAAGAGACCACACCTCAGTAACCAGCTGGCCATGTAAAAGGTCAATCAGTGGTAAGCTTTGCATGGTTTTTAAAAGGTTACTTGGTAACCAGAATAAGAGGCTAAAAAGGTGCCATTTTTGTTGTTGCTGTCATTGTAAAGTCAAGATATCATCTTTAAAAAACTATTTTATGTGAAAATACATCAGCAAAGAATGCTTCACTACATCTTATTAAAATGCATGTTCATTAAGCAATAGTGTCATTCATTTTTTTTCAGTTTAGCATAATAACATCTGGGCACAGTAGCAGAGGAAGAAAAAGACCCTTGAAACCACACCTTATGCCACGCCCCCTAGGAATAAATGTTTGTACATCCCAATCTCCTGCAGCTTTTGAATCCAGGCATTGTCCACTTTTGCTCACACACAGAGAGTCATTATGGAAGGAGGTCAGAGCCACTCAGCTGCTCGGCCCTACCTCGGATGGTCCATCTTCACCACTTTCTGCTGTTGTATACCTTTAGGAATCGCTGCTATTATCTGCTCCTGTAGGGTAGGTGGCTCTTAGCTTTTTCTTTTTCTGTTTTGTGCATTTTAATACTTAAAAGAAAAATATGCAAAAAATGAATAATGTTGGCTGACTTCTGCTACTAATCTAACCACTCAAACTACATGTATTTGGCTTCTATATATGTGTGTGGATACATCAGTAGTGAGTAAAGAAAACATGAATGGTCTTTCGGTTTGGAGCAGTTCCAAGTTTTCTTCTGTTGGGAAATGTTACCAGGTGTCAGATTTGTTTCACCAGGAACAGCACCTGACTCGTGATTTCATTTCTTGGGTCAACTGTTTTAGGATCAACAACAATTTCACATAAATGAAACAGATGTTGATCTCTTGTTTTGTTTTTTGTTAAGGCATTGGATGCTAATCGAGTTGGTGAATCAGCGTTAGCTGAAGATGCATCGAGGAAGGCGAAGGTCCTGAACATCATCGGGCTTGTCTGTGGAATCATTATGCTGATCATTATAAGTGTATTGTTGTCTCTTTATCGCAAACATGTTCCACACTGACAGACTTTAAAGTCGACAAATACCACAAAGTCTCATCTACAGAAACAACACAATTAATCTTCAATAAAATCTTGAATTAAACCTTACCAGAGGTGGTCATTTTTGTGTCATGATATACAACCATTTGAGGATTTACACAACATGTTGTTTGCATGACATACACACCACAAAAGTGTGTGTTATTGTGGCAGGATTAAGAGACCACACCCCAGTAACCACACGGCCATGTAACAGTCAACACTGAGCTGCATGGTTTATAGGCAGACGTGTTGGCCAAAATAAAAGCTTTTTTAAACCTTGTGCTTGAGATTTCTCCTAATGGTTGCAGGTGCTAGGAAAAAAAAAGCTCACTGATGAAGCTGGATTTTTTTTTTTTTATCATCCTCAGAAATTAGGTGACTACAGGTGTTTACATTTCCATAGCAAAATAGGTCAACTTGTTATAAATTGTTATATGTTATCAACATGGGCACTTAAATTTTCTTCAATGTCTCAAATACAGAGAAATTGACAATTTAAAAAAACAAACCAAAAAAAGCAATAGCCTTTTAAGTCAATGAAGGCCATCGTGTTCCTTTTACTATATGAAAAATATATATGATATAACTATATGAAACCTCACCAGCACTAAAAGGCTAAAAGCAGAACCTGAAAGCATCATGAAACATTGTGTAACAGGTGATTTTGCTAATCTCTATTTCACTGCAGTCATGACAGATTTGTCTATATTGAGTACTTTACTGTAAGTCACCCCAATAAAGCAGGATAAAATAAAATGGAATATTTAATATAGACTGATGTGATCTCTGATGTGTTCATGAAGGACATATATGCTGAGCTTTGACCTTTACCTTCCAAATAGACCTTGTTACTTAACCTACGCTTCCTCATATCTACGTTAACCACCATGATTCAGCTAAAGATCATTTCTTAAAGAACCACAAGTTTGACAGATAATATGAAGATTGGGCTGTGTTTCAACGATTAGTCCAGATTGGCTGAGAATAGAGGTGGATGACGTGATTACCCATCATGCCTGTTGCCTTCGGTACAAGTCTGTGAGGGCAGTGTTATGATCTGGGGTTGCTTAGTTGTTCAGGTCTGGGATCAGCCATGTTATAGGGGTCCAAAAAATAAGGTCGACTGACTACACTGGCAAAACCCAAATCTTACCAAGTGTATTTTTCTCATTTCTAGTCCAAATATCTCATTACACTTAAAATAAGACAGAATCACCTAAAGAGTAACGTTTCAGTGAGATATAACAGACAATAGATCTTGAAAATCTTATTTCAAGAAATCCAAGATAATTTTCACTTGTTCCATTGGCAGATTTTTTTTTTGCTTAATTCAAGCAAAAATATCTTGTATATTTATTTGATTTTTTTCCTTGTTTTTAGAGGGGTATTTTTTCCCATTGTACCTGAATATACTGACCAGGGTTGTCCATTTTTCCCCTGATGGCACAGGTGTATTCCCACATGACCCGTCCAGACCTGAACCCCTCTAAGAATCTTTGGGATGTAACAGAGAAGTTCAGAGACTTCGTAGTTACCATGGAAACACCATCATCTTCTACAACATTGATTCACCAGTAAAACATCAAAAGGGTCATATGTGATGACCATGAAAAGATAAATAACTGTATTTTACACCAATTATTTGCATGTTTTGATACGATTAGTGGGTCAACAGTTTAGATCAGTAGATGGTTTAGGTCAGTGGTGGATATTTGGGTCTTTATGGGTTAAGAAAGGTTAAACAGAGAGGAAAATTCATTTGGGAACTGCCACAAAATTCGCACTGGGTCTTTGTGGGTTAACCTTAGAGGAATACTTGAGGCCAACAGGCTGCCAATGCTAATAAATACCTCCAACAGGACTCAATGCATTTTCAGGTGCCATAGGTAAATGAAACAGAACACAAAAACACCTGACAACAGCACTCACCAGACCGCTTCATGTCATTTTATATTAAACAAAACCTTAATTCTTTATGACAGATTAGTGAGCTGCAGCTGTATTCATGACAAAGTTACAACACTCTACTGTGGACGATGAAATATAGCCTTTCCAGTTTAAAGATAAATGAATTACTGATGTTGCTCTCAGTTGACAGCAAGCCCTTAATTAAAACAGTGTGGGATAATGAGAGTTCACCTCCTCTCAAGCATGCACTGCACTAAACTCAGCTGACACAACAGAAAATTCACATGCAACCTTAGACCTGGGGGACAAATTACTCTGGCACCGGCCAGGCAGGGACTGTGCAGGAAGGCGAGGAGCAAATCAATATGCTTTTATAGACCTGAATCATGCCTAAATGTTCCTTCTCTGCTGCTTGAATTCGCCTTCTGGCTGTTTAGATGAAGAGGGAGGCGACATTCACTCACGGTGAGACAGCTGTGATGGAGATCATCATGTTTTCATTCACTTTTCCCTTCCATTAGTTGATGTGAAGTCTCTATGTCAGTCTGTTGAGTCTGGTTTTATTGCCCTGTCTATTTCACATCAGTCTGTATTGGTTCAGGTTTCAAATGCAGGAAACAAAGTACTTGATGCAAAGTTTGGAGACGCATGTGTTTTGAATTGCTGTTGGACAAAACTCAGGACTGCCATCTATAGGCAAAAATGACAACTGATAAGACTTTTGATAAAATAGCCATGGAGGTATGTTATAATTAAATGCTATGTTTGTGTAAAGGATCATTTTCATTGCATGTATTTTTATCACATACAGATGAACATTTAATTGCATTTATCTGTACATTTATCCACTAAAAGTAAAAATGATATATTATTAAATTACACTTGCATTGAAAATATGCTCAAAGCATCATTCTTTAAATGTATTTAAAAGGTTGATAATAAAGTGACATTAATTCAGTGATTCCAAAACTAAGAACTGGCATCAAATATAAAACTGAGGGGTACTGGGAAGATTAAGATTATGTTAATTCTAAATCCTGAGCACTTGATAGGCAATAAAATATAATCTCTTTTTATACTTAGTTTTTATTAATTGTTTATCATTTTTTTCATAGAGAACATAAGAAGCAACAATCAGCAACAGATAATAGTCACAGTCTAATAGTAATGTTAATTTAGGTTACAGTTATGAAACAGCATCAAGTTACCTAAATAATTTAATTTTTAGAGCAGCAGTTTATATAGTATTTCACAGGACTAGGAGACAAACCACACATTAATTGTATTTAAAGAAACCAATCTATTTGCCCCATCTTATTATGTAAAGTTCATCTTGCAGCCTCAGCATAAATGTTAATCTCTCCATTTTGTGAATTTCATCAACAATTTTCAACTAGTCCTCCTGCACTGGTGGATCAAGTTGAAACTATAAAATATCTTTATCAAGCTTTGCACTAACATTGAGGCCTGTGCCGTCAGGCTTTATAAAGAAAGAATTCACATTACAGAAATTCAATGAATCCTCACATAATGATGCTAATGATACGTGATGTATTGTGTTAACCCATAATGACCCAGCGATGAATTTTTCTATATATTTAATCATCCTTAACTGATTTATCACCATTTATCTATGTATTCTGTGTTTTTTTTTTCTTCAGTGTAAATAATATATTTTCCTATATGTCATTTTCTGATCATGCAGATCAGGGGTGTCCAATCCTGGTCCTCGAAAGCTACTATTCTGCATGTTTTAGACGTATCCCTCTTCCAACACACTTGATTTAAATGATCAGCCTATCATCAAGCGCTGCAGAAGCCTGATAACAACTGTCAGGTGTGCTGGAAGAGGGAAACATCTAAAACAGGCAGAATAGTAGCTCTCAAAGAGCAGGGTTGGACATCCCTGATGTAGATGTTCAAAAAAGTTCCGATTAAAGTTGTGTTTTTCTATGTCAAATACATGGAAAATTGAAGAAACAGTGACTTTTCCAGCAAAATATATCATTAATTGAACATAAAACAAGCATCTCCATTTACTGTTGTTGATCCAATTCCATGGGTTTTACTGGTGAATCAGTTGTAGAAGATGGTGTTTCCATGTTCACAATGGGGCCTCTGAATGTCCAAATGGGTCATATCTGATGACCATGATAAGATGACGAACTGCATTTTACACTAATTATATACATGAATTGATAGGATTAATGGATCAACAACGATTAAACATTTTAGATCAGCAGATGTGTGTGTTTGGGTGCCAGTGGCTCTTTGGGTCTTTATATTGAAAATCATATATTTATGGTAAGTATTCAGCTCCTCTGGGCCTTAACCAGGATGATGGACTACACACTGAGAGGACAGGGGCCCTCAGAAATCCCAGCGGCGCCTCTTGTGTACGCACTGACCGCTCAACCAGTGAATTCCAGCAGGACTTGGTACTGTGGGTCTGTTTCAACACAATGACAACACACATAAAGGCTCATTCACACAACTTATCGAATCTGCCCGGGTTCATCAATACACACACACAACTGAACGCTCTGGTGTCCCTGAGTGACCGCTGTCTCTGCCTCTGCCAATTATCACACAGGCTGACCTTCATTTTACCTACACTGACTCAGCAGTTGCTGTTAATGTTAAGTGATTATGGTGCTGGTGTGAGAGGCATTTGTCAAGGATCAGTCCTACAACCTTTTAACCACATTTTAAAAGCCTCAAAAGCCTCTGAGGCCATAAATTGCAACTATCCGGAAACAGCTGAAAGGCTAATTGATTCTGCTAATGGCAAAAAGTTAATGATGAGGACGATTTACCACATAGGTTTATTGTGGCACATAAAGTCCATTTTATCATACAGTCAGCATTGTGAGATGTACAATAATTACCTTATTTATATGATAATTTTTCCCCTAGCATAATGCATGATCAAGTGCGCAATAATTGCATAATTTTGTTTCACTAAATATTAGTAATTGCAATCAGTGCAACCAGATTGTCTCAATTGAATTAATTTTCCAACATAATCAGGAGAGTAAATCTACAGTTGTGCTCATAAATTTACATACCCTAACTGAAGTCTTGGATGTTCCAACATGATAATGACCCAAAACACAAGGCAAAGTCGACCTGTGATTGGCTACAGCAGACAAAAGTGAAGGTGTGTCCACCTCAGTTTCCGGACCTCAACATCGTTGAACCTTTGGGGGGGGGGGTTCATGCAAGTTCATGCAAGTAAAAATCTAAATCTTGAAGGGACTGAAGGTGTTTTACCAAGAAGAATAGGGAGTTTTACCATCTGAGAAAATAAGTGTTTCATCCACAACTACCACAAAAGACTAACGTCTGTCATTGATGTTAAAGGGGCGGGGCCAATACAGAAGATGAAGAACTAGAGTATGTAAACTTATGATCAGGGTCATTTGGAGAGTTTCTGTTGCCATCATGATTTAAAAAGAGCAAACATATTTGTCTAATAATAAATGGCTTCACCAAACCACTAGCCACGAGTGAAAGAAAAGTTTTTGTATTTTCATTCATATTCTCTGAAAAATGGACAAAGAATCACAAATTCTGCTAGGGTATGTAAACTTATGAACACAACTGTAAATACATCCCTTCCCATGTGGCCTCTTTGCAGTCAGTCATGTTTGTCTTTACAAATCACAAATTTTAGGTATTTATATCGAATACAGTGACTTACAGGCCAGTATATTTAAGTGCAAATCTGTGCTTAGTATTTTCCTCAAAACATCATTTAATCATCATTTAATATCTGGGATTCTTCAACATTTCCCATCTGCAAAGCTCTAATATGATGTTAATACTCAGATTGAAAAGGTACCAGTGTTATTTCCATCAGTAGGTCATTAATATTAGCTTGCATATATTACCCACACATGGAATCATTTTCTCCTGTAAAAAAACAAAAAAACTTTGTTCGACCTTTCACGACAGTCTGTACTTGTTTGCAATTAGATTTGGCCCATGTCAAGGTGAGAGAGTTATTTTGAGTGAATATCTGATACAGGAGGTAAGGCTAATAAATGGAGGTCAGGTGTCAGTGACTCAGGCTGTGCTATATGAAATGGATATGTATTAAGGAAACTGAAGTCATCAATAGGTTTCATATTTTCAGTATTGAGTGGCAGCACAATGTAGGCCGTAAAGGCACTGTCACTGCAGAACTGATTCAAACAGGAACCCAGGTGGAGTTTTATTTTTAGGGATGATGAATTATGTGTAAAGCTGTAATTTTTATGGCAGTGTCACAGTGTTGATAAGGTCCATTGGTTTTGTCTAGACTGAAGTATTTCAGTTATCTCGTGAAAAATTTAATCACCCTTCACCAGAGAGATGAATTGAATAGAGGGTTATTTGGGTTACCCTCTTCATGACAATCAAACAAGAGAAGGTGCTTCAGTAGACAACAAAGCAGGACTGAATATTAAAGAAGAATAAGAAGATGACGAAGATGATGAAGACAAAGAAGGAGAAGAAGAAGAGAAAGGGTTGCTGGTTAAATTCCCTGGACTGGCAGAGAAATTGCTGGCTAATGTACCAATGGGCAAACCATTTAACCTTCCTCTTGTGTTAGTTTAGTGTTACCATCGCTGATGTTAATGGTCGGTTTTGACCCATGTCTTAAATCAGCTGTAAAATACACTAAAAACAATTATCTATCAGCAAGTTTGTTTCTCATCTCTTGGTTACCTTGTTAGGCTTCCTCATCCATGAAAATATTGGTTTTATATTCATTTTTTTTGTTTGTATCCCCCTCGATGTGTACTCTACAAGTCACCAGCCCTATATTGAACTGACCTCACGTCAGCACATGCCCGTCTGTGCTTGTTTTCTAATCTTCTAACCTTATTTTTATGACTGGGTCAAAACCGACCCTAATAACACAAAGGTCAGAATTTCAACCAGAGCATTTCATAATTTAGTGAAAACAATTATTTTTTGGTATTATTTTGTTCAAATAGAGGTTCAAAGTCAAAAATTTGTGATGCAACAAACAAATTTGATGTGGTTTTCATGTGGCCGGTGCCGACCCCAACACAGGAGGAAGGTTAAGCCCCCTATTTGCTCCCCAGGCTCCTATTGTCCCACTGCTCCTGTTCTGCAGTGTGATGGGTTCAAAGCAGAGGGTCAGTTCTAGTGTGTATTGCATGTCCGCAGATATAATATACTGACAAATAACAATAACAAATTCTTCTTTTGGTTGTATTCTGCAGGACTGAATGTTATAGAAAAGCCTCCATCCCTGTGCATCAGACTGTGCAATGCCATAGTTGAACTGCATTGATTTAACTTACTATATTCACTACCCCAATAAATAATGTTATAGTAATGAACTCTTTGTTTAAATTCTACATGATATATAGAGGTGCAGTGTTTAGCACTGCCACCTCACAGCAAGAAGGTCCTGGATCTGAACCCAGAGTTGTCCAGTGTCAGCAGGGATCAGCTCCAGAGTGAACTCATTGTGTCCAGATGATAAATCCTCTCGACTTTGATAATGTGAATGTTAAAGCTGATTTCAGGTCAGGATGAAAACAGCAGAGTCTGAAAATACACTCCATCCTTCTGCAGTTCTCTTGTCTTGGTCCAAATCAGGAGACTAAATATAAAGATAAATGACCTAAATGAAGTCAATTTTCTGAGCTTCTGTAATGAGCCGTGGAGTAGAGCAGTGGATTCACGTCTGACTGAGTCTGAGCAGTGATCGGTAATTACAGCTGTTAATCACTTGTTAACCCCCCCCCCCACCTGTCTGAAAACACCTACCAGTGGCCAAAACCTCCCATCATTGGGAAGAATCCAGTCCAGAGAAGGAAGTAGAATTCCTATTTCCTCTCAGGCCACGTGAATTACAAAATGCGGATATGGAATGATGCCAAAAAAATAAGGATTCATCATTTAACCCTCCTGGGTGCCTCATTAGTTCACCTGGTAGATGTTGCACCACAGAGGCTGAGTATTTATCACAGTGACCAGGGTTCAGTTCATGCCTGAGGCCTTTTTCCTGCATGTTGTCCCCCTTTGACCTCTCCTGAGTTTCCACTCTATCCCTACAGCAACTATGGTGTAACATAATAAATGCCCCCCATATAACACCTTTTATTGGGTTTTCCCGATAGAATGTTTCAGTTTATAACATTATCATTCAAGTTTTATCTACACAAAGAATGAACATAGGCATACTGCGGCTGCGCGGAATTCCCTTTCCCACAACGTACTTTGCAACAAAATTTCAACGAAAACAAAAAGACCAGAGTGACATATGGGTTTGATATGTAAACAAACGGACTGCTCGTGATGGAGTACACTTCGAAGCTGTTCGCTGTGAAGGAAGTGATTCAGGTGCATAGTCATGGAAAGGCTAACAGATTTGTGATACTTAGGCTATGACTCGGGTTTTACAGATTTGATACAAAATTGGTGACGAACGTCGTACACTGCTTGAATTTTGAAGGTCTCTAAAATATATATTCATAGTTGTCTAAGGGTGAATTGAATAAAAATCTTACTCAAACTGGACTCAAACTCGTTTTGACTTGGTTTGATTCAACCCAGATAAGATTTCCTACAGTAAATTAAACAGGCTTTTGACCATAAAAAAACCCCCAAACCAAACATAAACTATCACTATGAAAGATAAGTTAGTTTTAAGGTAACACTGGGTAAGAATGAATTTTTTTGTGTGTGTTTTGTTGTGAATGAAATTGACCCCGCTCTAGTGCGATAAAAGGGTTGTGTGTGTAAAACAGTAGAGGACAGTTCACTGGCCACTTGTTTCCTTTGAGAAGTTCACTAAAACCAGCTGTGAGACGATGTCAGAACGCAGAGACAAACTTTCTGCACAAAGCTGCAACTCCTTCGCCAACATAAACACGGCCTGACCAGACTGCAGTGACCTCTGTCCCCAGTGGTGCCTTGGTTTGGTTGTGATACACTCCCTCATTATCACACATAGGACTCTTTGCCCCTGTGTAATTACACACTCACTCCAGGCCAGTAGCTCTTTAATGACAACTGAAAAACTGGATGAAAAGACTCTAAACTTTTATTTATAGATTTACATCCCACTTAATAATACAGAGGGGGGGTTGGATGTTATTGTCAGTAAAGTTGGTCTGACTGGAGCCAGACTCAGGGGCCAGACAGTTTTATTGCATTGTGGGATTACTTGCTGGCTGAAATGAAAGTGCATCGTCACGGCTACCAGACCCCTGATCCTCACTTCTGCTAAAGAACCAAAGCATAACCTCTGAAGGTAGCATAGCCTGAGGAGAGTTTTATACAAGAACAAACACGTAGCTTGGCCAAAAGAGGAATGCCCTGACATTTGGTTCGATATCACCACAGGAGACACTGGGATATTAAGCTAATTGGGAAACAAAAGAGGCCCAACTGTGGAGTTCAAGTCAGGTAATATTTTGTTTACCCACAATGAAACTAAACTTGTATGAAAACTGACCTAAACAGCTGTAAATAGTAATACAAAACAACACAGGAATTGATGCATTTTGTAACTTTTATTTAACCAGGAATCCACATAATAAATTATTTTTAAAGGAAGAGCTGTGGCCATAGTAGTATTGTCAGTAGGAAGTACTGAAAAATTATTAATCACAAGTAATTCTATGCCTTTCTGACACTACTTAAGTAAGTGGTTTAACCTGTGGTGGACTGTCGATATGTACGTTAAATTTAATCAGTAAAAGTTAATGGTTAAAATTAAATTAAAATGGTTAAAACTATGTTCCTTACTTGTTTCCTTTCCTCATTCCGATGCAGCTGTCAGGCTGAGTGTGCTTATTTCCTTATTTTTTTTATTAATCATTGAATCATATTCTATAAATTGTTAAAATGATAATTTTTTGATGTTTTGTAATATCTTTATTTATTCATTTTAGATAAGTGCAATGAAATATTCCTTTAAATAAATGCTGTGAGGTACATGTATGACCAGTGATGGAATGTAATAAAGTAAAAGTACTTTGTTACTGTACGTCAGTAATTCTTTTAACATATCTGCACTTCACTTAAGTAAATTTATGGAGGGGTTCTTTTTACTTTTACTTCACTACATTTTAGAGCGGGCATTTGTATTTTTTACTCCTTCTGTGGCTCAGCTGGTAGAGTGGGTCGTCGAATGACCAAAGGGTCAGCGTTTAGAATCCTGGCTCTGACACATGTCGAAGTGTCCTTGGGCAAGACGCTGAACCCTAAATTGCTCCCAGTAGAGCCTGGCAGAGCCTTGCATGGTGGCAGCTACCTACTGGTGTATGAATATGTGTGTGTGTGTGTGTGTGTGTGTGTGTGTGTGTGTGTGTGTGTGTGTGTGTGTGTGTGTGTGTGTGTG
>JAPTYQ010000006.1:28626384-28649409 GCA_029814465.1 Ostorhinchus cyanosoma | reverse complement strand
GTGTGTGTGTGTGTGTGTGTGTGTGTGTGTGTGTGTGTGTGTGTGTGTGTGTGTGTGTGTGTGTGTGTGAATGGGAGGAACTGTAAAGCGCTCTGGGCACCATGAAGACGCATAAAATGCACTATATAAGTTCAGTCCATTTCCCAATACTCCATTACTTTTCCAATTGTGTTTGCGCTACACGCTACTTTTGTTTTTTTCTTCTTTTTGTAAATTGATTGTTTTACCATGCATACAAACTGCTGTGCAACCATAATGTACGCATCACCATAATCCAGCTGTAGAGGTACAGCTGGATTGATATTCTTTCTTAAAAGAGTGCAGCTCAATAAAAAAAACTTTGAAAACCAACTCCTTTTGAAGTTAAATCATAAATACTAGTAAAATTCAGATTTAGAAAAGTCTGGCCTTATGAGTTGATTAATGTGCCAGAAGATTCTGTTTATTGTGGGTCCTCCTTTCAGTTTGAGACCAGAGCTTTCTTTTTCTTTTTTTGTATATTTACCAAATGTCCAATTCCATCACTTTTAATCAATATTTACTTTATTAAGTATAATGGTTGAATCTGGACCAAATACTTTTACATTTTAAAATGAGTCTTTTTGTACTTCTACGTAAAAGCAGATGTTTCCCTGGATATTTTCCTGCGTAAATTTATTTATTTTTAGCCCTTGTATCTGTACTTTTACTTAAGTAAAAAAAGTGAGTACTTCATCCACCACTGTGTATGACTAATAACAATGAAATTAAAAATGATTCTGATGAAATGTTGTTGAACTTGAATAATGAATACTGGTAATCAATTGAACCTGGAAAACAGTTGTACAGAAAACGGTATCTACATATAATCCAATCCTCATGATTGTGAACGTTGTCACTTTTTATTTTCACATGGTGTCAGATCATTTCTCAATCGTTTGAGTTTCCTCAAAACAACACGGCTGACTATAATTTTAGGAAGCACTTTTCCTGTAAAGTCACATGAGGAAGAAAATGAAGAGGTGAATGTCAAAGGTCAGTATGTATATCCTGATTGTTGTTCACACCATCACACTTCTTTACTAATGAAAGCAGAGCTTCTGTGGGCCTCTTCCGAGTGTCCCCTCCCCTCCTCATCTGAACAGCGTGCATTAACATGTGATTGGTCAGTGGGGAGTAACCTGGGACCATTACTGCCAATAAACCTGAGTGTGGATGAAGGTTCAATATGACAGGAGGAATAAGGTGGAAAAAAGCGTAATTTGTTGGAAATTCATCTTATCGTGACCCCAAATGAAAAACATGATGGACCCTTTGCAGTTTTTTTTCTTCTTCTAACAATCCAGAAATGAAATTCAAACTAATCAGATGTAATTTATTTTCCCTCCTGGCAGAGACAGTGGAAATGTCCTGTTTTGTCTTTAGTTTGCGGTCTTCTCCTCTTCCTCTGAAGCCGCGGGGGCAGCTGCCTCCAACTCCTGACCGTCACAGCGTGAGCACGGCGCTGGCCGGCGTTAAGTCTCAGTAATTAAGACTCCATGCTGTTCGACTTAAAAAGCTCCTAAATGGGCCTCCCACAGCCCCCGACCCTGCCTGTTAAAAGTAATTTATTCGATTTGACACGAGTTGTGCTTCACCTCATCTTCGCCTCCCCGCAACACACGCCTGTGTTATGGTCCAACAATGGAGCTCCTCTCTTTCTTTTGTCTCTATCTGCCTTTGTCATCCCCACTTGTGTATATGATCGTGGTTGTGTTTAATTAAGTCAAAAGTACCTCTGATTTACAAGACAGCGTGGATGATTAGGAAGTGATCCATTAGGAAAGTACTGAAATGAGAGACAAGAAGACCAAAACAAAGACAAGGATGTATAGATAAATAGATATTTGACAAGACTCTTGCACATGAAATAACACTTCATCATCATTAACTATGATGGCAATCACTGCTTATGGATGATGAATGATTTTTGAACAATCTCAATCAATCAGCTTCTTCGTATAGCTTTGGTTCTGTAAGCGCTTGATTATGAAACATAAAAAGAAGAAATAAACAATGAATAATTAAGAGAAAATGCACACTGAGCCATCTTAGCCCAGGGATTAATCAGACAAAAGTTCCAGAAAACAAACAAAGTAACACCAAGAAGAACAGAAAACAAAGGAAAATAACTTTGATTAAGATATAACTAGGATATATAACCATTTATTATTGGATAATGTGACGATGTGTGTCAGCACATTATAGAGGCAGTTCTTTTAATGACGCAGGCCTATATCTGCTTTAGGTACGTCAATGCTCTGTGTGCCCCTGTAGTAAATCAGAGCTATAAATCAGATATGTTAAGGCCGCGCTGATGTTGCTGTAACAAAAAAGCACATGTCCTGACTGTAAGCCGGAGCCCTTGTCATACATCATCCTGCAGAACAGCTGAGTGTGACAGTCTCATCTGTCCCAGTCAGGAGAGGCATCCCTGGAAGATAAAAGGCTGACGACTGAGGCAGGAAAACAGTCAGTAAACACAAATCAGAGCTAAACAGACAACAAAGCCTTTAAAACCCAATCTAACCGACTGATTCATAATAAGCTGAGCTGCAGGATTAAGGTGAGGTGAGGTTTTATGGCCACTTCTCTGCTCCAAGGACCTGGAACTAACAACAGCAGGCTCCGGTGGTGGTCTCTGGGGCCGCTGAGCTCTGACAGCACACTACTAAAGCAGTCAGGAGTCACATGACGTGTGCCTTCACGTGCATAAATGCGCAGTTGGTGGTAGCTGAGGGAGGAGTTGAGGGCCTGTCCGGCTGTCTGACCACATCCACTGAGCCCAACTGTTTCCAGTAAAACACGCAGAGTATCACAGTCTGGGAGTGGTGGCCGTCTGGTCGGTCAGATAAAATGCTGCTTAATGGGCCTTATAGTCACAGACTGACACAGGCAGGTGAGACAAACACTGCTTTCAAACTAAAAATAACAAGACAGGTCTTAGAGAACAGCAGACAGACAGTCAGACAGACAGACGGTCTGTTAGAAGGATTTGTCGACTTTGTACTACAGACAAACAGTAGCAGTTGGAGCAGCATGTAGGCTAACACTCGTAATACTAAAAAAAACAGACTTGACCTCTCAGAGAAACAGACTTTAACCCATACTTATGTGTTAGTTCACAAATAACCTTTCTGAAGTGATTTATTACCATTTATTATAATATTATCTTCTGTATTTTGCGCTTTATCAATATAAATCAGGTATTTTCCTATATTTAATTTCCTGATTATGTAGATGTTCATATTATAGTTACGGGTTATTATATAAAAAACTGCAGAAAAAGGGACTTTTTCAGTAAAATATATCATTAACTGAGCATAAACCAAGCATTTCCATCCACCGTCATTAGATCAGATTAAACTTTACTGATCCCTAGTCAGAGAAATTTCTTGGTTACAAACAGCAGAGGAGCTGCACTTAACAGGCTGCCCACCACCGGCGCCAACAACTCCAACTCCACAGGTTTTACTGGTGAATCAATGTTGTAGAAGATGACAATGTTTCCATGGTAACTACAGAGGTTCTGAATGTCCAAATGGGTCATATCTGATGACTATGAAAAGATGACAAAATGTATTTTACACCAATTTTTTTTTTTAATTAATTGATTAATAGGATTAGTGGATCAACAGGTACTGAACAGTTTTGATCAGTAAATGCTTTTTGTCAGTGATGGATGTTTGGGTCTTTATAGGTTTAAAGTAACTAGTGAGGTTTACTGGAGGTTTCCAAGCCTGTGAGTTGAACCAAAACACTATCAAATCTCTAATGGACGTCTACTGGAACTCTTTATCAGCAGTTTTACCAAATGTCATTTAACTAATTCCGTTTTTCTGTGATCTTCCAGTTGATTAAAGGCTAACTTCTACCTATACTGGTAAACTTTTAGGTTTCTTTTTTGACTTAGAATTTAAAGTTATAATATGTAATATTTCTGTATTAAAATGTACAGTATCTACACTGTGTCCATCTTGATCTGTTATTTTTGTAAGGTTGCAATGAGCATGCCTACTTATTTCTCATTTTCTTCTCTTCAGATAAAACAAGAAAATACAAGAAATATAACCAAAGTTTTAAAACCTCACAAAAAAACAAAAAATAAAACAAAAAAACTGAACTAAATGGCTTATTTTGGCTCAAGTCAGTATTTAGTCTGACCTCTGATCCCACGTCAGAAGTACCCCAAACAGTAAGAAACATCTGACATGTGTTGAATGAAAACTGGCATAAAATACCATAAAATTAATGCAATAAATCTCATCTTGTCTAAACAGAACTAAAGACGTGTTAGGGAGGTCATACTAAATACCTGATACTTTGGTCTGTAGAGGCTGTTTTTTTTTCCTCCCTGTTTTTTTTAATGTTGTTCATATTTCCCATGTGTCCTGGTTGTGTCTTATAACAGAAAATAAAAAGTGCAGCCAGGTGAGACGGTGATGGGTGTGGGCATAGCAGGTGTTCTCTCTCAGTTGGAACATGCAGAAATGCTCTTAATAACAATAAAGTATTTGGATTTAAACCTGAGACCTTTGCACAATACTGCATGTTACATATTTTGTTCATTTTCATACTTACATGAAATAAAATGCCTTTTACAAATTTAGAGAGTGCTGTAATTTTATTCAATATAATGTCAATTTTATTGGATCGCCTGTCAGTGGTATCACATCTATACATATCACAACTGCATGATTGTTCCCACAATGCAATGCTATTTCTTCTATTAAATGACGTTCATACACACATATATTTATTGATATTTTGTAAATATCAGTCTAGGTTACTACCACATGTGACCAGAGGCTAACGCTAGCCAGAAGCTAATAGTGATGTAACTTATATTAGTGTCTAACAATATAATGTGATTTGTCTTTTATTTCTAGAATGAAATTTGATGAATAGAACAACAACTCCCATGACCCCACAGTACCTCATGAAGTCATCAAGCTGTGTCTTCTGTTTTTGTTTTGATATAGACCCCCTATTAGACCCACAATACTACATGAGCCTCCAGACCAGCAAATCAAAAGGTCCTGGTTTTTAACAGAAATTCAAACCACTTGTTCTGCTATGTTTTGTTGTTTCCTCTTTTTTTTTTTAATACCTTATGGACATTTCCCAGGGAACATTGCATTGTTTTGTAAGGATTAAAATTCACTAAAGATTATATCTGCTCCAGCACTGCAGAACAATGTGAGGAGATGTGGGGGTCTCGCTGTCACAGCTCGGTTAGACCGCTTGCCCACCCATTCTGATCAGAGCCTGTGGTATGCTAGGAGTCTAATTAAAGCCTGATCCATAAGAAAAACTCAGAGCCTCATGTGTTAAACCTTGTAACTGTCTGCCCCTTGCACCCTAACGCCCATGTTTTAGCCTCTGAAAGGTGCCTGTTGCAGCAGTGGTTCCTGAAGAATGCTCCTGTGGATATTTTCTTACCATCCACACAACTCAATCTGTATGTTTATACCTTATTTATTAGGCCCCAGAGAAAAGCACTCTATCGTCCCAGTTTAATTTCATATTGTGCAATAAGATATGCTGCTCTCAGTAGTTTTCTTTAAACTGTCTCTGGAAAACTTTCTGAGTCAGCAGAGTAAAACGCAGGCTTAGTTCAGTGCAGCAAGCTTTTCCATCTAGAGCGGGCTGGGAACGGCACACAGGATCTGTGAATGGACCTTAATGCAATCTCGAGTAACAATGTGGCTAATCGATGAAAACCTTCATTGTCTTTGCTCGCGGTCTCAGAGGAATCGCTGCACAAAGGGGGTTTTGTCACGGTGCCCACCCTCTTCGTCTTTGTCGGAAGTACATCCATTTATACTGCAACAACAAGTCAGATTTACTACTGAAAGGTGATGCATGCTGGATTGTCTTAAAGTAATTATTTAGATAAACTATTTTATCTGGGCATTTTCCCTTGTCACATTGAGGGTCTCCTGGGATCGACACGGCAGCACAAAGCAGAAAATTAATCCTGCTTGTACATGAACGTGCTGTTGAAATACTGCACCTACTGTATATAAATGCTCTATTGTACGTCACAATGACAACCCTGTACTTGTGGCCTGTAAATCACAAAAGGCTGAGTGAACCAGTCGTCTACGAACAGGCAGAGCAGACGCCGCAGACTTTTTCCAGCCTTATGTTGCAGTTTCTTCCACGAAATGAGAACAAAGAAGGAATGGTTTTTGCCATTTATTTTTGTTTGCATTGTTTGTGGTTGTAACTGTGGGTGTGTGAAATGCTCTTGTTCTTGTGTGTTTATTTACTTTCTAATGTGTTTCAGGTATATGAGAATGTGAGGAATATGAGATATAAAAGATCTGTGACCTGAGACTTTGTTTTACAATCAACTTTCAGTTAAAAAAGGCCAACAGTAACTGCTGATGTTTGAGAGACAAAGTGATCTATATTTATCAAGTTACTCTCGACTGTGAAGGAGATAAAGGTATTTGCTGATACTGAGGATAACACATTTATCAAATTAAATTACAGTATATCTTCTTTCAGTAAGTGTAGATTTTCAGCGCAACTTGTAAGTGATCACATGATCTGTTTTATCTGTTTAAAGCAGAAGATCCTTCATCTGATATACTGTTCTTAACCCATAAGGATCCAGTGTTACTTTAGTGGCACTTCCCAAAGGATTTTTCTGTGTTTAACCTTCATTAAGTGCTTTATCACCATTATTGTAATATTAACTTCAACATTTTGTGTTTGCTTTTTAGTGAAAATCTGGGTTTTTTTACTGCTTTTAATTCACTGATCATGTAGAGGTTCATAAAAGCTCAGATTAAAGTTAAGGTTTGTTATATCAAAAACAGAGAAAACAAGAAAAAGTGACTTTTTCAGTCCAATCTGTCATTAACTGAACATAAACCCAGTGTTTCCATCCACTGTTGTTGATCCAAGTCCATGGGTTTTACTGGTGAGTCAATGTTGTAGAAGATGACAGTGTTTCCACAGTAACTATAGAGCCTCTGAACGTCCAAATGGCTCATATCTGATGACCAAGAAAAGAAGACAAACTGTATTTTACACAATTATTTACATGGATTGATAGGCTTAGTGGATCAACAGTTTAGATCAGTAGATGCTTTTGGTCATTGGTGGCTGTTTGGGTCTTTATGGGTTAAATAAGGCAGTATTTTCTCAACTTTTTTTCTTTTTTGCAGAGGCTTCAACCATATTCTTCACACCAGATCTACAAGTTTTCTCCCAGAGCTTTCAGTGTCAAAATGAAATAAATGTTAATACAGCTTCCAGTGGCAATTACTTTAATGAAAAGCAGTGAAGTGGAAATGTTGAGAAACACGCAAAAAGGGTCACAGCATCCAGTCCAGTGTGGGTTTTGCAGCAGCTACAGCAGAAATACGTTATCGTGAATAATTCATGTTGCTGCAGATGGCTTTTTGTCATCATTAAAGTCTTAGGAAGCGTCACTGTTCTGGAGCTGATTAGCCGACTGATTTACTCCTCAAACTGTAAAAAACTTCAGGGACCTTTGAAGATCTATGGAATGAAAGTTTTCATACAACAAACAGCTTCATAACTTACAGAGAAGAAGACAAAAAAGTGGACTTTGCAAGATCTCTAAAATTCCACTGAGAGGGCTTAACCCTTAAGGACCCCTCAAACCTTTTCTATTTTTGATTTGGTGATCATTGTGGTTGTTGTACAACTTACGACATGCATTTCTGCAAGAATGTTTCTTTTTTGACCAATTTTGTTTAACCCATAACGACCAAGCACTACTTTTGTGGTACTTTCCAAACGATTTTTTCCTCTTTATTTAGCCTTTCTTAGGTGATTTATCACCATTTGTTGTAATATTATCTTCTTCATTTTGCTTTTTTCAAGTATAAATCATCTATTTTCCCATAGTCAGTTTTATTGATCATGTAGATGTTCAGAAAAACTCAGACTAAAGTTGAGTGCTGTTATATCAAAGAGAAAACTGTAGAAAAACTGACTTTTTCAACAAAGATATCATTAACTGCACATTAACCCAGTGTCTCCATCCACTGTCACTGATCAAACTCCATTGATTTTGCTGGTGAACCAATGTTGTACAAGATGACGGTGTTTCCGTGGTAACTATGGAGTCTCTGAACGTCTAAATGGGTCATATCTGATGACCATGAAAAGATGACAAACTGCATTTTACACCAATTATTTACACTTCATAAGTTTAGTGGTTCAGAAGTTATTAAACATTTGACATAAGTAGACAATTTCAGTCGATGGTGGATATTTGGGTCTTTATGGATTAAGGTCTATCATACACGACAGACACTTTTTACACCAGGGGTATTCAAATCTGGTCCTCGAGGGCCGGTATCCTGCATGTTTTAGATATTTTCCTCTTCCATCACACCTGGTTCAACTAATGATCAGCTCATCATCATGCTCTGTAGAAGCCTGATAAGAATGTAATGGCTTCCAGGTGTGCTGGAAGAGGGGAACATCTTAAACATGCAGGATACTGGCCCTCAAGGACCGGATTTGAATACCCCTGGTTTACACCCTCTGTAAACCTTTGAGCCACAAATGCACTTGCAAAACTAGTGCTATAAACTCATCATAAATCCATATTTTTTCTGCTTTCTCTGCATAAATCAAACCACTTCAGTTCTGATCAAAACTACAAAATATTCAGTAATTTTCAGGACTTTAAAAGGGACTTTTTCTGTAAAATTCATTATTAACTAAACATGAAACAAGTGTCTCCATCCACTAGTGGCTTTTCCATTGCATATATGCGCAAAACTTATCCAATGTTTACTAAATGTCGAAAAAACAGAAGTGTGTAATGTCTGTTTTTCCATTAAATCACAAATGTGATGATGTTCATTTATTATCGTGAGATGACATGAGTAGTCATTCCATAAACATGGTGACGACTGTAAATATTATGTTGTTTTACAGATATATTCATTATATATTACTCCTCTATCCTGTACTAAATTTAAAAATGATGTTTCCTGGTGTGGCCACACATACCGCACCATGTTTCTTTTAAATCTTCTCTTCTTTGCTTGTTATAACATCTGTCAACATCTGTTTTTTTTAATTCACCTGACTGCATCCCTGCTTAGACTGTTGCCCCCGCGACCCGGCCCCGGATAAGCGGAAGATAATGGATGGATGGATGACTGCAGTTGCAAAAAAGGTCTTTCTATTGCAGTTTTGCGTAATATACCAATTTTGCAATGGCCGAAAAACCACCTTTTAATCGAAAAAAGAGAGTTTTGTTGAAATTGTCGTTTTTCCATTAGGTGAATTTTTAAGTGTGAGTTACTGTATATTTGTGATATTTGAGGGTCAATGGAAAAGCGACTACTGTCATTGATCCAATGCTGTAGAAGATGACGGTGTTTCCACGTTCACTTCAGACCCTCTGAACATCCAAATGGGTCATATCTGATGACCATGAAAAGACGACAAACTGCATTTTACACCAATTATTTACATGTAACTATAGGATTAGCTGAAGTGGTTACAAAAGTTTATGCCTAAAAAATTTTAAAAATACTGATCTATAATAATTTTTTCGCATGCACAAGGGTTAAAAAATACATCTCTGACAGTACTTGTTTTTGCGTTGTTGAAGCCACTGTCTTATCCACAGGTGGCCGCCGCTCTGAAGCCTCACACACTTGACGCCAAGCGAAGGGCCAGCGAGAGCGTGGGCCATGTGACAACGTTTTTGTTGTAACTGCTCCGCACTCTCCCACCCTCTGCAGCATTTCATTACTTCCAAACCCATGAGCTCAAACAATTTGTCTGTTAGGCTCAGTCAGCTGTGGCGTTTGATGTGAGCTCCCCTGTGCTGCACTCGTGTTCATTAGCTAACAATCAGTGGTTTTAGAGGAGCGGGCGGGAGGGGAGCAAAACAGTACCGGCCATTCTGAATGAACAAATCATGAAAAGCACCTATGAAAACAATTAAACAACCTGGTATAAGAATGTGTATAAAAGCCAAACAGGTATTTTTACAAGAATAGTTTCTAAAGGTTAGAGTTTGATGATAAATCCTATCCTAACATTAAATTCTTTGGGTGGGGTCCCGAAAGAATGTTGAAAGGACCCGCTGCTGTTTTACGAGGTAACAAAACAAAACACTTTTGCTGACTGATTCATTAAGTGTGAAAAAAATGTCCCTCACAGCCATCTGCCTCAAACTTGAGAAGGAAAGCGGAGTGGTAACCCAAGCCCACCAACACAGCATTATTTACCCACACTGCCTGCACAAACATGCAGATGCTAACAGTGATGGATTAGGCCGGGGTTGTCAGAGTCAGGCAGCCCCCCGATAATAGAGGGAGTCCTTTTGGGAAGATGCAATGTGGACGGAGAGGTGATGAAAGTGAAGTCCAGAAAGGGAGATTTCTGCCATGCCACAAAGGATTAAGGATCTGGTTTCTCCTCCAGCTTTTAATCTGGACCTGGAGCAATGATTGTCGCTTTGCTAAACAACATGTATTGATAGTGTTCGTGCCACCTCCAAAGCCAGGTTAACACTGGGGATTTAACTCAGGCACTTAGAGTGGGAGGGCCTGGATTAGAGATGTCATTGTAAATTCCATTGGAAATGGTTAAAGGGCATAATTTCAGAGTGGCAAGTTCACCATATTTAAGTCGATGTCTTGTCTTCTGACCGCTCAAATTGAAGGATGGTTTACATGGGCGAGTCGTGGGTGGTCAGTAACCTGGGAGTAAATGCAGGTGTGACAAAAGGCCGCGGTGACGAAGAGGGTGGGGAGTTGGACAGAACGGAGACTTATGTGAAATGGGTCAGTTAGTTACTACCACAGGTGTAGACAGTGGATGACAGAGACTGATGATCAGTTAATGTAGGTCAACAAGAGACTATCTATCTATCTATCTATCTATAGTATTGTACATATTATCTCATGAAAAGCTGCTTTTGTACATCGTAAACAGTAGTGGTCATTGGAAACTGAACATCCTCATTCTAGTTTTATCCTATTGTTTCAGTGACACTGAATGTTTACTGCTCTAGAATATTATTTTGTCTACCTAAGTGAAAGCCATTGTACACTGAGCTTAGTGCTATTCAAATACAGATTTCAGCAGTGTGTGGTTTTACACTGCAGTCACATATCTGTTGTATATTATAAAATAAGTTCACTGAAAACACACATAACACCTTTCACACTTTAAAATCCTCTGTGTTCATTCACTGGAAAAAATCGAAATCTTACAGAGTGTATTTTTCTCATTTCTAGTCAAAAAACTTCATCACACTTAAGACATAATCACCTAAAGACAAACTTTTCAGTGAGATATAAGAACCTATTTGTAGACAACAGACCTTGAAAATCTTATTTCAAGAAATCTTACCAAGATAATTTTCACTTGTTCCATTGGCAGATTTTTATTCATTTATTTTGCTTAATTCAAGATTATTTTTGCTTAAATTTTTTTTAAATCTGCCAATAGAACAAGTGAAAATGATCTGGTTTTGCTTTTTGTAGTGTTTGTGTATCTAAATATCTGGACACACAACATCTATTACACTGTCTGTCCAAGAAGAGGGATCCGTCCTTTGTGGCTCTTTCTGAAGTTTCTAGCATTTTCTTCCTGTGTAAGGGCACAAGGCGGTATATATTGTACATATTGTAAACCCCATTGAGGCAAATCCTTTATTTCTCATAAGTGAGGACTTAGACAATGAAAGAATTCATACACATTTCCAAAAATACAGTAACTATGCTGGAAAAAAATCTACATCTTACCAAGTATATTTTTCTCATTTCTTGTCGAATTATCTCATCACACTTAAAATAAGACATAATCACCTAAAGAGTAACTTTTCAGTGACATATAAGAGCTTATTTGTACACAACAGACCTTGAAAATCTTATGTCAAGAAATCTTACCAAGATAATTTTCACTTGTTCCATTGGCAGATATTTTTTTTGCTTAATTCAACATTTGCAGTTCGAGTGTGTTGCAAAAACCTCCTGTTGATTTGGAGGTTTTCATGTTATCAATTACTATTTGAGACAGTGAGAGAATATGATTGAGAACATTATACAATATGTTATGGGAAATTTTGTGATTGGGGAGTTGTTTATCTTAGAGTTTATATGAGACTGAAAGCCAGCGACTAATTTTTTACATTAAACTTCATATCAAGAAAATAAAAAAAAAACGGCTCTTTATCACAGCGGCCATTTTGACTGACACCTGTTAAGGTCTTACTTCTAGATCCTATATATCTTTAGTTTAACCAGGTGAAATGCTCATAAGTTCAAAATGATTAAGACATAACAAACCAATACCTATCATACATTGCGAATAAATAACATATAATATCTAGTGCAAAATATTAAAACCTTTTACCGGCCTTATGTTTGAATAACACCTATTTGCACAGCTCCACATTAATGCACCTCCACTTATCACACGTCAAATGAAAGCTAACAAACTCATCTTTCCGAATTAAGAAACCATTCTGAAATGCAACAGCAACACCATATACACAAATGGTTGTTTTTGAGAAAAGCGAAAAATGATAAATGTGTGTTTTCTTACTTTTGAAGGCTGTCTTCTGATCAAATGTGGGGTCGCTTTCTTCGTAACACTCTGCTAACATAATCCAGTAAAGTATTTAAGTCCACGTAAAATCCACGAAGGCACAGAAATTGCAGAAATATTTGTCCAACCTGAGATCTATGATGGTGATTCTTTCCATTTTCCGTGAAGATACCGTCCATAATTTTCTTTTTTCCCCCTTTTTTTTGCCGGTATACCGGTATAGATGTATAGACCAGCATGTTCGCTTTTGATTGACACCTGACTTGGCCAATCTAAAGGCGCTTTCACACAGCGTACTCCGGTCCGGGCCGGAGCCGCTACGTACTCAAGTCCGCTTTATTTTGTCCATGTGAACACAACCGTGCCGTGCTCCAGTACCGTGCCGGACTCCACTTGAGAAGGTGGTCCTGGATCCGGGTGGGTATGATGCCATGTGAACGCAACCGTGACGGAGTCCGGATGTGACCTCATCATTATTCCGCCAGCGGAAGTGGGTTAATCCGCATGAAAACATAGACACTGCTCCTATTTTCTCTTTAAAAATCGTCAGATCCGTGCGACACAGGTTCACTTTATCTACCGAACCACTGGGTGGAATATCAGGGACAACGAAGGTCGGGTTTATCATCTTCTGACTTCCGCTTTTGTTGAATAGTGACAGAATTCCACCACACCGCCACCTACTGTTTGGCCCTGGAACAGCCATCCGTACTCTGGTACCATTGAGTGTCAGAAACTGGTCAATGGTCCTGTCCAGCTCCCACCGCTGCTGTTCCAACAAACTAGGATGCACTTTTATAGAAAAATAGAAAAAATGCTCTAAAACGGGATTAAAACATTTTTAAAAATAAGACGGCGGTGGGTGGGGGGTTAAGAAATGTATGTGTTTCTAAGTATACAGCTTTTTAACTGTCTAATAAACTACAAAAGTGATTGCTTTAGTACAAACTACAGGGTGTTACCTTTACAAAGAGCGCATTCTTTTATCTGTCCTCCAAACTGTTGAAGAACAGTTGTAATTCTAATTTGGAGACGTATTTTTTGGCCGTTTTAAGCAAAATCATCCCGGAATGGTAAGGGGTTTTTAAAAGACAGATGTAAAAAAGTAAGGGTTCAAGAATTTGGGATGTTTACTACTGATTTTTACTACTGAAAATGCCTGCAATAAAAAAGGACTATAGTGACCATTATCTGATATGTATCTAATGTGGGTAGATATGGGTGATGTGAATATGTTCTTATAACACTATTCATCAATTTATATTTATAACTTCATGAAGGTAAATGGGGAAAAAGCAGAATTCCAGAATACATTTGAATGCAATAACGTTTTTTTATTGCAAACCAAGAAACAAAATACAATCTAGCGCACTTTCACCTCTGATTCCTGTGAGACATCAATCATTCGAAGAACATACAAAGTAATTGGTCAGAAACTCTCAAGAACAAATATAAAATGCAGTGAAAACAGAATCGCTCTCCACATATCATGAGACAAGAGCTCCTCAAACGCTCGTAAGATAAACTAATACTCTGTGAAAATTACAGACCTCATACAAAAAATAAGATTTCTTTTTTTTCTCAATAATAATAAAAAAAAAAAACAGCCAGCATATTTACAGGACAATAATATTTTCTATGAATCTGGCTTGCCTAAATTCCCAGTGAATCTTTACTTATTATAATTTCCTCAGTAACTAACTTGTTACACGTGTCCTTGCAAAGTGTATAAGGCATGACCATCAACCTTTTGTCTAGTTTGACGTTTTCAACAACAAATCTTAAATATTATGGATGGAAGACATATTAAAGGAGCAGTCAGCCCTCCTTTTTCCCATACTAGAAACCTTTAAATTCTTCTTTTAACTTTTCTGTGCATTGCTCAGCCCATCTAAGGCACCGACTATTCAGTAGGGGGCTTCAAAAATGTACTGTACATAAACGTTTGAACCAAAAGCCTGCTGAGAAAAGAGCCAATCCTACACTAACTTATCAGCATTATGTACATGTATATAAACATCAGTGAAAAGAAATAATGAACAGAGTAGGCAGCGAATAACTTAATTTACATGCAATCAGTTGGTGACTAACCAAAAAAAAAAAAAAAAAAGGATCCAAAAAAGGTAAAGAACTTTACAAAACATTCATCACTTCAACTCATTATGCTTTTGTCAAACAAAGTAAACAGTCTTCATAGATTAGGCAAAGACTGATGAAAATATCATTTTCCCCTGGAATTTAGAGCAGAAACAGCAGTTTGTGTGGAGCGGCCGTGCTAAAAACGAAACAAGTTGACAGCTATGAATCAGCCATATAAAAAAATGTGTGCATGCAGACTCGGATGTGCTATATATCACTGTGTAAGAGAACTTGCCAAGCGTAGAGGGAGGAAAAAAATAAAAGTTAATTAAAAAGCCCAAAGTCTGAGGTGAGGACTGCTCTTTGAATGCAGGCTGCAGCGGCAGATGTGTGGTGCCCAGTGCGTGTGTGAGTCTATGAGAGTGAGAGCGAGCTAAACAGATTAAAGTAGGTTATTCTCAGACATCTAAACCTTTCGACCGAAGCTCTGGCGGGGCCGTATGGGAAAACCAGGGTGGAGAAGTGGGGGAAGAAAATAGAAAATGTGCACCCACAATCTATAAAACCCCAATAAGAAAGACTGAGACCTCAAAATAAACACAACCTCCATCCAGGATTCGCTGTAACACACATATATGGTAACTTCTTCAAGCAACAAACACCCTGATTGACTAAATGGGGAACCTTTCTAAAGGGTATGTTTTCCCTTTCATGTGAGGGTTAGGAGAGGCCGCTTTGATCCATGTATCATTCCTGAGGAAACACAAAAAGCACTAAGTGGAAAGTGTAAGGTCAAATCAAGAGATGAGATCACTGATGATGTCAACGCTTTTGTTTCAACTTAATGTCACTGGGTTTGTTGTTTGTAGGGAGAGAAAAAAAAATCCCTTGGGGAGCCATTACACAGGCAGCTTTAACCTAGATAGTTCGTAAACCGATTTTTTCACTCATGTATTAAATTTCTACTTTCCATGATCACTGTATATCCTCAGAGGAATTGCAGAGGAGCCAAACCCCAACATTAGCCTGTTCTGTGATCAGTAGTGACGTTAGCCGCTCACAACTTTCCAACTGCGTCGTGAGGTATTTGAACTAATCGTGCTTATAACTCAAGCAAGACAAAGCTTAAGAATCAGCGCCCAGCGAGTACTTTCTATATCAACAAGTATTTTCACTTATTTACCATCTTAAATAATGACTTTGGGGTGTTGAGCGGGAGCAGTGAAAATGTCGGTGGTTTATGAAGCCACAAAACAGCAGATGATGACAGCTCTGATAGTCACATCTGGTATTTATAACACTTTCGCTTTGATGCCACTTTTAAAATAAAAAACTAGAAGAACTGATCGGTGTCAGTGTTACAGACAGAACTCAAGAGGACACAGAGGAAGGAAAATGGAAAAGACACCAACGCAGCCTGTTATCATGGTGGAGTGGAGAAGTCCAAGGCCTAGTTGGCCACCTTTGATGTTTGCTGACAACTGTAATAACAGAGTTGTGCTTTTTTTACATCCAGAGTGTGACTGGTCCAATGTTTCAATACTGATTATTGCATTCGGTTAAGAACACAGAAATGTGTAAAGTAAATAAAGTGAAGCCGAGAGTTATAATGTTTATAAGGGGCAGTGTCTTTTGTGATGTATTTGCTTTTCCCTCAGGATGAGGCCTGTGAAATTCTCCCTTTTATTCATGTGTTTGACCAACTTTCCCTTTACTCAACAAGATATTTTGCTTGTAAAAACACATGCAGAATAATCTACTTTTAAATACTTGTCGCAGCCATGATGAAGACTTGAGCTGTATGAAAATTAGGTAATCAGGAGTTTTTAAATGCCACAGAAGTTGTGAGGTTTTATTATAACGTAACACACTGGAGCAGAGTTCAGTCAGTCAAAGATATAAATACTTCAGTAACAAGGGCCTGAACACCTTGACCTTTGACCTGTGACAAAGAGAGGCGCAAACACAAACAAGCAGAATACAAAACTTCATTCACATCAGTTGAAAATGTCACTGTATGCCACATCCTCTTAAGCCTACGGAGATAAGATCATTGAGGCGTTCCAGCTTATTTGTAGCTCCTCAAAATGCTACAAAGTGTGAGTACGATCCACATACGCGTCCTTAAGGTTGAGTGGTTACAATCAAGGCAGAGCAGTATTGTTCGAAGGGCTCGTCGGGAAACTGAGCTGAGACATTTCATTAGTCCCGTAACTGGAAAGACATGACTGTTAATGATATTTATATCTGTCACTCCTTAAATTATTCTCAGTCAGTCTGTCAGCCAGTTGTCCTTTTTTTTCCTCAAACATACCATTCCCTGCGAGAAATCACAGATCCGTCCATGTGGGACACGTAGTCGCTGTCTGTACCATTGTCATAACAGTCATCGGGAAGGTAGGGGGAGCCGTTGTTCACTATGGGGCTGTGAACAGGAGGCCCGCAGGGGTGCATGTTTTGGGTGTTGTAGTGATCGGCGTAGTAGTTTCCCTCTTTGAGGCCCCTGTGGTTGTCCCCCCTGTCGGCCCAGTCGTCCCTGTCCTTACGATCAGTCGTATAGTCGGGGTAGATGATGTCTCCACCCAGTTTGGGTTTTAGCTCCTGGCTGCCTTTGCTCCCTTTGTCCCCGTAGACCTCCTGCAGCTCATGCGGCTGCAGCACGTCCAACTGAGCCTCTTTCTGCATGTCCGAGGGTCCCAGGTACTGCTTGGTGTAGTAGTCTCCCCTGAAGGTTCTGCGTGAGCGCATGAAGCACGCTCCACCCAGGATCAGCAGAAGGATCAGAAACAGAACTCCGCCCACAGCGCCGCCGACTATGGTGCCGAGGCTGCTGTCAGGTAAAGAGGCCAGGGTTGGGGAGGTGAACAGAGATTTCTGCTGGTCCGCTGCAGTGCCGGCTCTAGATGTGTCATGGAGGAGAGATGCAGTGGTGCTGGGGGCAGCTGTGGTGGGTGGAGGATCTGCAGAGCAAACGTGATGAGAAGGTTAAATCAAGCGAGGATGGTAGATGGGAGGAGGAGCAGTTTTAGTATATTTACTCCACTTCATTTGTCTGATAGCTTCAGTTACTTTTCAGGTTACAATCTTTCATCCCCTCCCTCTTCAGTGAAGTATCTCAAACTGTTTTACATGTTTATGACAAACTCGAGGGTTACTGTTCCTTTACTGACAAAATTCTGAACCCCCTTGAAAAGCTGGAAAATGCACTGACTGTTTAGAGTTTAATGGATCTCACAGGACAGTAATGCTACAAACCTATGAAGATCTTACATACTGTGATGCATTGCAGGGTTTTCTCCTAATTGTGGAATCCTTTTAATGCCTTTGCTGTTATTTGGCAAAAATATTTTTTTCCTTGGCATCCCTGTGACCCACCCAAGGATTTAACTGTTCGGAAAATGAATGAATGAACAATACTTAGAAAAACAGCTCAAGACGGCACATAAAAGTCTCATAATGGAGGTGAAGACCCTGCACTGCTGTAATTCTGACTATGCACAAGTTTATGAAGTAGGCAAAAAAGATGAACCTCAAACATTGACAGCAGTAAAAATGCAGCATACATATAACACAACAGTAACATGAGTTCAAAAGCACCATATAAAACAGTCACAACAATAACAGGGACCAGTTTATGGCACAATGACAACTTTCACTTTTCATACTTAAATTTATGGTCGCGAAAGCAGAAATTTTACTTGTGTGGTATCAGTGCTTTTCGTAAAGAATTTGAGTACTTCCACCACTGGTGAGCGGTTATAAAATAAAGAAAAAAGAGACTGCACTTCTATAAAGAGACTCTAAGTTCTAGATGACTGACAAAGCGAGTGTGAATGGTTCTTCAATTAATTTATAACAGCGCTGCACATTGTTAAAGCACAGACATGCCTCTCTTGAGACCAAAGAATCTGTTGAAAGCTGTGCTGTAGAGCAAAAAGGAGGAAATGAGAGGGCCAGGAAAAGGTTAAGTACTAACTGTCACTGTGTGTGTGCTGAGAGAGAGGGAAAGTGATAGAAGGACAGAGGACATGCGCTCATGAGCATCTGAGTGAGTGTGATTAGCTCTCCCCCCTTTTCTTTCTAAACCCTGCTGTGGGGAAGTCATGTGAGAAGATGAAACACTGTGTGATCGATGGGAGGCTCCTGCATCTGATTTGTCCTCCGGTGGCTGCCATTTGTGATACCAGCCAGAGCCAGAGAAAAGGGGTGTGTGGAGCTCAAGGTCAGGATGAGTGTCTCCATTCTGACCTCCAGCCTCTAGGGCTAAGAGCAGCCTGATACCAACAGTCGATCCTCGCAAAGGCACATCAAAGCTCTGGCTACAAAACAATGTGGCTCGGACTAAGAGAGGTCTGCATCTGTAGGAGGCTTTAAGGTACTGGTTATCAAACCGGAATCCTCAAAGAGCCATAATGATTTGTGTAACTGAGAAAGAATCTAATTAGCTGCAATTATATAATGTGCATGCCTGAAGGATCAGAGCTAAAGTAAAAGCATAAGAGAGGATAACAGAGACAGATCAAGGTCAGTGAATTGATGCACTGGCAAACGTCTTCCTCGTCAGTCACCATCAATCCAACCCTGGAGGCGGACATTTTAACCTCACATAGGTTACGAGCATCTGCAAACATGTAGCTGATCAACTAAGAGACGAGCAGCCAAGAACTACAAGGCTACAGAGACAACTGGGAATGTGAAACAGCTACACAAAGCAGCCACGGTGGGGGGAGGAATATAGAGTAACTGTGCTTAACCTGGGTATCTCCACAGGGGAGGGAAGCAAGAGGCCCCCATGCCCAACAAGTCTTAATATTTGACAAGAGAGGCCAGATAATTGCTCAGTGCTAGTCCTTCCTGGACAGGATGTCAGCTGTGCTTTCGTTTGGAGCAGGACTCCAAACCAGGCCTGTAAACAGATGGAGCCTGACAGCCTTTTTTGGGGCTCCTCCAGTTCTTTCCTCTCGACAGTGAGAAACGCAAAGCACTGTGTGTTAGCAGCAGACTACGTGTCCAAAAGCAGCAGTTGCTTTGTTTGGAGAAGGATTAAAAGGAGCAGAGGAGAAATGAAAATAAAAAGTGATGCAGAGTTCTCAGGATACACGCCCTGACTTTACAATGATGAACTCAAGAAGAAACTCTGGACAGACAGGAAGCAGACCAGACTAGTTTAGCACCCTGGGTACTTTCAAAGGTTTATATCAACAAATCACCAGCATTAATTAATACAAATTAGGAAAATTCTAATGGATCTTTTATGATTTATTAGTTTATAAATACTAAACAATATTCATATTTGAACACAATTGCTTTAAGATTGCAGCACAACATGCATCACACACTTGTTGCAAATCTGTGAACAGGTCATGTTATGTGTGTATGAATGTGTGATGTACTGGCTTGAGTTTTGAAGCACAGATCTGTGAAATCTGACCTTAAATAAAACACTGGAATGGCTTCATGGGTTCATACTTTGTGATGCGCAGTCAACCAGCAGGGGTAAACACTCGCCCCCTTATCAGACAAATCTAATGTTGCCAAAACCACAACACTGGAAACGTTTGGTACTGATACTCTTTATCTGCACTCCGTGCTTCTCTGTTGCCAGGAATGTGTGAAAGTAGATCTGGGTAGGGACATTCATACGGAGGCTTAACCCTGCCAGAAGTGCAGAACTGAGTGGTGAGCTTACTGAGAGGGTAATCTTACTTCAAATAAACAAGACCAAAGTCAGAATGCATGAGGAAATTACTCCTCTGACCTGTTCACAGAGACAATTTTTTATATTTAAAAGAAAGTAAAAATCATACAATCACAGTAAATAAGTAGGTGAAACAGTCAAAATGTACCTTGAACCCAGAGGTTCACATCTTTAGAGCGGAGGCCGATGTCATTCATCACTTCACAGCGATATACTCCAGAGTCATTGCGCTCCAATGGGCGAGTGAAGGCAAAGCTATTGTTTGCAATTCTAACCCCCTCTGGCATTGATCCATCCAATCTGTGCAAAAATGAAACATTACAGAGATTTCACCAGATGCACTACATTATTCATTCTTGAGCACAAAGGCTGTGAGTTTATAAGTTTATATTTAAGAGACACAGTTTTGAAGTTTGACTGAAAAAGCCTATCCATTACATCATTCTTCCTCTGGTTCTGGTTCTCTCTCGTTGGTCAGCCTGCTGCAACAATTATATGATCACATGATCATCTGGGCTGACTGCACTTCCATTAGTTGTGGCAAAAGCTTCGTACATGAACACAAGGCTTCGATGTCAGGGCAAAAAAGTGAAAATAAAGAGCTTGGCTGTCTAGACGATACTGCTACTGTCAACTCAAATGAGAGCATGCTTCTTCTTTCTGAAGAAGTCGATGACAAAGAGCTGCCAATAGCACCCGTGTTGCTTTGATGTATGAACCATTTGGAATCTTTTATTTATAGCTGGAAGTCTTCCCCGCGGGTGCAGCAGTGCATTCGACAGCTCCAGTGTCCAGGCTCCAAAGTTATGCTGAGAGTCATTTATAGACAAGTCTCCTACTGATGTTTAATTTAAGTCTGCCTAAAACCATGTAAAGATTTGCCATCCAACAGAACCAACCAGCTGATTTGTTATGTAATGCTTGTACTTGCTAAGACATTTGTAGCGGTAAAACAAAATACAAATCTGTTTTGCATTTTCAACACATTTTGGGAATTGCAAATAAAGATTTACAACTGTGTCATAAATTCAAATGATTCTAAACTGAACACAAAAGAACAGATATTGACTTCAGGGGAATAACACTCTACTTGATCTAAGAGTAGCTTTGGGAGATACTGACCTTATCCATGAGAAGTGACGAGCTGGTGGGTTGGCTTTGGCTCCACACTCAAACTTCACATTATCTTGACCAACATACCAGTTTTTGCCAATTCCCATTATTGAGACCATTGGTGCAACTGTTAAATAAATAAATAAAGTTATAATGTTGAATATTTTTAAGTCCTGCAGCTTCATCAACAGTAATGGGACTTTATCACAAGGTAACAATAACTGAACTCTACTCATTTTCTCAGTTATCAGGTATAAAATGTTCCACTGCAGACAAAGTGCATTGTCAGTGTACCACGGAGCGGATACTATCCGCAACTTTTCCCCAACGGAAAACCAAAAAAATGCAAGTAGAGATGAGCTGACAAGAGCCAGGGCTATTGCAGTGGAGGCACGTCATAAGGTCAGGTTTGCAGGTTTTAAATAGCATGGGTCATTTATTTTATTTTATTTTTATTTCAAAAGGCAAAACTGCACAGCCTTAATAATCAGTCATTGTGATCCAAGCCATCTTAATGACAAATGAGCTTTTTCCACAAAGAACAAGGTGTGCATTATAAGCACTGTAGCAATGACAAAAACAAAGGCTGTACAGAAATCTAGCAGGGCGCAGGATCTGCTGGTGAATGCATGCCAAGCAAACAAACAAATGACCCTGGGTTGGTGGAAAGTTAGAAATGAAATGACAGACTCACTCAGACAGTAAATGTACTGCAGCTAATAATAAACTGAACTGCTTCACCATGACCAAAAAAAAAGAAAAAGAAAAAGACAAAGGGAAGCAGGAAGACGCCGGTATGAACCCCAACACATGCCACTGTAATAAAACATGGCAAACAGTGACTTAGATATCCAATTTTTCATTTTGATTTCTCTGGAGTACAAATGAGGAACTCATTACTGCTCACAGAAAGATGCCTCTGCTCGTCGTGTCCACTGACCCTTTTCACACAGTTCAACGTTGAAATTGTGCTTCTTTTGCACTTAAAATCCCTTGCCTCTGCATTTGACATGATTTATTGAGCTGGAAAGACTCTTTCTTAATGTATTAACCTTGGTTTTTCTGCACCTCCATCCGCTGCCCCCCAGCAGCCTGCTGCTACTTGACTTGCTGCTGAGGCCTGATCAATATTTCATAAAATACCTTCATTAGCCTGCACTCACACAGACCAAACAGAGACTTCCCCTCAGAACTGCTCGCTAAGGAAGTATGCATCAATGATTATAACATTACAATGACTCTTAAATGGTTCTTTTATGGCTAAAGATGGAGGGGTAGCGATCAGGCTATTCATAAATCAAGCCATCAGTGCAGGTTAATATCAATAAGATATACTGTTACTCTCAGGTCTGCCCAAATAAGAGATGCTATAATAATCATTATTTTGCTATATAATGTGACAATTGGTTTTATGATGATCTAATTCAACGGGGAATTGTTTTGCTTTATTTAACTAACATTATTTAACAAACATATTTACCAAAAATAAGATTTCAGTGTATGGTATAAGTGTACACTATGATATGGTATAAGTGTACACTATG
>JAPTYQ010000006.1:28602009-28626284 GCA_029814465.1 Ostorhinchus cyanosoma | reverse complement strand
TGAAGGGAAAATGTGATAATTTTATTATAGTGCAAAATATTCTCTAAATCTTTGACATATGTTTAAAGATATTATATAACATTACCCATTAAATATCTAAAAGGCTAATGTTATATATTATTCTGATTTGTGTACTTAAATTAAAGGTTAACAACAATGTTCTAATTCAGATAAAAATATTATTTTCTTTAAAGTAATGGCCGTCCTGTTTAACTGGCTGTCATGGTGGTATCAGTGGTGTCACTTCCTGTTTACAAATTTTTGTGTCATATTAGATTTTCATCTGCAACGCTGATTCAACAGTAGTTTTGTTGTGATTGAGAGATCTCTAGCTGCAGAAATGTCATAAGTTAACAAGGACAACATTTACTACTCACATTGAACATTTAGAGTGAAGGGTATGCGGAACTCTGTTTGCAGTGCTGGGTGCCGCACCACACATGTTAGCGTCTTTCCCTGGGCGTAACTTTGGGGCTGCCACATGTAGCGCACATGTACGGTGGTGGTGCCGTTGGACTCATCCTGAGCTTGTTTCTCACTTCGTCCATACAGCTCCGTCTCCCAGACAACATCAGCAGCAGGCCGGCCTCGTTCTGCTATGCAGGTGGCTATCAGTGACTCGTTGCCTCCATCTAGCAGAGCTGTGGGCCCTGCAGACACATACACGTTTGGCTCCACTGGGAAAAAGAGAACAAAAGACAAGGTTAGATTAAGAGAAGGGGGAAGGGAGGGCATGTCACAATGAGTAAAAAAAAACAAAGTGCATATTGATCTTTTTACATACACATATGAATAAATTATATCCATCATAAGATGACAAGTGGATGAAAAAAAGGAAGTGGCCTGAGTGCTGACTAACTTCTTCCATTTCACATACATGCATTAAAAATCTATGAACTATGCTATTCAATCATATGGAAGCAATCTGATGGAGATTTAGCTGTCTTCTTTGTTGTGGTCCTCATGTCAAACATGAGACAGGTAATATAAAGGGCCTATTGTTCCTATTGTAAAGATTTAACAAAGAATGTCAGAGGAAAATCACAGGAAAAAGACATGACTTCTGGCAAAGAACTGTTAATATAACAGAATCACAGACTACTGACAGTCAACACTGTAGTGTGCTTGATTTTGACTGTGTAGTGTTGGCAGATGAGGGGCTAAGTTACAGTACGCCTCTCTGTGCTTTAGAGTTGGGGTAATGTTACACCGGCTTCCTGAGAATAACTGAAGGGTTAGACGAAACAAGGATTCTCTCAACAGAGAGGCAAAACAGATCCATGCAATGAGGACGTGGCAAGAATAATGCAACTCTCTACCTGTTGCGTAAAACAGTCAACAGTATATCCTATTGGCCTGAATTACATGAACATCACAAAATGAAAGAAATGACACTTGGGAAAACTCAGCAAAACAAAGAAACAAAAGAGAATCCCCTGAAGGGAGGGGGCATCATAATGAGGAGGTAGCAGGGTAAACTGGCAACACAGGTTCCACAAGTTTTTCAGTTTCCATCATTACTTCCATTATTTGCCATCTTTAGTGCCCCCATTTATACTGATTTTTTCTTCCCTGTCCTGAAATACACCACCTCCACAAAATCTGTCCCTCTTAAAAAAGCACAGCTGTTCCACTTACTGCAATGGTGACAGTTTTAAAGGCAGCACGTGTGGGGGACACAGTGTAAACCACAACACAAGGCCATTCACCTTTAAGATATCTAAGACATCTCTTTAAGACCCCTCCACATAGAAACACACACGCCCTCGGTCAAACAGGAGGAGCAAATTCAAGCGACTGCTGGCACCCCCTATTTCTAAAAATAATCTGGCGTCTCCTGTACCCGGTGCAGGGGTGGGGATGCAGTTCGCAGTCATCCACCTCACATTCTTCACTTACTTTTCTGCCCCTCCCTTACAGGCCTCTGACTATAAACAGTAGCTGCACTATGTAAGGAGAAGGCAAGCTGGCTGAACCTACAGAATAACTAAATCAGAGAGACGTGTTAATTTGGAATCGCTGTCAGGAAGGGAGGGGAGCGCTTTGGAAGAATGGAAATGCTTTAGGGGCAAGGGTAATGATTTCCCTTCAGCAAACTGGCTGCATTGGCCCTTTGCCGCCCACATATGCACACTGAAAACTGACGTCAGACACAAGACGGGGAACCCCTAGAAAGATTAGATCTAACTGCATGTGCATTTTGTATGCATCGACTGTCTTGTGTGTGGGCAAGATATACCAACAAAAAATGTCTTATTAATTCCATAGAAGTAAGATTGGTTTCATTAGCCTCTTGTCGCAGAGTAAAAGATAGAAGCACGCGAGCAAATCCCATCTGCTGAGTCACTGTTGAAAATTCTGTATTGAACAGATAGAAAGGACAAACGAAAACTTTTCACAATAGAAAGAAGAACTATACTTTGCAAATTTTGGCTTCCAAACAAAGCAAAGCTTGCAAAATCTTTGTGGCTCATTTCTCAACTCTGAAAAAAATGAATGAACTGACACTTTTCATGCAGGATGAAATAATGAAGAATACAGTTACTGGTCAAAAGATAAATGTAAAATACTTGAACCTGCTAATGAATGGCCTTCAATGCTCTTATCAATAACATACTTCTGTCACCTAAGTGGACGTCCACGTTTTGTTTTCTAGAAGAGTCCATTGTTATTCGGTAGAGTTGTTATTGACCTGTCAGCAGTTTAAAACAAAAGGTCATTGTAATTCATTCACATCACAAATCATGCTTTCCTCCTTTGGTTCCTTCCTGTTGCTTACTGCTGGACATTTCTGGCACATTTACTGTAACACAGTTCCCTAAGTGCTTTCTAAAGTCTTTTCTGGAAGCAGACATGATTTTCAAGAAAGCAATAACATGGATGGTGGGGCAGTAAAGAATTTCAACATGTCAAGTATCTGCTGGTAATGATTTAGCTGAAGTGCCACTATTAATAGTGTCCACTGCACCTGTTAATCATTATGATGTGTCGTGACTTAGGTTTATTATACATGGGTTTGAACCTGATCATTGCCTTTGTTTAGTTCATTTGAAAGGAATGAAAATGTAGTCAAGTTCTCTCTCATAAACCTCAAAGTATAAACACAGATCAAAAGTGGGAATTGTGAGCAAAGAAACTGAGACAAATACAATATACACTGTCAATACTGTATATTAGAACAGCATGTTAATCACCGTTGGTTCTCCATAAATACATTGTTCATGGTGTATGTAGTAATAGTTGTTGGCTTGTATGCTGTCTTTATGATGAAAATGGTCTTGTGAAAAATGTAGTCAGCTACTCCAAGGCACAGATAAACAAGCCACTCTTCATTGCTCCATGGGAACTATAAGAGTCTGAGTTTAGGTCTTATAATTGCAATGTTCAATCTCTCAGAAAAATATACTCTGGGATAACCTAATTCCCACGTGACATGTATCAGATTGCAAAGAACATAGTATTTCTACCATAATCACATGTGTTCCATGTGTTTGTATATGGGTCTGCATGTATGTGTTTGTGTGAGCCAAAAGTAAAACCCTGAGAAGCTGCAGAGTTCAGAGCAAGGTGTAATTGAACTCTGTGAGGTCCCAGACACTGTGGCTGTCACAGCAGCACTTAATGTACCACTCATTAGTCATCAGAGTCTCCTACAGTCTCTGGAGGGAGACAAGAAACTACTGCCTACAGTGCAATCTCCTACTCTCAGAACTGCCGGAGTGCAATCCAACCACCCATTTAGGGCTTGAAACATACGCTGACCATAGAGAAGTTTCTGCTCCTCAGAGGGTCTTGTAAGTATCTATATGGGCAAATGTGTGTATATCCGCCTGCCATTACCGTATGTGCAGGAAATCGGTTGGGAAGACAAGAAAGTTGGGGTAGTGAGAATCCATACTACAGATCTAACATTTAATATCTTTACAACTGGGTGCTTCTATGAAACTGGGTTCATTTTGGTACCTCTGCCAGCTTTTTAGACTCAATAATAAGAGACAAATTTAAATATATTTCCCCCCAGAATGTACCTAATGATGACCTCAGATAAATGCAAAACAAAAGGATTCTCTTGCTCTGAACCATCCCAAAATTAATGAATTTTTTCTAAAATATTGGGGCCAAAAATAGGACCAAAAGTGGGACAGGAAAAGCTACAGTGTCAGTACAGTTGATCTGGAAAACATGGCTTGAAATAGTCGTATATACCACTAGAAATAAAGACACTGTGTTAAATTTGATGATCCTAGCGATTTTTCTAATCCAGACGTGGGTTTTTCCTGAATCTGCAGTCTCATTCCAACTTTCATGTATAACTCATGATGTCCACTCGCATTACATGTGGAACCTACCCATTTAAACACATATAAATCACAAGTGATTTTGCCACACTCTGCCTTGCATAATTAGTTCAATTCCAAAAATGTACCAGTGAGAGAATAAAAAGATATTCCAAAAAAATAGTAGCACATAATTTTCGTGTCCTTTTCATTGTGTTGCCTGTAGATTTTTGCATAGAAAACCAAAACAGGGCACGTCTAACAAAGCTGATATGAAGGGAAAAAAACCCTTGCAATTAACCTTCCAAAATGTTGGTCTGCAACATTCTCACCACCTGTCACTTCACACCAATCTACCAAGATAAGACAGTGTATTATTTCCAATGTAATCACTCATTTTCCCATTTTAATTTTTGACTTGTTTCATTTTTCCTGCTAACTTGTCAAGCTTTTCATGGCTCGATATGATTTGATATATCACAAAATGAATGAACATACTAATAGTGAACTGTTACCATTCCTACTATTGATGAACCCCTCATCTATTCCTGGAGCAGTTCTGTTGTTTAGATGAGTGGGTGTAACCTCAGAACCACAGCAGCAGAAAATGTTAACTTTAAAGACCAGATTTCACCTGTGGCTGATGATCATACAGCCCTTTTTGCTGACAACGGAGTCTATAAATGCTTGGAAACAAAACTAGAACATTATTACAGACCACTAGCGCATTAATAAGTTGAGTTGCAGGTATTGGTAACAACCAAAGCCTTTAACTGGCTTCAGTCAAGTTGAATCAAGCCACTTTACCAACACTACAATGTTTATCATCATGTTGCAAGATGTCTCTGTAAGTCATTGGTCTGAACTCAAATTCACACTTCAAAATAAACTTCCTTCATGAAACTTCACTCAATTAATGAATTCACTTATTCTCAAGTTTGTCAGGGCACTAGGATGAGTGGGACTTCAAGAAGGCACGTCTACACATGTCCATATTACTGCAGGAATGTGCCTATTCAATGCTTCTGTCCGGGTAATAATTTAGTTTATCCCTCCATTTAGTGATCACCCAAACTTAATCACAATTTCCTACTTTGACAAGATTTAAGGCCAGCACAAAGAAGCAAAAAGATCTACTTTACCTAATACATTAACGAAGGTTGAAGCTTGTGAATTGCCAAGAGGAAATGTTGCCACTTTGCAAGTGTATGATCCAATGTCTGTAAAGCCAACTCCTCTGAGGGTAATGGTGGCATCTCGGATTGAGGGTGAAACAAATGAGATGCGCTTGGCATATTCTTGAGAGATGGAGATTCCATATTCTGGATGAAACACTGCCAAGGTAATGGTGCCTGAAGGAAGGCGGCGTTCCCAGGAGATCTGTGTTAGGCTGAGGTTGGAGCCCACATCTATTCTACATCCCAGTGTGATATTCTTCCCCAGGACTGCATTCACTTTCTCAGGAACAGTCACTTGGTTGCTGCTTACACCTGCTGAGAGACAAGAATGAAGAAAGTATTTAGAGGCACATTTCTGTTGAGACTATAATCATATTTCTCATAAATGTCACTTCAATGCATTTGCACATTCAAGTTTCACTCTGGAAACAAAAAGTTATGCAAACATGCAGTTTTGCAACAGTATTTTTCAATTTGCTGGACTGTGGTTCACAAAGGTCTACAATGTAACAACAGTAACTATGTCTCTCTCCTTGCCCACTGTGACCAAGAAAGAAAAGAATAAGCGAAGACGAAAATCTACAACTAAAAAAAAATTTGTTCTGTGGAATTTCAACCAAATACTGTTGAGTAACAGGATGTGGTGCAGTGGATGCAACTGTTTTTAAGTGTTGTTCATTGTGTTTCATCATAACTAATGCGCTTAAGATAGTCAAATGAACTGTACCAACATTTTTTACTTATCAGAGCCTGTTCTTTTGATTACCTGTTACTGTCGGAAAAATTGTATTTCACCCGAAAAGTGACTCAGATTGAAATTTTTATTCCTAATCAGCATTCTCCAACCTGCAGTATACTGCATCATCACCCATAAATCACGTTTTTGTGTTTCCTCCTGAATCTACATTAACAGCCTACAGTATTTGCTGCAGACATGACTTTCCTGAGGTTGAGAAAGGGCTGGGCTTCATCTGGATGCACTGCTTTCTCTTTTAATAGGCAACATACACTCACCACAGGACACTCAGACTGTCGCTCTCGCTAATTATCAGAGCACCTTTTAAGTAGAGAAGAAAAAAAGTCTGGAATAAGATGAAACAAAACAAGAAAACATGCAATTTCATGTTTTTATTCCCTTTTTGTTTTTTATAAGCCCCTTAATTTGACTTGAAGCTCACCACAAGATTTTTTGCCAGGCTTTTTATTAAAACCGAGGCAACAGCCAAAACATTTTTGAAAATTAATAGTCATTTCAACTCTAATTCATTGAGAAACTAGGTGTCAGCCAGAAAATGCATGTGACGAGAAATGTCAAAATGGTCGCCGCCAAAAATATAATACTTTATATCTTAGAATAAATATTGAAATAAACATGGACAAAAACATCCGGCTGTGAAAAGCTGTAGGCTGGTGCAGTCATCTACATGTCAGTTGATTGACCTGCAACTGGGCTTTAGCAAGAAAAAAAAAAAAAAAAAAAAAACAGCTCAATGGCTATGAAATGCAGTATCTTGGAAAACTAACCTGAAATAAATCCTAAATTACATGTTATGGCTTTAGTCTGAGTGGAAAAAACCTATCTAGACAGTTTTTTTGAGTGAAACACCAAAAATGAGTCATCAATAGAGGCATGAAAACACTTTAAACACACTACATAAAGATTTATAATGCTGGTCAAGAATTAATTGTGGAGTATATTCACATGGAACCTTATGAAAATGTTTGTTTTATGTATAAATAAATTTAAAAAAAAAGATTTCACTGAATGAATGTTTCACTTTTTTTGACACAGCTACAGTGCGAGTAAACTATATTTGGGAGCCATAAATTTCCACTTTGTACGTAGTCTCGGATGTGTATGGAGTAAAGCTTATAAAAGTGGTCCACTGGCTGGTATTTTGAGTCTTTGGCATGAATGTGAGTGGTAAACCACAGCAATGCTATCTTGGTTTGTGAGGAATATAGCCAAGGAGGCTGAGGCTCCCCCTGCTCCATTACGTCCCCTGTAATTTCAGTGATTACACACACACACTCAACACACACACGGTTTTTCTCCTCCAAAATAAGGACTAAGTGTGTGACCATGTGTGTACGAGTCAGGCATTTTGTTTGAATCGCTACTGAGACTTAAATGTGTGTTGCATTGTCTTGTGTAGTTTCTTGCTGTGCTATACTTTGGGCTTTCCTGTTTTTTTTTTCCTTCTTTGGTGATTGAAATTTTCCAAATATTTTCCTAGTTTTGTTTTTTCCTCATACTGTAAACTGATCTAATACTGTATATAAGCTTTTAACTTATTACATGCAAGGCTGCTATTTGTTCATCACTTTAAAAGATACTCTGGGAAAGTCACCTGGCATTATTATTCAATTATTCTAATACATTTCTAAGGATACATTCTCGTCTTATGTCACCTTTGATTCAAGATGTGTTCTAAAATTAGCCTTCACTATTAAAACATGCCTTGCAGTGTTGCCCTGTTTGCACTGCGTCTGCAGGAGTCCTCTGGGTGCGCCGGTCAGGGGGAGAATCAGGGTCGGAGCCATGTGGGTTTTAAATTCTCCTCTCTACAGCTTTCTGAGCTGACATGACAGCTGTTTGTTGTCACCCTACCATGCAGGTTTTTGCTTATTCAAATATAACACAATTATGCAGCTTTGTCAAAAGCTTGACAGCGGGATAAATATTTACAAATGTGTGCTACCAATACCACAATATTATCAACAGACAAACAAAATTCACCATGCAGTCTCAGTTGTCTGAGGAGAAGTAAACTAACATGCTTGGCATACATGACATTGTATTGATGTATGCAGACACGTGTCTTAGACAGGCATCTCCGTAACATGCTCTGCATACTGCAGCTACCTGACACGACACTCCAACTGCTACTGTACGTAGTTTGTCTATCTCACTGTGTCAGCTTTCAGGCCTGTCAAAGCATACAGAGAAACTAGACTCCATGCATACTATGTTGTGTTTGTTTTACAGTAAGCATTTGGGAGTAAGTAGGAAAAGGAGGGAGAGAAAGGGGGGAAGTGCTTAAAGCCGACTCCACCCTAACCATTATGGGAGGAAAGACAGATGGCCTCTGCATGGGATACCTACACAGCCAGGAGGTGAGTGGGGAAACTTGGCACTGTGAGCTGAGACCATGAAGAACACAGCCGGGTCTCACAAACTAGAGCACCGTGAAATATTATCTAAAATACTGCAGACAAATGAAATGTAAGCAGAGCGTTAAGCAAAGCTGTCATGCTGTTTCACCAACAAAATAGGTGTACAGCTTCAGAGATGAAGTGCAGCCTGGGACTGTCACGAGTTTTATTGCTGGCTATCCATCTAACGTAACAAACAACCAAACTACACAGAGCTGGAAATCTTTATGTTGGGTTACAGATTTGATGACTTGCAGTGTCAAAGCATGACACTCTACAAGACTATATGAACCTTGTCCCACAAAATTTAATTTCTCTGAGCAGGAGTGGACTGCACTTTTGCACTCTCACAGAAACGACATCCTCGAGAAACCCAAGGAAAGAATGAACTCATGGGAAGGTTATGCTTGCCCTTTGAAGAAATGTTTCATATTTGTTTCTTTCCCTCCTGACATCACTAATTGCGACAAGCTGCTCGAAAGACGCAATGCTAAATCAAAACCTTCCTCTCTGCCTGGCAACCGGCTCAAACATTCAACGTCGGCCACTTGATGAGCCAAAATCTCCACCTCCACAGACCTGACCTAGCTTCAGCCCTGACCTCCCCAAAGGAGTCCGTCTCCAGGCTAGAGAGCTTCCCAGTGAAGCATGCACTGCGTGTCAGCAACATGTGAAACAGAGGGATCCAAGGCCAACAACATTCACGAGAAGCAACAAAATAGACAATATGTCATGTTCATGTAGACAAACTCCATGAATAGATTATAATGTCAAACAGCACTCAGAGGGACTGATCTGAAGACCTCACAGGAGAAGAATGCAGACATAAGATCTGTGCAGGAGGGAGTGTGGTTTAGGACTAAAGCAAGAGGAAAGTCTGACTGCTCAGCATTCAGACATGGATACAGTAAGACCAGGATGAATTAAGGACACAAAGCATGAAATAGGGAAGTTTTTGCAAGAAGTATAGAAGTTACATTTGTAGACAGATGGAAAAAACACATACACCAGTATGAACAAATGCCTTCTGTTTACCTTGAAAGTCAGAGCTGAGAATGATGTCAAACCTGAGTTGACTGCTTTCCAGTGCAACAAGTCAAGAAAACAAGAAAGGAATATCAGTTCTAGTAAGGTTAGCTAGCAATGCTAGTTGACAATCCATTACAGTATATTTTACAGATACAAATGGCATATTGACATGACCACATATAAATCAGACAGTACTGTATGCATGACTGGTTTAATGAGACACAAACCCAAAAGAAGTGCTAATAGATTGCACAAAAGCTTCTACTGATGCATAGAGCAGCCATCTTGGATTTTGAGGACTGATTTGATGATAGTCTGCCTTTCTGAGTCACAATTGCAACTTGAGGGGATGTTCCAGTTATAATTTCCAGCTGGATACTTGGAAATTTGCACTTTACAGCTCAAAGCAAACACACTACATGTAAGCACATATAAATGACAAGGTTTTAGAGGAATAAATTGTGTGGTTTGCCGTTGAACCAGATTTGAAACAGATTTTAGAATTAGACGTATGTTGTTTTAATGCAGTTATTTCAGCTGCTGTACTCAACGAAATTAAGTTATTAATGATTTCTTGCAGCATAATCCCACAAATTTCAGTACCAGTTCCTAAACAATACTGTAGTTGATACCAGCTTAACATTTTAACAAAGATAATTCTGATACAGTATTATTAAGTCTTTGTTTTATTTTTCTGTATGCACCGTGGTAAATAAATCAATTTACCAAAACATTAAACATTAAAATGTGGGATCAAACAATTGATTCATGATTCGAGTGACTTTTGTTACCCCCTGCCCTTGTTTTCAGTTTTCTCTCTACTCTCAGCTTTAAAAGCACACAATCTCACTTCAGAATACACAGTGTATAAAAGCTTGGCCGATATTGTGATGAGTCTACAACTTCTAAAGTCACAATGAAGAATGTTTGGTTGTCTGACCTAAGGAGGCAAATGTCTAAGTGCCAGGCTAATGAAAGGTGGGTTTCACACTGTCCCCATCACACACTAAAGTGTTAGTAAGCATACATAGCATACACAGCATACACTGGTAGTGCACATGACTTACTGTAGTCCCCCAACTCCTTTCCCGCTGCATTAATTTTCAAATATCCGTAGGAGGCAGAGGGGCAGTGTTTCATTACTCTTTAATAAGTGCACTAAGTCAAACTCCTTCCAGGCATTAAAGTCTCTTAGTCAAGTGCAGGAGGGTAGCAATGCTGGTGGACTATTATGTTTAAATCTGACAACAAAGGTCACTTTCAGATGTGCATTAACATGCTTTAAGTGCATGGTGGCACAGAGGCTCTCTGACAATTGCACTGACAAACTGCAGACTAGCCGCAGCAGCCAGTTTAATCTATATGAAACTGTGATACAGAAGTAGAAAAAACATTCTATAAAGCTACACTAACAATAGTACCTAATCTTGTCATTCTCTCCGAGAAGGCACAAAAGCACACCAGGGAAAAGAGAAAAACCTTGGAAAAAGCAATTCAGAGACAGTGCACTGCAACACAAATTGCGATTGTTGGTAAATTGCACTGTAACGTGGGAATTTTCTTAATAACTGCTCCACTGGGGCTTGCAGTTTCAGAGAGCCATGTGTGCCTTTAAACACTGCTGACTCAATGAAGTCAATAGGCAACATAAAGCCATTTGTTTAGTATTGTAACCCTCTAAAGAGGTTACCAGGGTGAAAAAAATTCAGACAATGCCTGAATGCCGAACACAACCCACCAGACCTTTGCTTTATCTCTGTGAGATCGACTCTCAATCAGAGACATTTTAAGACAGGATAGGCCAAGTGTTGAATTGCCTGATTTGTAGTATATCTTTATCGTAAGAAATATTTGTGCAGTGTGAAGAAACATTAGTCTCTACACCAACTCTAATCTCCCTCCTTCCTTCCTAGCATTGTGTTATCAGGGTGTGAGGCTTTCTCAGTAGACTAATTCATGGCAGAGACAAACACAGGCTGACAGGTCTTTAAAAAAGGGGGTTGGCAGGCCTCTTTAACATGTCATTGTCCTCTTCAAACCCCCTTTTTTTGCTCATATATAGCCCCGTAGATGTCTGTGACCTTCTCATCCAAGTCACATTTGATTAAATATCAGTGCTTGAAAGAAAAGGATCAATATTGTTGGTATTCAAAGTGTCAAGGTTAGGTTACTACCCCTCATAAGGCTTGTGCTTATGGTGTAGGACTTGTGAAGGACAATGTCTACCACTGTGTACTAAAACAACACAAACATTCCTGCAGCGTCCTGATGTATTGTGTGGGATTTGTTATTGTTTGTTGTGGGTGTTTGAGGTATTTTAGTATGTGTGCACAATGCTTTGGACCCTGAGATGGACGGTAATGTCCACTTTTCCCGCAGCCTGAAAATGTAAAGGAATTTGGAACAAACAAGACAACTTGCAAAAGAAACACTGCCACAGAAAACAGGGAAAGACATAATTCAATCTGCCAGGTGAAAAGGCTAACTTCATTTTGCCAGTTTTATTTTTAAGTGCTTAGGTCACAAAGAGTGTCTTTAGTAATTAGAGTTTAAGTGCGTGACATTTCTGACGTAAAGATGCTAATAGAGTGTGCATGGATGCACAGTACTGTTGAAAGTTACACTGAGGTTGAAATGTTGTCCAAGTCAGGAAGTGCTAACTCATCAAATGCAGATGAGCCCCTTTTGTCCTTTCTTATGTCGCTGAGTGGCTCCAAACACCCTCTTCTCATTTGTCTCAGAATTTGACAAACACACACTTTTTAACCACTGTATGTGATTTCACTTAAAGAACAAATATGTTAAATATTTTGTACTTTCCAAGCAAGTGGTTGGCTTAGTATCTGTAACTGATTTCAGATAATAATTCACAATGCCTTAACTGAGTAAAAGAAATTTGCTGTTCCCGATGTGGGTGTCCTTAACAATGCTTAGGGCGTAAAACCAGCATAAACAGCAAAACCATTACAAAATGGAATATGTTGTAGTTTTCAGATCTAAAGTGCTGTAAACATAAGTTCATTTCATTTGTTAAAGTTAAATATATCAGATTTTGGTGATGTCCACAATAACTGAGAGTGCAGAGAAGAGTGAAAAAGGGTTCCTTACTAATGACAGACTTTACTGCCCCTCACTAGGTCTAAATGGGCTACTGTACTTTCATTAGTCCATCTAACATAATGGAAACATAGTTTCCCACATGCCACAGTGACCCCAAAGGGAATTAGACTGTTTTTCTTCAAAATTATTCCCATGATTATCTAATTTTAGATTTTTCTGAATGGCGCCTACATCTTCCAGAAACAAGCAATATTTTTTTGGGGGGGGGACCTACAGTACATGTGATCGGTTACTTCCTTGTGTAATTTATGTACAGTGGTTCAAGTATTCCATGTAAAGTCTAATACATTACTACTGTTCACTGTTCAACAGTTGATCATTTGTCATTTCCAAGGTGAAATGCAGCTCCTTCTGTCCATAAAATCTATACAAATATGTGAAACTACATGAATGGACAAAGCTGTTTACAGCCTCAATCTAGATGACCACACATATCAAGGAAGGAAGTAAAGCAGCCCAACAAAAACGCTGTTCTGCACCGTGGATATGCAGTGGTCAGTGCACTGTGGTTTGGTCAGTGTGGCATTTTTTGCCAGCATTTATCCTAGTTAAAGGAAGTTCATTTCCCAGGCACACCCACTATTCCTGTCACCTATTCTCACCCTGTTTTTGCTACAGATTAAAGCACCACTCTTGATTTAAGCTTACCACCCACTTTGAAAAGTGGGAACAAGGAGATTTAGGTACCGAGTATAACAGTCACAGATTGTAAAATCCTTTTTTAAAATACACTAAAACATCTACAATGGCCTCAAAGATGGACATGCACTGTATCCAGTAAATATAGAGATCATGCTCCTAAAATATATGTAAAATCCAAAAAGATACAAAAACCAATTAGAGACAAGGGCCTTAAGTTGCATAACAGAGTATTCCTATAAGAACCTCAATTAGATCTTAAAGACAAATATTTTGAGTACATAAAGGTAACAGTGTCCCATTTAGTATTAGACTATAGCTCTGAGCTTTAATGCAATCTATGCAATATCAGATCTTTAAAAGCTTTTTTAATCCCTAAATAGACGTAGATTGTTTTGTTCCAATTTCTTTCATAATTCAAGGAGAAGCAAAAAATAGAAACCACACTGAGCTATCACATATGTCATGGGTGAGCGGTAACCTATGACTCTATCTGTGAGAAACAGCAGCTTGGCTACTGAAAGAAATATAAGAAATGAGTCTCCTTCAAAGCTCTGTTGGGTCTTATTAGCAAACCTTTAAACCAAGAACTGCACCTCAGCTGTACAGTCTGTGTGAAAAGTAATGGACAGCAATATCAGCAAGTGTGGAAAGGAGTGACATACTCCTTAAACCATTACTGCAATAGATCTACATTAAGGTCTAGTGCTAGGGCTGGGAAAAATTATAATAAAAGCACAAAATATCTACTCTCAATGTTGTAATAAACCTATGGATTTGTCACTAGAAAACAGACGGTTTTCAGCTATAGGCACTTGAAAAATTCTTTTGTGACTAGTACAAGATCTCAAATGTCTATTACACTGTTCCGGACCGTCATTCATGAGCTTACCCATTATTGTACATAAAATATACATGACCATTTCCTGCTCACTTAAGGTTTTAGACATACTGCCCTTGAATAGTGACTTCTAGGCTTTTTTTCACTGTTTAATCTAGCAGTTCTAAGAGCCAAATTGTAAAGCTCATCAATATTACAGTGCGCACAGTACAAATAATAAATCCTCTTTAAAAATCAGTGCTTAAAAGTTTAGTGATTGAATAAACAATGTACTTGGAGTGTAGTAGTGCCTGCAACTTACCAAAGGGTGTGCCATGTCAATTGCTGGATAAGTAAAACGTTTGGGGGATTCCTTCAATCTGCTGTTTATTGTATGCCAAAATTTCTAAAGTAAAATCAAATGAAACAGCAGAACTAAAAGCTTACTTGCTGCAGCCAACATTGCTTAGTGTTTAGCTGGTGGGTGTTAATAATTTTCCACTTGGGTGGTAGGGGTGTGTCAGTGCATACAACTGACTGTGTGCTCATCCCAAACATCATAACCACCTGACAGCTGAATGAGTGAAACATCTAAGCCTGAGTGCTGAAAAACAGCCACACCTGTTTCCCATAACCCCGGTGCTCTTCTCCTGGGGGATGCAACTGCTGACTGTGCACTTCCTGCATGTACCCCTCTATAATATAGACTGTGAAGACCCAATGTATCCAAATGACCCTAACCTTAGTTGCATACTGTGATCTGTTCTTTTGGGGAAAAACCTGGAGTCGTGAAAACAGCAAGCAAAAAAAGGTTTAAAAGGTTTCCCTCTGTTCATTCACAGTAGGTAATTAACCATGGAAATATCTGGAAGCCATTTACATGGTGCAGTTTCCTATGACTCAGTGAATAAAATCGCTGATTCCTGTCTTTGTAAGATTTATTCAATAGACAAGGAACACTAGCTAACACACAGTGAACAGCACTGCTAATATCTGCATTTTCAATATATTTATCTGTGTTATTTCCTTCCCCTTCCATTTTTGCCTGGCTAATTTCACATGCACTTTGCCAATTTAAACTGTTGACTCCTGGTACTACCACTGGGAGGAAGTAGACTCAAAATGATGGAGCAAAAGACCCAACCAACATCTAATCCATTATTACTGGCTAATAAACCAAAACATTGGTACAAAGATGGCATTATACTTTTTATCATGGCCAACAGCATCCATAAAAAGACCAAAACCAACTGTGTGCTAATGTATCCAGCCTCATTAAGTGTCTTTGATCCTCATCTCCAAACCAAACCCAGACTGTATAATACTGTTCAACAGGAATTATTTTTTTCACAAAACAATTTTCTAAAACACCTGGGCGTTGCACCATTTTACCAGTTGTTCAAACAGCAGTAAGTGGTGCATTTGTGGCTAACAATTTACAGAAATAATACACATTTAGCTTGCTGGTAAATGTTTAAACAGCCGGACAGTGGATAGGGATGGTAGTACCCATGTTCATAATAATGAAGGCGCACGATACTCAGTCTATTGGTGTTACTCAAGGATGTGTTATTAGTTTTTGTACAACAATAGAGCTCTATGGCTCAGGGAAATAAGATACATCAGGCTCAACTTGAAATGCATATTAACAATGACGGGGGTACAGTCAGGAAAGGTTTTGCATGCATCTAAAGTTATGAATGCGGGCAGACTTCACTTTTTGCCCATAATTGCAGTATATAGTTCACCCCACTGTCTCTACACAGTGATCTGAAGCACAGCCGGGATTTTTATTCAACTAGTCAACCCGACGCAGTTAAAAGGACAGTACACATTAGCTGGATAAACCATGTTACCAGGGTTTTCAATAGGTTCTTAGAGGGGCTCAATTTGGCTCGAAGTTTTGGGGGGGGCAGCCATCAGGAACATTTGTTGCTATTTGCATTTTATCATGATTTCAACTGCAAATACGCAAAGTTCACGAGGTAGGATGACAACACATAACATAGTATAGAGCTGCAAATTACCTCTAGACAGTGACTATGCAACATAATTATTCACAATTACAAACTATTTATTAGTCATTTAATTATGCAGCCCTACTGGGTGCTTAAAAAACCTAAGTGGAAATGCTGCAGTTGTGGAAAAATTACTTTTCATTTGCCCTTATGCTTGGCTGCTCAGGAAAAATTTGGCTGAGCTTGTTGTAGTTGTATGAATTTAGATTTTTGACCTCATATTTGTCAAAATTACAATCCCGTTAAGGGAGGATGTTGGATGTCAAGTGTCAAAGATTGTATATTGTAAGATCCTGAGGGGAGGACTGGGGAAGCCCCTGTTTGTGTGCCAGTAAGTTATGAACTATTACTTAAGTATTAATGCACATGTTGTTTTATGCTTTTAGATCACTTAATCATATTTTATGGTAAGATGTGATACTGAGTAGAAACAGTTCTTTGGCTAAAGATGACCTTCCTGTCCAAACACAGCTAGGGTGAGATAGAGACAATGTTCAGCTCATTGTTCAAATTAAACTCCAGGTTGAGGAGGAAATCAGTAGTTTTCACTTATTCTGCTGTGACTAACATATTGCACCTCACTGTATGCTTAAAAAACAGGAAACTGTCGAATTAAAAATTGAAAACTGGCCGGTATGATATGAAATATCTCAATTGTTGAATATTTGGGTGCAAACATATAAAACACACTTACATATTCACAGACTAAACCAGTAGTTATCAAACTTATTTTTATTTGAAGACTCAAAACAGAAATGTGGCATCTCCTTGAGACCCAAACTTTCTAAAGTTTATTCTGAACTGACATAATACCTCCATTTTTACTGAAAATGTATCACAGTATCTCTTTAAAGGTAAATGATAAGATGTACAAGAATGAAGATCAAATTTGTTTTATTTATATTTTAAGAATTTAATTTTAATGATGCGAACTGTAGCATTAAATCAACAAAATGGACAAAATAGAAAAGGAAATAAGCAAAAAGGATGACCAAATGACCAAATAATACATAAAATTAACAGAAAATAAGAAAAATACTCCATAAAGGGAGGAAAAAGGAGCAAAACAACCAATTAAACTGACAAAAAAAAAGCAAAATTTTTTTTTTAATGGTTGGCACAAGTTGGCGAAGGGCAGGATTAGACAATATTAACTGAAAGTGAATTTGCCTTTGGAGCACCTCAGTGCTAATCCTAATGGACTACTCATAAATGCTGACTCATAATGTTATTGACAAGAGACCGCCATGTCACAAACTTTGTTGTTTTATTTATCCTTGTTAAATACAAGTCTGTGGATAGGGACACACTGACAGATGCTGCTCTGAATACACAAGGGACCACCAGGACACAGTTTGCCTAACAGAGCCCCTGACAGTCACATCTGTCAGGGAAGAGGAAGCAAAGGGTAGAATCAACAGAAGCTGGTGACCACAGGCTGCTCCCTGAACCCCGCACACAGCCACCATGTCCCACAATAAAGCACTACCCTCATCTGCTGATGGCCTCCCTTCAAAAAGAAACACTGCATTCATTTAATGTGATTAGGAGTTTTCAGCCGGCTGCCTCACTACTAAGATTTAAGATCAAATGAGTGAATCAGATGGAGAGAACAGCTGCAGCCCACAGATGCACACCCAAATCCTGAAACTACTTAAAAGCCCCCTCTTGCATATAATTCTTTAGCAAACAACCAGTATGAATAATTAAATCCAGCCATCAGTCAAATTTTGACGTAATGATGTCAGTGGTCCACAAGTCAGCTCACATCAAATCAGGTTTAAAGAAATCCCACTGTCACTTAATCACTATTAAGAGAATCTACTAAATTTATTCTGACATTAGTCTTTTTAGTTCATAAAATTTTCTTTATAACTACATCTACATATTCAGACTTAAATTAACTCGTCCAAACACCTCCTTCCCTTTAATTTCCTGACCTGATCTGCCCTAAGCCTGCTGGTGGAGGCTATTTCTAATACATCTTAATGACAAACCTTTCTTGCAACTGTACATAATTTGTCAATTAATAACCGCTAAAGTGCATTAGCCGTTATGAGTCTGAATTTGCGGAGTCAGAGTTCTGCATTTTCAAATCTATTTTTATTTTGACTCTGTAATTTCGGTGGCTCCATTACTACATTATTTATTTAGATTGTGAATCATGTGGCCCCAAGAGAAGAAACCACGAAACTACGGTCTTCAATTACAGACCTCACAGCCTCTGGCCACGCCTTGAAAGAATCCCCTCCTCACAACCCCATCACCACTACAGGGAATCTGATAATGACACAGAAAAGAAAAAGCCAACAGCTAAACTGTCACTAGTCCCCCTGCACACTAAACACAACAGCATGCCTAGGTCACATGGGTTCAACCATATGCCTGCTTGTGAGTCAAAGCTCTAAAAACACATTACCAGGAGAGTTTGGTGGTTAGTTTGACGGAGACAAATGAAAACCTGCACACATGAGGCACACAACAGCACATGTTTGGAAGCTAATCAGCTTAGTTTACAATAACACATTGTTTATCTGTTCTCTGTGTTGATTTATGAACCAGTGTTTTGTGGTTACAGACAGAAAAAGCATGGTATGAAGAAGACACACTGAAAATATGCTTAAGAGGGTGCATGTGTCCATAAACTCTGAATGCCTGACAGTCAGTGAAAGTCTACTGTGCATGCTAGATAGAGATAAAGTGATTGGATTGACCTGCACCAACAGGACATTCTACAAACTACCGGTATCAGCAGAACCTGGCTCCAGTTGTGGCAAATTGTTAATATGAGGCTTTCAAACTGGAAGTGCTGACGTTGAGGTAGGGTCTGGCAATCTCAAGATCTTGTGATCAATCTTAATTTGTCATACAGCCTACTTTTCAAAGGGATTATATAGATTGTGTCATTAAAAAATAAATAACAGCACTGTCAAAAGTTTCCTACTCAGCTAATATTCTAATATTCGTCTTAAATGACCTGCTTACTAGTGTAATTACAGTATATTACAGAGTGCTGCGTGGAGGGCGTTGCATTAACCAATGGATTTGCAGCATTGATGTCACAAGCACAGGTCATAATGTTATTTCAGTCTGTTCAGAGTGATATTTAGGAGTTTGTGTAATTTGTGTTAATTACCTTAAGCCTGCTGGTCTGACTTCTGGACTGCAACATGCACTGAGTCTGATTTACACAGAGGCTTAAGAGTTAAGAGTTAAGTTAAGAGTTATGTTCAGTGTAAAAACGTTTTGGATTCACTATAAAACCGTCTGAGAGGACAAATTGGTTCACCACAGCCTAGGTAATTAATGGAAACACTGCTGATGTATGTACAGGAAAATGTGTACTCATGTTTAGTTAATCTAAATCAGGGGTCACCAACCCTGGTCCTCAAGAGCTACTATCCTGCATGTTTTAGATGTACCCCTCTTCCAACACACCTGATTCAAATGATAAGTCTATCATTAAGCTCTGCAGAAGCCTGATAACAACCGTCAGGTGTGTTGGAAGAAGGAAGCATCTAAAGCATGCAGGATAATAGCTCTCAGGGACCAGGGTTGGTGACCCCTGATCTAGAGTGTAAAAATAATGTAATAAGTTCCAAAACGGTGCAAAACTGCAAGTCAGATAACAACAACAAAGTCAGAAACAACGAAAATTAAAGGAAAAGTTATAATTTGGTTGTAACTTGCCTGCATTTTATAAGAGGTGATAAAAATGCAATTCACATGTTGCATCATTATTAGAACTCATCACATGATCTGATGGTCTGAACGCTCCCAGTCCTTCTATGAAGGGAAAATACTCAAAACATAAAAATTGCACTAGGTTAGCTAAACAGTTGATGGTCAGTTTGATATTTAGTTCAAGACTTAGTTGGCTCTTTACTCTGAATTTGATCTCAATTTATTTATTTACAGAAGGGATGTGCACACATTTGTTAATTAGTCAAAACGCTAAGCAAAGTAAACATCTTTTTTGACAAATTTTTATTTGGGGTGGAGATTTCTATTTTGCTTCACATAGATACAGATGTTTATGTCACTGATTCTGCCTGAGTGCTGAATATATTAAACCTGAAAAAGTGTTTAAAATGTCCCCCACACTTCTTGAGTTGTCAGTTTAAATTATTATTATGATTATTTTAGTTTAGGTAGAGGGCATGTGTTAATAATGACACAACTAATTGACTTAAACAGTCTGGATTTCACAACTTAAAGAAGTAATAAAATACCCCTCCCTAAGTTAAGCTGCCCAGTTACAGTTATCTAGTTTGCAATGAAGTCAAAAGTAGAATATTGCAGATTTGTTTCTATACAAGTAGTCATATCAGCTGAATAATCAGTTGTCAGATGATCACTTGACAAATCCACTATCAGTCTACTTGTAATATCTTCATAAAACAAACAAAAAAAACTACCAAGAAACAGCAGTCCAAAAACACAAAGGACATGCTTATCTAGTTTAACCACCAATGAAAAAGATGTCTGCTGATCAAATCTAAAATATTTCAGCAGCAACTGAAAAGTGTAAGTATTACAACCTGACCTGTGTTCAAAGTAAAAGGAGGAAATCAGCCTGCTTTCCCATTCATACAGATAGTGACTAAAAAATCCACAGTCAGTCCTTCTGTACAGTTGCCAGTGGTCTTTCTGCAAAATGTTATTGCCTTTGCATATCTGCACCCCCTATGGTGCATCTTTAAAGCTCTCGCTGCCCTCTCTGCATTAAAGGGAGGTAGAGGGGGGATGCAAATGACGCTTCCCTGGGCAGCATTGACTTCAGTATCCATTTATGTTTGTCTCCTCTTTTGTCATAACAGGCCTGTCGTGAATTGTAATCCTGGCTCAGAACGGGGAAATAGCAAAGCTTTCCAGATGCACCACTCGGGACAGTGAGACTGGAAGGTGCTCTGGTTGGCATGCAGCCCAACTGCAGGTCAATACTTCTACAGACTCTGCGACTGCAGTGCCTCCCTTCAAATATGTCTTCATTTCCCCTGCCACCCCTCACGCCCAAAGCGGAGGAGTCTGCTGCCTCTCCTCTCCTCTTTCACAGAGTCAACGTTCATCCCCCATCTATGTCCAGCAAACACTTGGCCAACTTTTCACAAAGGAGCTGCTCTTAGATCACTCGGCTATTTTAATACGACTGCTTCTCATTGACTTTTGGATGGTTTGAGTGGGAGAGAAATTACCCGGTATTTCCCTTTTACACCCCACGGAACGTTAGCCAAGTCCTTTTGTGACAGTATTGAAAGAACGCCTAGCTTAAATTCAGAGCCTCAAAATCACTACAGTGGTTAAAGTTTCGAGCGACGCTTAAGTCAATTAGCACGAAACTCAGATTTAGTTAGCCTGAGTAAAAACTGCAGCTGCTCAGTGGGCTGGAAGTTTACACCGCTGAACTAGTTGGTTGGTTAGTTGTTAATCTTAACGATGTGGCATTCCATAAGGGGACGAAAATGAGGTAGAGCTAGCGGTAGAAGGGTGAAATACTTCCACAGTTCACACCAACGGAACATCAAGAGAAGAGCCCACGGACCGGAGCCGTTAGCTTAAATAAAGCTAGCTGGGTCTGTTCAGAAAAGGTCCACATCCACAGCTGAAGGAGCTGGGTTCTAAGTCTAAGTAACGGTAGAAGACACTCCATTACAACTTATTCCAGCGCTCTGAAAAGTAACACAGGTAAAAAAAAAAATATGTAAAAAAAAAAGAAAAGAAAAGAAAAAAGGCCGAAAACTCACAGGTAAATACGAGGAAAAGTGATGTGAAAAGTCGCAGTCCGTTAGTTGATATAGTCCTCCAGAGCGGTGGTGTTTTCTCCATGGTTCCTCCGTGTCCGTGTCGGATCCACTCCTCGCTAAGTCCCTTCTCTCTATGGCGCTCGCGGGGAGCTCCTCTCCATAGCGACCCGCGTGGGCTGTACCACTTCAGCAGGACAACAAACACGACACACGGACACCGCACGCGCATGCACGCTCCTCATCAGCCGCCTGTGATGACATTTACAACAGCACATTTTTCACATGTCCGGAGTGACAACTTAACACACTTGGACTAGTTACAGTATTGCTGTTTTTCTTGTTGTTGTTGTTGCTGTGGTAACCGTGAATTTGTTGATTCACTTGCACAGCTTTGTGGAAAAGTGGACAACTGCCCCTCTTGTTTATGTTCCTATGCATTTATTTGATAGCAGTATGAGTCAAAAATTCTAATTTAAGTTACTTCTACTTTTTTTCTTCCTAAGCTTAAACAAGAACTGAAAGTGATATTTTCTGATCAGTACTGGCATGTAGTTACAAATACATGTGTGTTCTTCACGCATGACTGGCCTGTTATAGGTCTGGTTTTGATGTGTCCCATGATGCAGATCATATGAACAAGGCGTACTTTACACTGTCTAATTACAGCCTAGTCCAAGTGTTTATATTTGTAATTATATGTTAATATATGTTTGGACAGCCTCAGTCTGAACCATTCATAGCAATAAATGACAACACAGATCTCATTTCTATTTTGTTCATTCAAAGGATCTCTATCCTGTGTCCCAAATACAACTGAAAGATGAAATAGGTCTTTCTTGCAGTTCCCTGTCTGACAATCCCATCTGCAATACCTATGCAACACTACCACTATCTACACAGTGCTGTAAATACAAAACCAGTACACTGATATATGAGCAGAAAACATCATATGGATATTAAATTATTGTTATAGTGGAGAGTGTTGATAGTTTATGTTTTAAAAAGGACCTGCTCCTCAACAGAGTGCTCCATCTAAAAACAACATTATGTTATTTATAGTCTACAACTCCTGTTTCAGGCTATCACTGAAGACTGCTGAGCCACATTTTTGTTGGCAATTTGTAACCAGTGTTATAAAAGTATTCAAAAAAACCATGTTAAGAAACCAGGAAGTGAATGTGAAAGTTAATATAAACCTCATCAGATCAGCTATTGAAGGACAAAGCAGTCACGTTAACAAAAGTGCCTGTGTGACTTCTTTTTCTGAAAAAAAAAAAAAAGAAAGAAAAGTGAGGCGTGTTCTCAGTAGCTGCAGCTCAGGAGCACTGCGACTATACTCAATGAAACAATGTGGTAATTATCTTTTCTTTGAGATAATTACAGCTTTTAGTCCGACACATTCAGGAATCCAGCGTCGTGTGCAGCACTGTGTTATTATCATGCACTGTAGCTTGAACTGATAAACTTGCTTCTTCAGCAGTTTTAGGCGGACATCATATTTATTCACTGAAGATAAGCAAAAATGCTTGTATCAGTGTGGTTCCCCTGCGTTGAGCTACCTGTTTCCCTCTGCAGTGACGTCCTCACAGCTCTGAGTCCTCATCAGGGGACACGAAGCCTGCAGGGAGCCTCCATCTACTGCAAAATTTAACCCTCAGCTCAGCTTCACTGTGATTAAAGCATGACCCATGATGTGTCACCACACTATAGCCCCTGCTTTTTTACCCTTGGGTGGTTTATTTATATCCTCAAAGAACTATAAATCCCCAGGTGAAAGTGCTGCCCTTTTCACAAATCAATCTCTCCTCCAGGGGCACTTTGCATTGGACCAGTACAGTCAGAGCAATAAGATATATTTATGCAATGATAAACGACATCCATTTTCCTTCCACAAAACATTTAATGTGTTAATTATATTACCAATTTTGGTGAAATAGCCCCAGTTAGGCCTCTATTACACCAGTGGCACCACTTTTGCTGCTGCATTAAGGCCCAAACCCCCTCAGCACCACTAAATAGTTTGTGAGCATTTACAGCCCATGACCTTTGTAATTGTGGTTACCTCATTGAGGGTTTTTGCTGCAAAAATACTTTTCTATAAGTGCTATTCCATTTTCTTCCAGGCAGGAAAGGCAGCGCTGGCACCACCTCCCCTGTGACCATTGGGTGCACATCCACACAGACCGTCTGGGACATTTGGTTTTACAGTCTGTGAAAACAGCCTTTGTTAAACACAACATTCCTCACTAGTCACATTGGTGAGCCAGTACTTGCACACCTCTAACCCCCACTCC
>JAPTYQ010000006.1:28550637-28567881 GCA_029814465.1 Ostorhinchus cyanosoma | reverse complement strand
CTCTTTTCCATTTTTGTAAAGCACTGTGAATTGCCCTGTGTATGAATTGTGCCATACAAATAAACTTTGCCTTGCCTAAAATGGAAAATTGGGACTATAATCAGTGTACAGTACTGATACTGATAATGATATTGATATACCCTACATAAAAGTTTTTGAATATGAAGTCTAGTTTGAACAGTTTCCACCTTGTTGTTGTTAGTTGTTCCTTATGTGAGAAGAAAAAAGTTGTAAAATGTTGTAAGTAGAATGAAAACTGTTATAAGCGAAGATTTCTGATATATATTCTGTACCCTTAGATTATTAATTTGGTTATTTTTAATAGCTGGTGATTTACAAATAGTGTTATATTTTTACATTAACACACTAGCAGACATAATATTACTGCGTAGCTTAGCATGACAATTATATTTTATTTTGCATTATGTTTTGGAAATGTCCGTCCCGTTCTTATAAATCTGAAAATTCAAGAAAAGCTCAAGGGAATGTCCTCAAAATCATTTTCATTCTACTGGTCTTAAGGCTGATCTTATATTTTGGTTTCTTGGTTTTCATTTTCATCCTCGGTGTCATTCTTGAGATTAAAATGAGGAAATGTTTATGGGCTCATACCAGTGACATGATGTAGTCTGAACCGAACAAACCAACTGTTTAAATCCTGGAACTGCCGTTACTCACTCCAGTGGGTTCAAACAAATGCAGTACTGCGCTAAAGTCCTTGGCCAACATTAGGTTTGTTGGTTTAGTAAAGTTCTAATGACCACACTTCCACATCTCTGAGTCTCTGTATTAAACTCCAGTCTGTATATGTTTAGTATGTACGACAGTAAAAACTGCTTCTATAAACTAAAGTGATAATGTTTGGTCTGACCTTCTTTTGCTCTTAACATGTTTATTCACCCTTTTGTTCAGACAGTATGTGACATGTATGTATATATTGTGTGTATTGTGATAAGTGTAGTTTTCTGGTGTTTTATACCAGATTTCATTCAACACATGTCAGATGTTTGTAACTATTTCTGCTGCTCTTCATGGGGTCAGGGCACACATTAAAGAGTGGGTTTAACATTTACAATCTATTTAGTTCAGATTTTTGAGTTTTTTTCAGGCTGTACTCATACAGTATTTCCTACATTTTCTTGTTTCAAGTGAAGAAATAGATTAGATTAGATTAGATTAGATTAGATTAGATTAGATTAGATTAGATTAGATTAGATTAGATTAGATTAGATTAGATATAAAAATCAGTGTTCATAGTTAGAAAAAAAATGCTATAAAAAACAGTGTTGGAAAAAAACCCACCATTGCACATTGGAAAGTACGAGCATGAGAACGAGAAATAAATATGTATGGACATTTCAAACTTGCAAAAACCAAAGGTGGCCTAAGACTTTTTCACTGGACTATACATCAAAAGTAACAAAAAAAACAAAGACGCCTGTGTTGCATTAATGTGTAAAATGTATTTATTTATTTGATTGTTTATTTCGAGCATTTCCAGAATACATCCACTTCCAAAATCATTCGTCTACACTCAAAAAGGAGTGGAAAGAAGAAAAACTTAAAATTAAAATTCAACATAAGTGTAATTTCGACATTTTGTCTGTTTTAAAATCCAGAAAATGTAAGAGCTCATTACCTCACATCTCAACTGAAATCTGCTCTTAATCAGAAATATGAGGCTTTATGACAACAGCCTGAATTTCATGAACCTCTGGAGGTTTGAGGCCCTTTCAAACACAATATAAAGACGACAGACGCTCCAGGCAGATGGACCTCCTTCACAGAGATCCTTTTTACTGAGTGTACTTTATATAATAAGAAGAATAGAGATGTAAAGCTCATGCAGACATTCTTAAACGTTCATAAATGCTCTTTAATGGAATGTGTAAAGTGGGTTTAGGCAGGTGAAGGCAGGCAAGTTACACACATTCTTAAATTTTTGGTGCAAAGTTGTTGTTTTTTCATGTATGAGGCATTTATATGTGGTATGTGAACATATTTGTTGAGTTTCTGATGCTATTTTATTTCTGATGTTAAACTGACTGTGATTTCCAAAAATGTGTCATAATATATTTATATGTTAAGTCAGTTTTCTCTCTCATATGTTTCTTCTGGTCCATAGAAAAAACATGCAGAATCTGACTGACTTTCAAGCCAATGCAACATCCCAGAATAGCCTGTCTGTGATAATGAAGGTGTGTGTGGTGACCCCCCTCTGCTGCATCTTCCTCTGTTGCATCGTTGTCATGTTGCACATCTTTGCCTCCCACAGGCACTTTCTGGAGACCTCACGTTACATCTTGTTTGTCTGGATGCTGATCAATGACACCCTTCAGGTCTTTTCCTCGGTGCTGCTCTTCCATCTTGTTGTTAGTCAGGTGAAACTTGCCTTTATCTACTGTGTTCCACTTCTGTTTATATCCACTGCCACTTTCAAGAACACACCTTTAATCCTGGCCACAATGTCACTGGAGCGCTACATTGCGATCATCTATCCCCTGCAGCGCCCGGCTGCCTGGCGCTCAGACCGTATTTGGATCATTATTCTGTCTCTGTGGCTCATCAGCTGCATCGTCCCCCTCATTGACTTCAGTATCAGGAAGCATGATCCTTCAGTGAACGCCCTCTTCACCCCTGTCATTTGCAAAACTGCAGTTGTCAACTCATCTCCAATCCAGCAGCTGTTTAAAGTTGCTGTAAACGTGCTCTTCTTCGTAGTGGTAGCTGGCATCATCTTATTCACTTATATGAGAATCCTGCTGGAAACCAGGAAGCTGAGACAGGACCGGGTTTCTGTGACCAAAGCCCTGCACACTGTGCTGCTGCACGGCTTTCAGCTTTTGCTGAGTTTGCTGGCCTTCATGCACCCCATCACTCTCATCGTGCTCCAGGGCTGGACACCACAAGACCTTTCCTTTTTTAATTATTTCTGCTTTATGCTGGTTCCACGCTTTCTTAGTCCACTCATTTATGGCTTCAGGGATCAGAGTCTGAGAGGTTACATTAAAAAAAGATTCCTCTGCTGCTCTAAGACGGTCGACCCTTGTGTGAGAGGCAAACAGCAACATGTGTCTGCTTTTTGACTAATTTAGACCAAATTAACACTGTACAAATATGAATAGATGCATTTGCAATGTTTAATGTCTGTTTTCACACCATAGATGAGATAAAGGTTTATGGTTCTCGACGATAACCCGCAGGTTTGAAAGCAGAAAATAAGCATTCAAAATATATCACTTGAAGTCAGCCTCCAGTACCCTCCAACACTTTATTGATGTGATCACGACCCAGTTTGAGGATATATTTACACGACTATTGGGTCTGATACTGTTAAACATAAGCCAGGCTCTGTCCTTACATTTGTGCCAGCTTTGACAAGGATTACTCAATTGTGTGAGTGAACCAAAGATATCTTTATGGTCTGATGTTCAGCCTCATTTTCATTCAGAGCAGAAGCAGAGGTTATTGCATTTCTGGACACTTAATGTTTTGGCCTCATGTAATGTAATTTTATACATGTTTTAATAGCAAAATATAAGCCCAACCATAAAAGATACAGGTGTCCTCATAACATTTGGATGTAAATTGTATTTTGTTGTCAGACACATTGTTGGATATGACTGATGTTTGTCAAACTGTGCTTTGAATAACAAAATTTATAATACAAGTGACAAAATGCATACCTGAATAATAATAATCCTGAAAAGTACTGATATATGGAGATAAAAGCTTTTAAGATTCTCTGGATTCTTTCTTTGCCCTCATATTTCAAGTATGAGTTTAATATCATTTCCTTTTATTTTTTTTTCTAATATTTCCACATAGTTTTCTTGTAAAACAGTGGTTGTATAATGCTGGCTGTTTTAATCTTACACATTTCCTGTATTCTCTTGATACATCATGTTCCTGATGATCGTGTCTGCAGCCTTTACTGTTAAAACAGCCATTTTAGGCCAGAAAGAAAAAGATATGTCTGGAACTGCAAAAATAAATTAATTAATTAATTTAAAAAAAAATTCAAGTTCTTTAAACACAGATATCACATTATGTATGATATTTGCCTTAGCCTTTAGTTCATGAAATTCATTCAGTTTTTTGGTATATACGTAGTCTGCACATTTTAGAGCTGCAGACAGCTGTAGGCCTAAGACTAAAAGGCCACAAGTGACTTGGATGTGCTCTGGTAGTTCTGAAAGTACATTTATTTCCAGCTCTGGAAATAATCATTAATTCTCAGTTGAATATATAATTTACAATACTGTCGTGCAGGGGTGTCCGACCCTGGTCTTGGAGAACCACTATGCAGGACGGTGGCTCTCCGGGACCAGGGCTGGCCACCCCTGCTGTCGTGGGTCTCTGGTGGTTCACCTGATGTGACACTTCTCATGTAGGCTGAGGGTTTATCGCAGCCACCCACTTTGATTCCATTCCAAGGCCATTTGCTTCACGTCATTATACCATTCTCTCCTCCCCCTTATTTCCTCTCTCTTGTTCTACTCTATCAATCAAATTAGGGTAAAAATGCCCCAAAAATATATACTTTTAAAAATAACCTTTTATAGTAAATTACCTTTTTATATTTCTTTTTTGCACTATTAATTGTTTCTATGTGATTTATTAACTTAATAAGCATTTTGAATACGTTGGACTTTTGTTGTAATAATTTAAAATACTTCATTTCTTCTTTGTTGAATTAGTAAAGTGTCATAGATTCATCATTTCATGAGTCTTTCGTTAAAATTTGGACTTTCATTTAAATTCAAAAACCTTGATGCCTTTGCAAGTCTCCTTTATGGCAAATATTGACCTTTCTGTGTCAGGTCAAATAATTATTGACATCCCTCCAACACACACTCACTGCACTAACGCGCTCCATTAGAGACAGGATGTTACATCCCAAGTGTGTGAAGGAGAGGTATGGCAGGTCTTTCCTTTCTGCAGCTGTCAGATTCCACGACAGAAAATGTTCCAAATAATTCTGTGCAATAAACCGTGTGATAAACCATATCTAACCTGTGGTGTGATCAGAGTGTGCACAGCTGTAAATACTACAGAGAGATTTTTTGATTTGTCTTTATTTTTGATTTTACACTTTCTTTTGCTATTGTGTGCTCTAGTGTGCTTTTGCGCTTTGCTGCTCTAAATCTAGAATTTCCCTTTGTGGAACTAATAAAGGCATATCATCTCCTATTTCCAAAGCTGTCTGGTCCCTGGTTGTAGTATAAGGCATTCGCCAGCAGGTGTCACTGCAAATCCGAACACATCACATTCATGAATTAAGTAATGATTTATAATTCTGTGCCCCGGTTCAAAAACAAGCAAAACAAAAATAAAAGTCATGTCATTCGATTACTTGGACAGATTTTTCATATCATGCAAAAACATGACTCATATTTCCAAAGCAGAAACATCCTGACAACACCCTTCACAAACTGTCCCAGTTACACTTAATTGAATATACTTTTATTTGTTCCTGCTGTTATAGAGCAGATGAGGCTTTGGCTGGACCTAACAGGCAGCTCAAACTAACCCAATGGCCGGACAGTGAAAGCTGATCCCAGGGCAGAGGAGCGGAGGCGCGTTGGATTCACAGGGAGAACCGGCGCAAACCCACGGGCGCGTCACTCTGGTCCAGGGCACAGACACAGAGGTCCAGCCACGAGAGGAAAAACACTCAGGAACCTTAAATACTGCAACAGGCACAGACTAACGCTGGAGATGAAGCATCTTCCATGGGTTTTCTTTAGTTTGGTTCTCGTGGCGTGGGGCGCAGTCCCCGGGTCCGTGGGTGAAATGTATACGTCGCTGCAGAACGTGAAGCAGGCCATCAGCGTGGAGCGAAAACTCATCGATTATTTAAAAACTTACATTGACCATGAGTTACAGAGACTGACGGACATCAAGCGGTGAGTTGTGTGTGTTCTTTTTTCCATCAGCTTTTATTGATGCTCAGAGTCAGTTCTGCACTTCAGGCCTGGGAAGAATTCAAGGAAAAAGGCACCAAATAACAGCAGTGCTTTAAAATAGACCAAGACATTATTCTAAGTTAAGAGTAAGAAGATGATATCATCCAGTGACACATGCTGGACCACCTCCACAGACGGTGAGGAACATCATGCATCATGACGGCACATGTGGAGGGTCCATTTAAAAGTTTTCACAGTTTCTGATTCATAAAGAAAAAACATGGATTTTAATAAAACTAAAATGTATCTGTGGTGTTCTCCAACTGCTGCTGTGGTTTATATCTTCAATTATATGTCCAATTCAGGGGAGAATACACTGTCAGTGCTGTTTGAGAATGTATTTTCCCTTCAGGATCAATAAATTGTGAAAATAAAATTACGTTTTGCAGCAGAATTTATGCTAAACTTTCTGTCTTTTGGAGGCCTGCATCTTATGGGGACCTGGAGGATGAAAGGCATGATTCACTTTTACCACTTTATAGACATGATTCATATTATCTGTACTTTGTGGGAATGAGTGTTCTAAAGCTGTGACTGTTTCACCCATAAAGACCCAGTGCCATTTTTATGGCAGTTCCCTAATGGTTTTTTCCTTTTATATTTCCCCTTTCTTCACATCACACACACATCACACATGCAAATGCAGAGGGTAATTGTATAATAAATGGTGATAAAACACTTAAAAGTTGAATAGAGATTTTTTTTAATTGCCACAAAAGTGGTACTGCGTCTTTATGGGTTGGTCATGCTTTTTTTTTTACAGGTTGGTGGAAGGATGGAGAAGTAAAGTAAAGCATCACACTGATTGATCTGCAAACAGTTGATTTGTAGAAGCTAATGACATTTGAGCGCATTGCATCACTCACCACAGTGACTGTTCTTTCCTGCAGTTTTTATGCCAAAGTATCAGACCTGCACGCTGAGGTTTACAAAAGCCAGGCCACTGCGATGGCAAACCCGCTGCTTGCATTCACCCTCATCAAGCGTCTGCACTCAGAATGGCTGAATGTGGTTTACAGCGACGAGGCTCTTGAAAACACACAAGGTTAGCTCATTGCCTCTTTTACAGACACATCTGGTGGTGATAAGTAAACCCCCCCCCCACACACACACACACACACACTTCTCTGCTGTCATCACCCAACCCCCCTAGTTCACCTTTTGACCTCCTGTTGTCCAGCTCTCAGGTCCAGTTACGAGAAGGAAGAGGCTGGTTTGCCTAAACTGGAAGACCTCCAGGGGGCTGCGAAGGGGCTGATGAGGCTCCAGGATGTGTATGCTCTTCAAGTGGCGAGCCTTGTAAGGGGTCATTTCCGGAGCGTCACTAACGGAGAGGCTACAGATATCTACATGCCCGATGTATCTGTCCCACTGTCTGGTGATGACTGCTTTCTTGTTGGAAAGGTACACCATTTGTTTTATTTTTAAGCTGCTTTTTTTATGTTTTTCTGTCTCTGTAACTCCTTGAAAGACCTACAACTAGTTGTGTGACCACTTCCAAATACTGTACGTTTTATACATTTTACCTTCTCTAAGCCATTTATCACTATTTATTCTAATATCATCCTCTACATTTTGCGTTTTTCAGTGAAGGTCAAGTTTAATTGACTTATTTTGTAGATATTCATAAAAGCTCAGCATAAATTCAAAGCTTATTACATCAAAACTGAGAAAACGGAATGAAAAGTCACCATTTCAACAAAATATATCATTAACTGAACATAAAAGGGAGAGTCAACAACCACTGCCATTTTTCAAACCACAGGGCTTTTATTGGTGAATCAGTGTTGCAGAACATGATGGTGTTTCCACATTCACTGTGGAGTCTGTGAACGTCCAAACAGGACACATCGATGCTGCTGAAAAGCCGTAGAAACATTTTGCCTGCATTACCTGAATTATTTCAATGTAATGATAGGACGAGTGCATCAAAATGTATTAAACACTTCAGATCAGTAGATGTTTGTGATGTTTAGGTCTTTGAGGACTATGAGATATTTGGAGGATATAACTGTGAAAATTTCCCTTAGTGATTAACGTCCAATTCCAACAGCCTGCAACGTAGCTTTATTCCAGACCTGTCAGTTGCATAGGGTGGGAATCCAGACGCTCTGCCTGGAAAAAGTTCTTCCCATGGCGTGCCTGGGAATCCATTTCATGTGAAGATGAAAATACGTTCTACAAGTATGAAAGAGAGAAAAAAATCTCTTCCCCACAATAAATTCCGCTGTTTATGTACAGTGGTGATGTGTAAGGGCAGGGCATATGTGGGAGAGACATCCTCTAGTATGGAAAAGACATTATCAAAAGTGTGTGGAGCAGAGAAGTGCTTTCCTTTATTTGCACGGAGGCTGAGATTATTTGAGGCAATTTGGAAACACAGACATTTCATTTTAGGGTGTTTTCACTGAAAAGCATGTGCATTTATACGTCTGTTAGACACTTCCTAACCAGCAGGGTTTGTTCACAGAAGCTTGTTCCTTGTCTGGTTTTTAAAGTGGAAGTTTAAAGCTCTCCAATCATGCATTTTCTTATAATGAAGATTTTCTGTTATTACAATTTTAAACCTTAAAAAAACTAAACGCTGGTCTCGAGTTTTGAATAAACCAGGAAATCACAAATAATGGGGTGTTAAAGTTGTGTGTCTGATGGGAAGAGTGTGTGTACTTGACAGGGTTAAACCGTGCACCGGAGTCTGTGTTGGTGTGCTGTCTGCTTCCAAGGCTGTGGATTGGATTGGACTGGAATGGTTTGGACTGGGTTATATAGTCCCAGAGAGGCAATATAGTTTACAGACAGTAGTCAACACAACCAGTACACATCGTAAAGTAAAAGACATATGAACACTCATTAGATGTCAGCTGATACGGTCATAATAAAAGTGTTTTAATGCCTGGTCAATGAAGCATACAGATGTTTCTCAAATAGTATTTTTATTATCTATATTATAAAAGTCAAGTGGCCTTTGTGTGTGTGTGTGTGTGTGTGTGTGAATGTGTGTGTGTGTGTGTGTGTGTGTGTGTGAATGTGTGCATATGTGTGTGTGTGTGTGTGTGTGTGTGTGTCTCAGGCATCGCACACAATCTGGAAAGAGCTGACTGCTGCAGTTTGGCGTATTTATGTATTTTTGCTCAAGGAAGACAGTAACAAAAATGGAAAGTTGATGGGACTAATATTTTTGGGAGATATTAGTAATTTTGGAGCCTTATGATCACATTGCTATGCCCAGAACGCTTTGGCGGTGTCTGCTGGACAAATACGGTACAGCACGCATGAATATCCAACAGCATAAAAAGTACCACATCTAGAACCCGCGGGTTCCTGTGGGTCAACGTGCTCATTATTATAATGCTTTATTTGTGTTGTTGCTGTGAGCTGAACACAACACTGCGCTGAGATAAACATGGACAATCAGAAGAGTCTCAAAAAGATTTAAAGGTGTATATTTTCACTGGATGCTAAGCCTTTCTTTCCACTGTTTACTGACTTCAAGTTACGACTGAATTTAATGATTGAGGCTATTTTTACCTTTCTCCAGGAAGGTGTCATAATCACTAGAATATAACATCATCAATACAAATTAAGAGTCCTTCAGATGTTGTCAGCTTCAGGTTATTTCCACTAAGTATAGTATTGATTTTCTTCTCCTTCTGTGCCTTCCTCTTTAAGAAAGTGTTCATTATTCTCTATTAGGAGGGTTCTGAGGCTCCACTAGGATGGCCTTCACCTTCTGAGAGACCTGATCTGGATATAATGATTTAAAAAAGAAAAGATGCATGAAATATTTTCTATCAACATCTAAAAGTCTCTTATTTAGTTGCTCTTTTTTGGAAATTGAGTCAAATGTTAGAAGCTGTTTTGTTTACTTGGCATTCAAGCACGTATTTCTACTGGCATTCTGTCTGCACAGCTATCACACGTCAAAGACTAAATGACAGAAGACTTGTGGTGAAAGAATGAGTTATTCATAATAAGAGTCCACTATCTGATGTTATTGATGACGACTGGACCCTGACCCGACTCATGGTCCTGCAGTTGAGTGTAAACTACAATGACACTCAATCAGTCCTGCCTTGTGTCTTCAGTCGCCACATCTTTAATCAAGAGCAATAAAGAGTTTTATTAACCATGTCAAGGCATCATAGTAGACTATTGTAACTATTTAGCCTGGGGTCCAGATGTATCTGCCCAAGAGCCAGTTCTCCCTTTGCTCTGGCAGTTCAGCATGGCTCTGCTCCCATTCAGACTGATTTCCACTTGGTGTTGATGGGGCCGAGCCAATCACAACTATTTATGTGCTATGGGACGGGCTTAATGTGGTTTGATATGATGATAGGGTCCTCCTCTTCAAGTCGAGGATCGGGTTTTGTCTTTATAGGAAGCTAACCAGTCCAATCTACCAGGTGCAGCTCCTGAATGCACCATCAGCACCTTCACAGTTCACAGTAGATCCAGTTATGATTGGGTTTTATTTATTATATACAGCAATGGTATCATCTTTAAATGTTCAAAAATATGTTCCTATAATTTTATGGCATTAATGTGAATAAAAACATCCCTGAAACTCAGGCCAATGGATGTTCTGAGACAAAAAAAAGTACATTTTTGGATTGAGACGCTGAGTCTCATTGGATTGCTAACATTCTCAGTTTGCTAAGAATAAACGATTGCACTTAAAGTCAATTCTCACTTAATTGTTACCTGAGAGTTACTCAGTGCAGGCTAGCTACTATTGACATGCTCTTTGTTTGGTACTTCCATCTTCCAACTGTAGAGAACCAAACTTTGAACAGTATTTTTTCCTCGTGGTAAGACTAACTTAAGGAACCACTCAAGTCATGGTGGACTATGATACAAGAAGAAGTAATTCAAGCAGGTGAAAACAGACCAAAAAAAGAAAGAAATGAACAGAAATGAACTTGAGGTAATGTAGTTTAAGTCATGAACTTTATATTATTTGGGTTAATCCTCATTTCAGCATCTGTCCACCTTGTGTCTTTATAGAATTTTTGTGATTTTGCTCCAGTAATTGAAAAATAGATCATTTTAACTTGTCCCAGGTTGCCTATGATCAAGAGGACTACTACCACTCAGTGCAGTGGCTGGAGGAGTCGGTTCGTCTGTTCAGAGGATCAGGAGGAGAGTGGAGCCCTGAGAATGAAGGGACTTTAAAAGATGCACTGGACCACCTGGCTTTCTCTCATTTTAAAGTGGGTGCGAAAACAGTTCGATACTTTTAAAACATCTTGCGTGTGGATCACACTGATTTACGTTCCTCTTACCGTTTCAGACAGGAAATGTCTCCTACGCATTAAGTCTGTCTCACGAGTTCCTGCATCACGGTAAGTTTTCCCTCTGATGTAATCATCTCTGCACCGTAACAGTCCCTTCTTTAAATGTATCTTTGCATGTGTTTTACTTCTCAGATCCAGTCAATAGAAGAGTTTTGCAGAACGTTGAGAAATATGAGAAGCTGCTCATGGACAAACCACACATATCAAATAGAGGTGGTGGGTTGAGGAGACCTGCATCTAAATACTTAAGGACGAGGAACACTTATGAGAGACTGTGTCAGACCCAAGGCTCTCAGGTACTTTTCACCCTGAAAACACAGTTCACTGCAATATCTGAGTCTCATTTTTCTTAATTGTGTTACAAACCAGTTGCAGGATAGAAACCTGCCTTTATAACAGGACATCTACTTAAACATCACATATTAATAAGCGATTGTTATATGTTTTATAAGTGAAATCCTTCTTTCCTGACTGTGGATTCATTTGCTGTTTCATCGCCAGTTCAAGTTTTGGTGTAAAAACAACAAAATAGGATACACCACAAAGTGTCGGTTAACACACCCAAATATTTTGTCACATGTGAGTTTTGAGTCACATTTCATGTTGAATTTTAGGAAACAAGCTCATAATGACATTTTTTATATATACTTACTATGAGGTTGCTTTTATTTTTACTTCATGTGGGGACAGAACAATACCGCAGTGACAGATGGTTTGGGATTCAACAAGAAAAGCGTTTTTTGTTTTGATCTTTTTAATGGACATCAGTTGCCTGTTTCTCCTAACAGCCAGTACATTTTGAAAACCCCAGACTATTCTGCGACTATTTCACCAGCGGCAGTCCAGGTCTTCTCCTGGGCCCAGTAAAACGGGAAGTGCTGAGCCTGCAGCCATATGTGGTCCTGTACCACGACTTCATCACTGACGCAGAAGCTGAAGACATCAAGATGCTCGCTCAGCCAGGAGTAAGTGCCAGCAGCGAGCATTTTTCACATCATTTGAGGGGAAAAACACCCAGGCTGGCTCCAAAACGTCTTATTTGTATTTTTCTCCTGCAAGTGGACTCAAAAATATATCGCTCTAGATTAAATTGTTTCATTTTATAAGGAAAAATAACATATTTTTGTGACTGTACTGTGAGTTTTCTGTAGCTGCTGGGGGCTAAGCCAACTCTGTACCTTTTCCTTCTGGAAATATCCTGGAAAGACCCTATGGAGGGAGAGTTGGTCTGCTTCCAAACATTTAGCAAGGCTTAAAGGAATGAGGGATACATTACTATGAAAACTTGACTTAACTCCCCAAACTGTCCAGTTTACTCTACCGGTACACCATGAGTCCACTTTCATCAAACTTCAGTATCTATCTGAAAGCAGTGTCTTTTTTAGAGTACAATACCCTTAGCTGATACAGTATGCTGACTCAGTTAATTTGGGGAAAATCTGGTGGCCGAATTCAGTTGGTACCCTATAGTTTGTGTCAAGATTTGGCATTGTTGAGCGGGTTTTCCATCCCACGCTCAGATGGAAACCCCTGTACTTATTTAATCATTATGTCAGCTTGTGGGCTGATTGAAAACAGGCCCAGTGAACGGTAATAGTTTGGAGCAGTGAGCAACGTTCAAGCATGGTTTACACTTTGTTCTTTCCAGAGTATGATATATAAGGATCAAGTGAGAAAAAAGGAAGGTTTATTGTCATGGTAGTCGTTTGCAAATGAGATATTAGGTTTTCTTGAAACTGATATGTTAAAAATATTTCTTAAAGTTTTTAATCTCTTCAAATTAAGTAAAACTTCCTCTTTTATAGCATATCGGTGCCCCAGCATCACTATGTTTCATTTGCAAAAGCGACACATGATGTTTTCTTCAAAGGACGTAGCACCAGTTTATTTACTGTTGAAAACTGGAAAACTTGCCTGAAATTAGCAGCAGGCAGCATGACTCAGGCAGAATAAATCAGGACTCAGTTGTAAGAACTGATTTAATCCCAAACATCTGGTATTTTCCAGACTTTTAGCTGCTTTTTAGCAACTGAGGAGTAACACAAGATGACATTTGAAACTGTTACCTGTGGGGAAAATAGTGTCTCAACATTCTTGTATCATCTGCAAATCTACACTTTTGCAGCCTTTATCTTGGTTAATTGTTGAAAACTGTCCTTCATCCACACCTTACTCCTTCCCCTCGTTCACTGGGAGATTAGTGGGATAGTGTAAGTGACTCTCAACTCTCATTTTTTGATGTCATATTCTTTATTTTGTCTCTCAAATGTAACTTCTGGCATGGCATCAGAACATGTTTTTGTACTGTTCTTCTGTTAAACAACTGTCAGGGCTGGACATTAAAGCTTGCACGCTGCGATGATCACAAACATAAATACTGTTTTCTGTCTTTGCTGACAAGTTAAGAAGATCTGTGGTTGCAACTGGAGAAAAACAAGCAACAGCAGATTATCGCATCAGCAAGAGGTACAGTACAGTAGACTGTTTGTTTGTGGACTGCTGTTTATTATCAGTAATTTGACTCGATCAACTGGAGTTACATCCATTTAAATCAGATCATCTGGTCACATTTTCAGTGCGTGGGTGAAGGACTCTGCTCACTCTGTTGTTGGGAAGCTGGACCAGAGGATCTCCATGCTCACAGGTTTGAACGTGACACATCCATATGGCGAGTACCTTCAGGTGGTGAATTATGGGATTGGTGGCCACTACGAACCTCACTTTGACCATGCTACAGTAAGATTATTCATGTTATTGATACTGTTTTAGGTTTCAAATTTTGTTCAAATCACTTTTCTAATGTCATTTTTATTTTTCATGCAACCAGTCTCCCTCAAGCCCTGTGTTCAAACTGAAAACTGGGAATCGAGTGGCAACCTTTATGATATATGTGAGTCCGTTTTTACTCTTGACATCTTATAACCTTACATGAACCAGGCTCCTATTGGATGTTTCAGAAGTTAAATTAAAAACATAGTCTTCCACACTTGGCATCAATTCTGCAGAATTTTGGAACAACCTAGTGTAAGAATTCACAGTAATCCTGCCTTACCTCTTAAATTACTCTTTTATAGTGCTTCTGTCATGTAATAAACTTAAGTCAATTGCCTGTGACCTCTGTTATTATAAGTATTCCTTATTTGATATTTCTTGCCTTCTCATTTGTCCAGGTTTGATGTCTGGTTACTATCATTTGCTAGTGTCTAAAAAGCAAGAGACTGAATCGTTCAAAATGTTAATTAAAATAAACACTGAATGCAAGTGGGTAGTGAGGTAATAGCATTTAGTAAGGCTTTGAAAACAGTGAAACAGTGCTGCAGAAGGAACTGCGTTTCATAACTTGAGCATATAAACACAAGACACAACTCTGAAGGAATGTCATTTTCCACAGCTCAGCTCTGTCGAGGCAGGTGGCTCCACAGCCTTCATCTATGCCAACTTCAGTGCTCCTGTAGTGGAGGTAAACACACTGGAACTGTCTGTGATGATACTTCATGTCATTTTCACCTCAAGCCGGAATGTTTTCACTTCGTGCTGCTCCTTGCTCACATTTTGTGATGCAGCTGTCAAAATGCTAAATGTCAGATCATAAAATCAACTGTCAGGAGATTTCTCTCCACAATACTGCTATTGTATAGCTGAGCCTCAGTGACGGTGGACGGTATTTTAGGCTGATAAATGAACTTCTGTGGAGGGTTTGACATAACATCCCTGGAGTTTAACCATGCACCTTTAATGAGAGGAAGAACTGAATGTCATGAACCAGTATGGCCAGCAATTAAAATATGTGAATGCGGCCTATCAAAAATAATCATTTGTCATGGTTTTCGTATCACAGAAAGCTGCAATCTTCTGGTGGAACCTGCACAGAAATGGTCAAGGAGATATGGACACTCTGCATGCCGGTTGCCCAGTGCTTATTGGAGACAAGTGGGGTAAGACTATAGATAACTTCTTGACTTGACTAAAACTATACCCTTTGCCTTTTAACCTTTGCCTTTTTTGTACAATTTTTCTGTTGTGCAGCAGTTATCCACTGCACAGTATCACTGTTATACAGGAGGTCATACACAAGTTCATGTTCATGCCACATCTGTGCTGCATTATACTTTTAGAGATGTAACAGAGAGCAGTTCAAACACTGAATGCTCATCTTGGAAGCTAGACATCTGCTGCTGGTTGGCGCAGCCTATCTAACTCCAACACTTAAATGTGTGTCTGGAAACCAAACTCACGGGGATATTAATCTTCACAAGACAGCTGCAAAAGTATTTGCTGTCTGCATTATTTCACTCAGCCATATTAGCTGTACTGAAAATTTATCATTTTCACTCCTATTTATTTGAATGTTTTGAAGATTGAAATTCATTTAGTATATACCATTATACTGCAATTTGCTATTTTTGTTCCAGTGGCGAACAAATGGATTCATGAGTACGGTCAAGAGTTCCAACATCGCTGCAGCCTGAATCCTGAAGAGTAAGAGGGGTGGTGCAATAGCTGGGCCCTTTGGAGTACAAGAGCCGGCCTTTACAATTGTGAGGCACACTTGCAGGCAGAGAGAAGAGCCAGAGAGTGAACGCACAGGCAGGGGAGAGGGAAAGCTGTTTAAGGGGAAGCCTGCATCTGTGATTGGAGCCTCAGGCCCCAGGGAGCCTGCAGCACGCAGCACAGTGGACACTGCTGCAATGGACATGGATAAAATAAGGCTGGACTGGGCTTTTGGAGGGTGGAGCTGAAGACTAGTGAGGCAGTTGGCAATCAGCCCCCAGAGGCCAGGTTCTCTCTAACTGCTACTGGCCAGTTCCTGCAGATGGAGAGAGGCCTCTGCCTTCACACACTGTGCTGATTTCAGTTTACTGTGCGAGGCTGTTTGCCTCTTACCTACAGTTTGCTAAGAAACTCAGCCCTTTTTTCTGCACTGGGCCCACTCTTAGGCCTGTCATTATAAATGCTCCAGACAGCTGAAGGTTGCACACACTCAGAACTTTATTTTAAGATCTGTTCCATGTGTACAAAGATGCATAAAATATCTCATTAGATCACAGTGACGTCTATAGAAACAAATGCACAACATTGACATTCTTCACTGAATGCACACTGATTGGAAAAATATGGCTTTGAATAGTTGATGCAATAAAAATTTAATAATTTGACCTGGAAAAAAAAAAAAAAATCTAACGCAGAATGCTTTAAATTGTTGTATTAGTTGACAATGAATATTTTTGTAACTTAAAGTTCTTAAAAGACTGCAATTAAATTTAAAATGTTCTCTTTCTGTGTGGTTTTGTGTCTTTCAAAGTTGTTTGTTGGATACTTTTGTCTAAGACCACAGGACTGCAGATCAGATCAGTGCTGTGACTCAGAGGATTTGACTGTGGCTTTTTGTTCCCAGCTGACTAAATAATGCGGTCATCATTGTCTGTAGGAGACTGTTTCAATTTGGGTTGACTGACTGTCTAATGGAACAGATGAACCATATCTCTTTGTGAGCGTCAGGGACTGGATGCCATTAATCACTAATAGGGATCCTGTCTACTCCAGACTTTGTGTCTGAACTAACACAGCAAGCACTCTCTGCATACCAGTCAGAGATCTCAGATATCTCTGCCTAAATAGGTCATACTCACTCTTCATCATCTGTATCTCAGTGCTTTGGGGCATCCAGCAGCTTGAGTGACAGGTTTCAATGAGAGGAGAAAGAAACAAGACCCTGCAAATGCACAGTAAGATGTGTTTTCCCTTTCAGTATGTTCTATAAACAATATTCTCCGCTGACACAAAAAAATAGGAAGGGGCTAGATACCAGCTTCACATTCCAGGGTAGATGATAAACAAGAGGAAGACGGTTGATGAAATGGAGGATCATCTTTTAGGAAAACTCTTTTCAGTCATACGGCACTCACTGAACGTAAAATGCCTTAAAATAGTTATAGATAAATTAAGATCAAAACCCACTAGTGATACAAACAGATCATAAA
>JAPTYQ010000006.1:28522167-28539779 GCA_029814465.1 Ostorhinchus cyanosoma | reverse complement strand
ACACACACACACACAAATATTAAATAGTTTTCAATATAGTTTTTGTCATTCACACTTACATGGATTTGTTGATGAACACATAATCTTTTTCCCCATAAATCAAGGTATTTCTGGCTGGTTTGGAGTCTATTCACCACAACAAGCAAGTTCTTCTCAGGAACACCAAATCTTGGTTGGAGGTCTTGAGATTTCAGTCAAGTTTTCCCACCACTCAGACAGAGACAGGGTCATTAAAGCAGCCCAAGGACTGGGCTGGGATATGGCCCATATGTTCAATGAAAGGCAAGAAGATGAGGAAACCTGGGATGAAAGTGTGAGGGAAATGTCTCTGACTATTTCAATGCCAAGGGTGTGGATACCTTTGCACTGCCTACTTCTAGCAGGCCAAAGTGAACTCCAGCGCTCAACCTACTGCTACTTCAGGTATAGGTTCTACGACCAGGAGGCTTTCTGCTCTCAGATGAAACACCCCTCTGTTGAGGAAGGACGAGACAACGGCCTCGCCACAGTGAGTTTTGAAGGAAGTCGAACTGTGGAACTGATGAGCACCCAGCCCTTACTGTGGTACCTTCGTGAGGAAAGGCTGGAGGTTCAGGTGTGGGTTACGTTTAAGAAAGACAAAACCCAAAGGCCTTCAGACACAGACCGCCTTGTGGGCTCAGCATTCCTTGATCTGTCCTCTCTTGGAAAGATGTCTAAGAAGAAGCTGACCCTGAGTGGTAAATATTATTTACCTTAGACTTGATTTACTGTATATACAGTATGTGTCAAAGTGATTATATGTTTGAATGTTTACTTAATTAGTGAGTTTTTGTTTGACTTTTGTGTGTAGTTTTAATTTTATTTTTTTATATTGTATTATATATGATCTTTTTTTTATATTGCTTGATCCACAGCAGAAATCCATAGTTAGTAGTCATTGTTAACCCAAAAGCAAACTCTTAAAAAGTTAAAAATGAAAACTGACCTTACCTGCAGTTCTGTGTCATTGCTTTTATTTAATTTTTGTTCATTATAATTTTTTAGCTCAGTTAATGAAAATTATTTATCCACTTGTAGTTTCAGTTTTACTGTTCTTATTAATTACAGCAGCAGCAGATGGAGTAACAGATTTGTGGGTTCACAGGGGTGTATCCACTGTTCAGGCGCTCAGCTGCAGATCTGCAGGGCGCTGCCCTCAGAGTGCACTTCACCCTCACAGTGGATTCTGTGATAAGGGAGGCATCTGCTGTAGCCGACAGCCAGGGGGTGCTGTTATCCGAAGAGGTGGAGGCTGGTGATCGAGTCTCCTTGCCCACTTCACCCAAACAATCTGGGACACAAAGAAAACATCAGAAAAAATCCTCCAGAACCACCGCAGACTTTCCATCTTCCCCTCACACAGACTTCAGCTTGGACGAGTCCTTCCCTGTGACTGTCATAGTGGACAGTGCTATGCACCTAAATCTGAAAGGTGAACATGTTATGTGCTTTACTTTTTCAATTTTTTTTTTTTTTGTCAGGGATTCTGCAGATCCACCCTAAAATCTAATAATCTACATTTTAGGATTTAAATATTTTATTCATGATTTTGATTTGTCTGGAAATGGGTTGGATTATAACTTGATAAAAGTAACTTTATAATTCATATTCTCACTATTAAATATATTTTGGTGGGAAAATGTATACTGACTACAAGAAAAAAAAACTGCACAGTGAAGTAAGCAATTACAAATACTGCAGCACAGTTTGTAGTAATAGTTGTGGTAATAGCAGCACAGAGTTTTTTTGGAGCACTTACAGCTAGTGTCAGTGCATTGTTTGGGTCAATGTGGCTTTTCTTCTGGGGGGAAAAAAAACTACAAGTAAAATTGTTTCTGTTAATGTTACTTTGATCTAACATGGGTACTTGCAAGGTCAATAAGATATGTCTCCAAACAGACATGTCAGATTGCATCCACAAATGTAGTAACTTTAGCTTGCAACCTGCAGAAATCATGTTAATGTTAGCTTGCAGTTAAAAATGTTTCTCTTTCTCTGACAGGATGTCCTCTCACAGACCGCAGTGAAGGGACGCCATGCTGTTGTGTTTCATATGTCACTGTGGACTCTGCTGAGCCCGTGTCCACAGATGTCATTGCTAACTGTGACTGCCCTGTGTGGGACCATCAACATGAGTGCAGGTCAAGTCACATCAAAGACATAAGCTAAAATATCTATATCACTAAAACAACCTGCGCCTGATAATTTTTCTTTCAAACTTTTAGGCTCTCAAAGCAACTTCTGACTGATCCACAGCAGTCTCTGGTGTTCAAAGTCTGGCACAGAGGAGGTAAAGGAGGCTTAAAGGTTCCAATGATCTGTATCACATGAATCTGTGAATTACATTAAGTCATTATTCATGTTATTCTGCTCCCACAGAAATTAAGAGGGTGATTGGATTTGCTGCAGTAGACCTGTCTCCGTTACTCTGTGGGTTTCAGTCAGTATGTGGCTGGTACAACATCACAGATTTTAGCGGACAGTGTCACGGCCAGCTCAAAGTGTCAGTCACACCCTTGAAGGGCATCCACGACCTCCGGGGACAAAGAAAATCTGTGTATGAAGAATCTGCCAAAACGTCATCGGTGAGAGCACTGTTTTCATACATAACAGATGAAAAAAACAAATTTGCATGAATGTATTCCTTATGTGTATGGTTTGTGCCAGTGTTTCTTGTGTTGTGTCCTTTACAGGCTTCATTCCAGGCCTTTCCTGTCAGCTACCAAACCACAGCCACATACAGCAGCTTCCCATCTCACATCAGCCGTTATCCTGAACAGAAGATCTCATCACCCAGCCACACAGATGAGCTGTTCTCTGAAAGGTTTTGGAAGCGTTAACGTGTTAGATGCTATATAAAACAAATCTCCACAGTCTACAGGTGTATTTATTTGTCATTGGTGTCTGTCTAGATCCAGTGAGAGTGATCGTCATTTCGAACACATGGACAAAGTTCGTCTTTATCATCAGACTCTGCAGGAGCAAACTGTGGTTGGAGAGATCACTCCATCCAGCTCCATCCTGATGTCAACACTTAGGTACTGGTCCTCAGAATGACAGCTTTAAATCTTTCAGTGTTTTGTACTTTTAAAAAAAATTACATTAAACCTTTGATGTGGGTGTCATCTTTTTTTAAAGGAAAAAACTAAGTGAGCTTGACAACATTCAGAGATACTTCAACCGAAAGCTCTCAACACCCACATTTCCATCTGTGAGTGATGAAGACTTTCACGCCAAGCAAGAGGAACAGAGGAACTTTGAGACCGACACAAGTCAGCTGCTTCTCAAGTCCAAGCAGTTAGTTGGAGAAGTGAACACTATAATTAGTGGTGAGCATCTCCTCTTCTTCTCTAAAGGAGATTCACTTCATGTTTGATTAGTCTGGATACTGCACATTAATCACTGGATGCTCCTCCAATTAGGTGAAACTAATCATAATTTGAGCTGTAAAACAGATATAATAAATTCATTTTAAATCTTATTCTAGTCATTTGACTGTTTAAATATATTCCAGGCACATAGACTTTGTTCTGGTCTACCCAACCTTGGCAGTTCATACAAAGTTCACTGGGTTCTGTGTTGAGCCTGCACGTTTCATCCATAAAAGGGCTTCTTTAATCCTCTGAGGAAGGAGATGTGAAGTTGAAATGTCAACTAAAGTCTCTGCTTCAGTGCTGACACTCTGAAAGTACTCTGGCTATTTATATCAGGTTATGCATTAATTTTGTTATGTCCATTGCTGCTCAGCTCGCATCCGGAAAACTGAACAATTACTTGTCGTTTTGAAACCAAAAAAAAGAGAAAAAAAAAAACTAGAAGGGAACAAGGGGGAAAGGAAAGGGTTGAACTGGGGACATTCCAGTTACCGGTACTGTAAAGGGCTTCTAGTCAAGTCACCTTTTCCAGTAGGTCTTAAAGTTGCCCTGAATAACATTTTGAGCAGCCAAGAGTGTACATGCCTGTTTTTTTAGACATAAACTCGTATGTGCAGTGTGAAAATCCATACTATAATTTATAACAGAATGATTAAATTCAGGCAACAAAAGCAAGGTGACTGCAATCTCATTCATAGCAGTACTACTAAAATTGTTCCTTTTTTTCCCAACAGGATTACAAGAAAAATGTCTGGAGACTGTTCCCTCCAACCCTCAGAGCATCCTGGCTTCTGTTGATGATGACAGCCCTCACACTGTCCTTGAGAGGATGCCAACTCCACACAAGACTCCAGAGTCTCCCCAACATGTTCCGTCTCCTCCACTGTCACCACAACCAAACATATTTGAAGACCCTGTGAACTCTGAGGCTGAGAAAGAAAAAGACAGGCCAAACTGCACAACTGCTCTGTCAGAGGACGAAAAAGAAGAAGGAGCAGATGAAGAAGACGGATCAGTTTACAGAAGGAATGAAGAACCTGCTCCTGATGATGAAGAAGAGGAGGAAAATGAAGATTATGAAGAGGTTGTGGTAAAGCCCAGGCATTTAAATGAGGTGACGTCTTTAACAGATAGAACCAGCCCTTGGACCAGCGTCTTGTCAGACCCTGATCTGGTTTCTTTGGAAAGCCTGGACGAACCAGAAGAGCAAGTTCTGAACCGAGGTGAGGAAGACAAACATCAGCAGACAATAAATCTTGACATTCAGGGTTCCAGTGGAAAATGCACGTGTAGAGAACACAGCGAAGAGGAAGGTGGACTCCATCAACCTGTATCAGCAGGCGACGCTTCAGACACAGAGAGTGATGAAGCAGAGGAAGAAACAGAGACCAGCAGCACCACCAAGGGGTTAGGTGACACATGTTTTTCACCCACTCAGGACCCCCCCACTGAAAGCCATGATGTTTCATCTTCCCTGCACAGTGAAGACTCACAGCTCCAACCGTATCCTTAAACCACTGTTACATTGTCTGACCATCAGCTCACTATATTCACCATTAAAGTCCGCTCAAATCTCTCTTGTTCAGTCATCGCTGCTTTATAGATGCATTATTTTCTTTAACATTATATTTTCTAGCTCCGTTCTTGGGGAAGTCCCAAATTTCTTCCTCCCATCTCACCAACTGGAGGCGTCAATGAGAGCGATACGTTTGGCACCTTCTTTCTCTCAGTCGTCTAGTGACCTGGTAAGAATTTGTCACCAACTCCCACTTTGGCTTTCACACTCCTCACTGTCTCCACAGCCTCACTGTTGAGTCTCAATGGGCATTTCAATATCTCAGTAATAATATAACGTTTGAGCTTTAGTGTTACTCTGTTATAAGAAATTACATGGATGTACATGGTGAGCAGAGCCCAGTCACCAGTGGTGCATACCCTATTCTGTCCAGTGTAAATGAAATCTGATACACCATGTACAGGTTGAGGTCAGCATATTTCCCATTGTAGAATCTATTTGTGCAGCTGTTTGAAGCAACACATATTTGTAGTTGCTGAAGTGCTGGAGGACTGGTTTAAACAATCTCAGAAGACTCATTTGTCTTCTGTCCCACCTGTCACCTTTAGCACACTCCTCAGGCATACTGCAGTGAAGTAACCAAAGGTCTGCCGGGTTTTATTGCACGAGGAAAACACTCCCCTTTTGCCCTGACCATTAACACCACTCTTGATGCAGGGATGTTGGCACTGGCACAGGGCTGTACTGGTTACCTGTTAAAACAAATCCTGCTCCTAGTTTACAAAGTACTACATGGCCTTGCACCTCAGTACATCACAGATATGCTCATCACTTACACCCCAGGAAGAACACTTCGGTCAACAGGCAGTGGCAACTTACTCGTCCCTCACAGCACATCCAAAGAAGTAAAAGGGGAGGCAGCTTTTAGTGTATATACTCCACAAAAATGGAACACCCTGCTTGATACAGATAGACATGCCACATCAGTAGCCATTTTTAAATATGGATCTTTTTTGACAGCGTTCTGTTGAGTTGTGTGCGAGGTTAAGTGTGTGCACATTATGATTGTTTTTTACTGCAGCTATATTCTATACCTCTTGTGAAGCGCATTGAGTCTGCCTTGTGCATGAAATGTGCTTTATAAATAAAAAACTAAATATTGTTACAGGGTAAAATAAGACTTATGAAGGTTTCTGTTTTTGCGAATGGTAACGGGTGATTTGATTTTTAAATGTCTTGATGAATGAAACTTCATAAGGCAGGTGTCAACAGGTTGATTTTGGTTCAAATGCTTTCAGGTAACAGTGTGCAGCTTTGCTGCTTGTTGTCTCATGCAGTTTCACACACTGGTGGACTGTATTTGGTGAGTTAGTTGTACTGAATATTAAATATTTCAACAAGCAATACTATATTAAAATATCGTATCTGAACTATTTGCCAGTGTATTCCATACCTGTAACAGCACAGTGATATGTGTTAAAACAGATATCTATCCCACAGTATCCCTCTTTGTTCCAGTGACTGTTTTTGTGGGTAACTGTCAGTCAGATGTCGACATGCTTGGCCTGTTTAACACCAGTGTTCAAGGATCCAGTTTCAGGCAGAGTTTGGAAGCTACAGATTCAAGTGCTGGAATCGGGAAGTACTTTGTCAAGTGCTCAGATCCAGTCTGTCAGATCTAAGGATTGTACTGTATGCTCTACAGACTGACACGTGGCACAACTGTTGAACAGACTGGAGTGATTATTCTCATTTATATCCATTAACCTGTACATTAACCAAATAAGGGCTTACTCTTTAAGTGGTGACTCATTTCTTACCACACCTCAAACAATTATGTTCTTTCTTGGCTAATTACTTGACTTGTGGTCGTAAGCACAGGTGAGTTTTTTTTTTTTTTAAATAAGATACAAGTACTACTTATATAGAATGCTGAAACCCAGTTACACTCAGACTTTAACAGTAGTTGTGTTTTTGTTTTGATCTTTGCAGGGACAGAGCCATCCAGGTCAAAGCATTCCGACCATGAGAGGCCCTCGGCAGCGTCCCAACATGTCACCATCATCCATGAAGAAAGAGACTGAGAGGATAGCAAAAATATTTGCAGCTCATTTTAATGAGGGTCCTTAACAGTGGGGTGTTTTAGTTTACTTAACTTTTAGGACTTATTCCTACAGCTTACAAGTTTTAGATCAAGAAAAAATCATGTAAATTAAGTGTAACATTTTGTATTTTATATAAATAAATATTTACTATGTTTTTTCAATGTGAAGTCTTGTTTGTTATAGTGACTGTAGTTTTTTCTTTGAGTTGGACTTCTGAAACATGGTCCAGTTTGTACTGAAATGTATGTCCTTACTGTTTGTTTTAACATGGGTATGCTATAGGGTGCACAGTGTTTGGAAGGTTAAATACCTTTAAAAATACATAAAACTGACATCTGAAGGAAATTTATTTATGATAAAATGCACTTTTGTGTTTCAGCGTTAATAAAATAGAGGTATTTACAGAATTTCTAATGTTTTATTGATACAATTTTTCAAATAAGTAAATGCTTAATCCACATAAATAACAAATCAGGATCCTTTTAATACTTTAAGATGTTGGATCTGGTATTTAATGTGTTTCAGTAGTAATACTGGAATCAGCCTATAAAGCTCCCGTAGATTCACCATAGACTTAGATCACATAGAAGTACAATGAAAGGCATTAGATCAGGTCGACAGAGCATCGGGTAAATCCTCCAGGTGTCCACTGGATGTAGGTGTAAACTCAGGGTGTTGTGTACTAGTATTCTGAAGAGGCTTTGACATTCCTCAGCTATGGAACAACGCATTCACGTGCAGTGCGTCTGTTTTTCCCTCAGGGCGGTGCAGTTTTTTATAGAAGAGTCATCAACTGCGCAGAGGCTGAACATTCAGCCGGTCACTGCTGGTTAAATCCGGGCAGGTGTTTGCGCCCCTCGGTTATTCCAAGAGGGTTTTTTTTTTTTATTTTTATTTTTTTAAATAAGTGTATCTTTCTTCTGAGAGTTAGATACAGTGGGATGATCATCTGGAGCTTCTTTGTCAACAATGGCGCAACAAAAGGACTTGATTTTCCGCAGACTAAGTTTTCAATACCTGAAACTTGACGCTCGTTTGTGACACAGACATGAAGTTTTGCGCGGATTCACCACATTTCCATCCGCTCCTTAAATGCGCACAAAAGAATGGCTGCTTTCTTTGTCGTCTGATAGTTTATGTTTAGACTTTTTTGATGCTCCGTTGAATCACTGATCATGGCTGGTGGAAACACTGTTGATTTTACCCCCTCTATCCCAGTCAAACTCCTGTCAGCTGGAACAGCTGGATGTGTGGCCGACCTGGTGACTTTTCCCCTGGACACAGCGAAAGTCAGACTGCAGGTGAGAGTCAGTGCATTGTTTTCCAACATGCTGAAAGAATGGGACCACACAGGAGAGTTGTAACTTTCAAATGCATTATAAGCCTTTAAGAGTTTTCTTCCTGTTATATGAGTGTCTAACAAACCACTGAAAGGCTTCATTAGGAAGTTTGTCTTCACCACTTTCTATTTTGCATTCATTCACTTTAGATTCAAGGTGAAGCCAAGTCTGCACTAAATGACCAGAAGGCAAAATACAGAGGAGTGTTTGGCACCATCATCACCATGTGGAAGACTGAGGGGCCCAGGAGTCTGTACAGTGGTCTGGTGGCAGGTCTGCACAGACAGATGACCTTCGCCTCAGTCCGCATCGGCCTGTATGACACCATGAAGCAGTTCTACACCAGAGGATCTGACAGTATGTGCCATGAACAAGTCAAGACTGCTGAGTTCTGATGCAACATACACAGATGTTAAATACTGTTGTAGACTCGTGTCATTTGGAATATTCATCTTTAATTACTGTTTTACTTTACATCTTCTCCCTGACTTTCCATTTCCAGTGTGTTGTGACTGTGAGTGTCTGACACAAACCCCCAAAGGGGAAGACTCGCTCAGTTTAAAGCAGTGGAAAAATCCAAATGCAACCACAAAGCACAAAATGAAAGTTCATTCCTCAAAGTCCAAACTCATCTTTCAAAAACAAAAATGCCTTCCAGGTTGTAGAGCAAAGGGTAGATTCCTCTTATGGAAAACACGTCACACCAGAGGCACATATACCTGAGCACATCCTTGAAAGGTGTAATAATCTTACAGTAAACAGGACAGGCTGCACATGAAGTATTACCAACCCAACCTACCAGATAATATTTACAGATATAGTAACAAGTTCAACTGGTTTACAACATTAGAGTTCTGGTTGAAACCAGGCTGGTTCCTTTACACCTTTTGTCACACACGTAATTATAGGTATTTCCAGGCAGAGCTGCTTCAAGTTGAAAGAATTAATCATTTTATTTAAGTTATTTCACATGTTTTTATCACAATCAGTAACTGAAAAAGGAATAAGCTGAAGCCAGAGGTTTATTTGAACTTATCCTGTTTCCTTGAACTACTTAGAGTACCAACAATACCAAAGAAATAGTCCTTCATTTATACAGTAGTGGAAAAAAGTTTTTGAACAACTTTAAAAATGTAACAAATCTCAGTCAATCACAAACTCAAATACTATTGTGAAATATTTGTAAAATCTTTTTTTGTGTTTCAAAAGGTGAGGCTGCATCAGACAGACAGTGACAAAATTATTCCTCTGTTTCTTGTTTACATGAAAAAATAACTAAACTAAATTCTTGACCGTTTCAACATGTCCTGGATGTGTTTCATTATCACACTGAAACATCCGGTTTTAACCTCGACGGAACAGAACACATGCAAAAGTGAGCGTGACACTGACTTAAGAGGGATTCTCAATGTAATATTTTACAGATGCATGGGGCGTCCAAAAACGGTTTTTCCACCACTGTAAATCCCAATTAGATTATATTCCTTAATTATGTTACATTTAGATCATTTTATATTCTATGACATTTTAATGCTTATTGAAAACTACACAGTGTGAAATGATCTCTGTATTTATGCCATAGTTTGACTGCAAAAACAGAAACATGTTTTTAACTCTAACTAAATGTTATTACCATTGTTTATTAATTGTACAATACTGTGAAAAGTCCTAGGCCAACATTAAGTTTGTTGGTTTAGTAAAGTTCTGAAGTTCACACATATGCATTTTTCAGTTTCTGTATTAAGATACAATTGGGATAAATATGAAGGTTGAACAGCAGAAACAAACAGAAGTTTCAGGTGAAAAACTGCTTCTATAAATCAAAGTGGTAGCATTTCGTGTGACCTCTCTTTACACTTAACATGTTTTTAGCCCTTTTCAGACAATATGAGATTTATTGCTTTTATTTTCTGATGTTTTATACTAGGTTTCATTCAACACATGCCAGATGTTTGTAACTGTTTGTGCTGCTCCTGCTCATGGGGTCAAGGGTCACACTAAACAGTGACTTTAACCTATAGAACTGATTTTTTTGTCTTTTCAGGCTGTGCACATATATGTATTATATGTATATGTATTTTCTAATTGTATATGACGAAAAGAGAATGAGAAATAAATATATATTCTCATTTCAACCCTGCAGATAAAGCAAAGCTCAAGGCGACCTAAGATTTTTGCACAGTCCTGTTCAATATGTAGAAGTTTCAGGGTGCAGGATCCTATAAAAGCCTCCTGTTCTTCTATTCGCTCCCTGTTGTTGTTTTTATTAACGTGTGCAGTTCAATCATCCACAAGTCAGAATGTCATGTCTAAAGTGTTATATTTTCCTGTGTGAGAGGCCAAACGTTAAATGTTGCTGACATTTGCTTGTGTTACAGACGTTGGGATCGGGAGTCGGCTGCTGGCGGGCTGCACTACGGGCGCCATGGCCGTGGCCTTCGCTCAACCCACTGATGTGGTCAAAGTGAGGTTCCAGGCTCAGAGCCGCCGGCCAGAGAGCGGGGCAGTCAAAAGATACAACAGCACGCTCGAGGCCTATAAGGTCATTGCCAGGGATGAGGGCATTAAAGGCCTCTGGAAAGGTAGATTATAAAGTCAAAACGGGATAGCCATGCTCATTTTGACTTCTATGGAGTTTAAGGCCAAATCCCAGTTCACCCACTGGCCGTCACCCCTCCCCCTTACCCCTCCCCCTCCATTGTGCACGTTCATGTGATGGGGTAGGGGTGTCCGGGTTCCCAATGAGTCAGAGGGGAAGCGCTGTTTGACCCTCGACACGGAGGTTTTTCAGGACAACACTACAAACAAAGGTGTATGAGAAATCTCCCATAATTCTGTCTGAATCATCAGCAAAGTGGAGGTAAACAGCAAAAAAGTGCAGTGTGATGAAAGAAACACACAAATGTACGTATTTTTCTTCATAGATAACTTAATCACTTGGTGGACCATTGAATGCGTTATAGATCACATTTCTTCAGTTTGTGGTTGATAGCCATAAAAAGCCAATTCAACAGACATTTACAGCAGGTGCACTGGGAATAAATAATAAAAAAAAAAATCTAAGTCTGACCTCATGTATTATTCCCATTAATTAAAAAGATTAAATAAGATTTTGGAGAGCTATTGTCTTAAAATCAGTTCTTTATATCTGACTGAAAAGTCCCTCTTTAGGTAATTCTGTCTTATTTGTAGTGTGTTGAAATATTTGGACTAAAATAAGAAAAATACACTTGGTCAGATTTGGATTCTTGCAGTGTGACGGCGCGTTGAAGTCTTTCAGAAACACAGTTGTTTCCTGACTGCTGATGACATGACAGGTATCGAAGGGTTGGGAATATTTCAACCACTATCCCTTGTAACTCCATGTCAAGGGTTTGGGCTAAAGGGGAGGGTCAAGGGGTGAGTTGGGATTGGGCCTAAGTCTGAGATAAATTCAAGTGAGAAAGTGGGATAAATGTCGACCTTCCTTTTTAGGTTGTTTTCCCAACATCGCTCGTAACTCTATTGTCAACTGCTCCGAGCTGGTAACCTACGACATCATCAAAGAGCTCATCCTGAAGCACAGACTCATGACAGGTGAACACACAGAACACACTCCAAACATGTGACTTGTACGTCCTGTCGGTGTGATCCTGTCTCTGGTCACTGATGTAAATATTCTCTGCTCTACAGACAACATGCCCTGTCACTTCACCGCAGCCTTTGCAGCAGGGTTTTGCACCACCATCGTAGCTTCACCTGTGGATGTGGTGAAAACGCGCTACATGAACTCAACCCCGGGGCAGTACAGCGGCGCCGTTAACTGTGCCCTCACCATGCTGATCGAAGAGGGGCCCACGTCTTTCTATAAGGGGTTCGTACAGCAGGATGTCAGAGTTTCCAACACAAACTATGGTGACGCAGGATGTAAAGCGAGGTTTTGTTTCTCCTCCTTCTCGTGTTCTGCAGATTTATGCCTTCATTCCTTCGTCTCGGGTCCTGGAACATAGTGATGTTTGTAAGCTACGAGCAGATAAAAAGAGCTGTGATGAGATTTCAGCAATACCGGGATTCTCCGCTCTGATTTGACACCAACTACTGGTACAGACTGCAAAAAATCTGGGTCGATTTCATCAAGCTAATCACAAGCCATCGTGTATTTTCTTTAAAAAGAGGGTGTTGCGATGGCTGGTGCTGGTCGGGACTTGTTCCTCCTCAGGGATAAAAGAGCACATATCTCTTTTTAAAGAGGCAGCGCTCCGTAAACAAAGTGCAAATGCTTTTCTAAAATATTTTTTTGAAGTAACTGGTGTGGATAAGGGTTGGTTTTGTGACATGTTCATTCCTTTTTAATAGTAGTGTTTGGGTATTTGTAGCTAAAATGTCTGCTTTCACGTGAGATTTTCCTTTTTCCTGTTCATCCTGAATTACCTGAGAATAAGGCTGTGGATTAGATTTATGCTCACTGTCTTTTTTTATGATTTACAGTTTTTTATGATGAACTTTCAGAAAAGCTCAAGAGCATTTAATTTATCACATGTTCTTTCAGGCAACAGCTTAACAACCTCAAGTGTCTTGATTTATTATCACAAACAAGAGAAAATTAAGACTTAGAACTATTTTTGTAGTGACCTCTGTATGAATTTTCCCATCACTTAACCTTTCCTAAGTGATTTATCAGCATTTATCATAAGGTTTTTCACTACATTTAGCGTTTTTCCATGAAAATCAGGCATTTCACAACAGAGAAGTTCATAACAGAGGAACTGAGGAAACTGAAGCAGCGGCAAAATTTACCATTAAATGAACATAAAAACAAGTGTCTACAACCACTGTCATTTGTCAAACTCCATGGGTTTTACTGTTGAATCAATATTACAGAAGATGACGGTGTTTCCACATTCACGACCGTGTCCCTGAATTCCCAAACAGGTCATATCTGATAACGCCTGAAAAGCTTTAAAGTGCATTTTACCTGTCAATTATTTAATATATAAATAGTATTTGTGCTTTCATAGCAATTAAATACTTAAGATTAGTCGATTTTTGTCTTTTGTGAATAAAATCACGTAGATATTTTCATATATTGTAATGATAAATCATCTCATATCCCATAAAATCACAATGAAAGATTTACATTTTTTCTTGTGCGTTCTACATCAAATACAAAAGTTATTATTTTTAATTCAAAATGTGTTCCTGTAAGTGACTGTATTTGTGATTATTGGTCATAAAAACATAAACACTCCCTGACCGCAACCATGTCCAGAACAATGAATGAAACCTGTAAAAACAGAGTTAGTAATTTATATAATTTCATACATTTTCGATGACGTAAACTATTTTATATCAGTCAATCCTGAAATTAAATATGGAGCTCCATCCCAAACCATATGTTAGAGGGTTTTGAATATTGTCTTCTATGTATGTTTGTTTTTGGTCTTTTTTGTGAAGTTGTAGGGTCGTTGTGATCATAAATCATTGTTGAGGAATAATCCAAAGCCATGTAATCAATGCTGTCAATTTTTTTATTTTGATTTAAATTTTTTTTTAAATATTTTCTAAGAGCAGTTTATATTACAGAGCATAACATGTATATAATCATGAGCAGTTTTGGACCCACTGCCATGCACATATTTTATAAATTTCAATTACTATATACATATTAGGAGAGAAAACGTACAAATTGATAAAAAAAAATTAAATAAAATACAAATCAGGGAGAAGGGGTTCAATAATAAGTCAAAGTTCCAGCTCAGGTTTCTATAAAATCTAGTTGTAAAAGCTGAATATACTTGAATGCTGTCAAATTTTTAATGTAATGCAGAATCATATATTTACATCATTAAAACACTTGAACCACATTGAGAAGGCTCATTTATAATCCAAAACTAAAATGCAGTAAACTAATAAAGTTCTCTCCTTGTGTTATTATCAAGGTGAGTTTCAGTTTAGAAAAGGTCGACCAGCTTTGACCCACATTCACAGTCAGTAAAGCCGTCCATCAGCACCTGCTCTACTACCACCAGATGCTGTTACAGACGCTTTAATCCCTGTTACTTCTGACGATTCCATCTGCACTGGTGCCCATAAAGGTGCAATAATGTTTTCAGATATATTCCTCTTTTTATTCCTATTTATACACATCACTAATCACCTTTGACTGTGTACAATGATTACGTACTGACCCCCAATTACACTTTATCAAATATAAATCACATTTTCACAATAATTTAGTGAAAACAGATCCAAATATTTAAACCTTTAAACTTCATGCACAACAGTGTAAAGTAAATAAACAAGACCTGAAATGATGATTAAGAGTATGTTAAAACATAAAATACTGATACAAGATGACTTTAAAGATATCATATAATTTGTACTTTATATCAAGAGGTACATCTGTTTGTATAATTCTAATTCAGGAGACGGTAACATCCAAAAACTGTATTTAGGATCTCAAAAAAAAAACCTCCATGTAAAAATAACCTGGACCAGGAAAGAGACATTGAGGTTAAAGCGACAATAAACACAAAACAAGCGGCTGACAGACAAGAAAATTGCCCAATTTGAGTCTTGTGGGACAAAAGCGGCTGCTGACATAGCTGTAACTGAAGTCTGTGGTGTAACAAAAGCCTTTTAACGTGCTTCACCTTGCTAATCATCTCCTGTAGTGCCAGGAAGGTTTCTCCATGGTTCACCTGGTGTGGCGAGCTGCACGCTGCCATATGGCACTCTGGGTAACCCTGCCAGTGCACGAGGCCAGTCCAGGGTTCATAAAATATAAAGATATTTAATAAGTGATGTGGTAAAATGCAGATGTGACAGGAGAAACCTCATGATAGACTTCTGGTTTGTTATTAGTGAGGACTCAGGTAGCTTTGAATAAATGGAGGTCAGTGCGTGGTCCTTTTCTGACCTTGGCAGGAGTCTCTGCAGGCAGAGGAGCGTAGATATCGAATGACGGTTAGCAGTTCAAGTTCACTCAGACAACTACTGAACCAAGTGTGTGCTGTCGACTGTATTTATACCTTCAGACAACACAAAGATTAAACACTTTCTAACTGACGATGTGTTTTCTCAGCTCAAGGTGTGTTAGAAGAAGTAGAACAGTCAGTTTCTTTAGTGACGGTGCTAATAAGGCAGAAAAAAAATGTCTAGAGAAGTAGAAGATCTGCATTCAAAATATCATTCAGATGTCGGTACATATCATCAGCAAGTGATGAGTAAAAGTAGTTATAGTTCAGTAAAAAGGCCCCTAACACTGCATTTGTTTTACTGCAGATTTACCGCTGCTAAATGAAATGTATTTATTACTTAAGGCTGAGTTCACTTTAACTACATTATGTGAGTGAAATTATAGGGACAGATGTTTCATTGCTAAATCCAGGCTGGACTGCAAAGCAATAATAACAAATGTCATTTTTAAAAATTAACCCATTTAACCAGGAAAGACTCCTTGACATTAAAAATCTCTTCCTATAAACAGTAGCATAATTTATCAGATGTTAAAAAGTAGAACAGACGCCACACAAAAATACAAGGGGAGTGAAGAAACATGAATGTAAAGACGTGGTTTAAATATTTTAATAAATTATGCAGAAAAAAAAAATCCACAGCCTGTTTTCAGTGTCATCGATGGTTTCAAAATCTGTTTTTCCTTTACTCAGCATGGAACTTTTCATGTTCTATATGCTCCATCTCTATATTTCCTGCACATTTGTGATGTTCTGACATTTTCATCAATATTTATTTTAAACTAGAATTGTCTGGATTCATCAACTTTCTCAGGAATAAAAAAAATCAATCTTAAAAACAATATTAATTTGATGTTAATTGGGATAATTAACAAATTACATGCAATAGCACAATATTTCAAATCAACAAGATCTGGAAGTTCTACCAGCTGTAGGTTGTGATGTTTCCCAGTATTTTTATCCATATAGTGCTGTTTAATCATCAACACGTCATATTTTATTACATCATTACGTGTCTGTGGCGTTGAAACAGGCAAAAAGTTGACATTTTATGAGCTCAGAATAACAAACCTGTTTAAAGCTTTGTGATGACAGAGTTTTCCAAGAGGTTATTTACATTTATTTGGATTTCACTGCTGTCAGACGAACCTAGTGCAGTAAAAAACACAAATTTTACTCTGAAATGGAGTTGAATGTTCACATAAAGCAACATGAAATGGACGTTTCCAAACAAAGTGCATCCTCTTGACATTTGTTCATACAGTACTTGAGTAAAGCTTTGATTCCAGTTGATCTAAAGCAGACCCTTCTGTTATTGCGGCCCCTGTTCATGCCTCCTGTACTGTCCCTTCAGCGGCTGGAGACGTACTGGTCTTACTGGCCATTTCACCCCCGGTCCATGCAGTACTGGATGAAGCGACACGCTGTTCAAGCAAAAGGCTAAATTGTGCAGACAGTGGTCAGTGTCGACGCGTGCACCAAAAGGCAGCAGGATGGGAGGATAGATCAGAGGAGGAGACATGAGGGGGTGACAGCAGGGAGGCCAGAGGGCAGCTGGGCCTCTGCTGGGATTATGGATCTGCTGGGGGAAGCCTGCAGACACACACTGAGCCCTGGGGTCCAGCCCACCGGCTCTATGACTCCGTTTCCCGTCGGTCACTTCCCGGAGTTTTTTCAACAGGATTAAAGTGAAGTGGTGGCTTTTACGCAAACTGAGAAACGAATCCAAGAAATATGCCGGGGGGACTTTCCCCTCCTCAAACCTCTGGAACAGCAGCTGTTGGGAGGAAAACAGGTTATTTCTGTCTGTTCGACTGAACAGCATCACATTTGAGCAGTAGTGGATTTGTTTAGTGTCGGTCACATGTGTAGAAACTACTTTGGCTAATGAACGTGTGGATGTTTTTTTACTTTATTTAACCCATAAAGACCCAAACAGCCAGCGACAACAAAAGCATCTACTGATCTAAACGGTTTAATACCTGTTGATCCACTAATACTATCAATACATATAAATAATTGAGGTAAAATGCAGTTTCTCAGCTTTAAATCGTAATCAGATATGACCCATTCGGACTATCAGAGGTGTCGTAGTTACCATGGAAACACCGTCATCTTCTGCAGCATTCATTCTCCAGTAAAACCCATGGAGTTGGATCAGTGACAGTGGATGGAAACACTGGGTTTATGTTCAGTTCAGGATAGATTTGACTAAAAAGACAATTTACTCTGTGATATAATAACCCTGAACTGTAATCTGAGTTTTAATGAACAGTTAATTCAATATAGAAAAATACCTG
>JAPTYQ010000006.1:28489416-28506376 GCA_029814465.1 Ostorhinchus cyanosoma | reverse complement strand
CAAATCTGCTCTGGAGTATTTGCTGGTATTTTTCTCTTGCTATTGCATTTGTAAATACAGTGGAAGTATTTTATTTTGGGGCTGTAGCTGTGGTGTCATTGTGTCATCGATGGGCAGGGGAAAGTTTGCTTCAGCGTCTGGTTCCACATCCAGACTCAGATCCAGACTCAGATCCAGATCCACATCCAGACTCAGATCCAGACTCAGATCCACATCCACATCCAGACTCAGATCCAGATCCAGATCCAGACTCAGATCCAGATCCAGATGTAGTTCAGCCTCCAATATTTCATCAAACACTGACCCTCGGCTCTCACCGTTAACCCTCTTCCTCTCTAAACAGTTACCCTTTCCCGCCTTTAGCTTTATCCACCCACACCTCACTAGCCTTTCTGTCTCTGTGCCCACGTTGTGTACGACAGTGACCCCAGTGACCCGCTGTCAGCTGACATGTTCATACCTCCAGGCATCAAACTGGAAAAAGGTCTTTCTTTTTTTCTCTCTTCTGTACACTGTTGGGAATTCCCTGTGCCCACGTTCATAATGAGTCACAGGTCCAGGCGTCAGGTAGACTCAAAGTCACTGAAAGCTATAATTTGTTAACCCGTGTGGAACCCAAGGAGCACAAACAAACAAAAAAAGGCTCCACAGACATGCCTCACATAAATAACTGCAAATGCAGCACGCAATGCAAAAAAAAGTTGGTGTTGGTTGGTTTGTTTTATTACAAACACATGTTAATCCAAATGAATCCAGAATGTTTCATGTTGCCTTTTAGTGATTACTAGTTAAGTATCACATTGTGATCCTCCCTCGTGTGGGAGTCTACAAATAGATAATACATTTGCTGTGCAACTTCACACCATTGCCTGCTAGACAAGTGATGTCATTTTGCATCCAGTCTTTCTCCTCTCACTTCATTTCTTTTCCTTATGTGGGAAAGTATGGTGACATTTCTGACAGGCATGACTCCGAACAAACACCACAGAGACACATGGCAGTTTTTACATACAGATGGTGATAAATATAAGCATTTCACCATGTGTGGCCTCACCCTTCTGTCTAACAGGTGACCTCCTGACTACTGCATGGCTGTGGAGGTTCCTCCAACTGTTCAACTGTCCATGAAGTCATTTACTCAGCATTAGTGAGTCAAATACTGCAGTAACACAGAGACCCATCCAACAAGCCATGAGAAGAACTGTACTAATGAATACTTCCAAATGAAGATTCCACTTTAGGTTACAAACAAGTTTTACTTAAAGGGGAGAAAAACAGTCTTAAAGCATTTGTGAGACTTCATAAATGTATTTTAAAATAGGGGATTAATAAAGACAGTCATCTTCCTGAATCCTTTGGACACAGACGTTTGCTCATGTACTACTGATGGTGTTATTTTGTCACAGATAAAAAAAAAAAAAAAAGAACAGAGGAGTGACGCAACTGTGAAACAGGAGGGGGAACTTAATTTTAGACTCACCTTTTAAAAACTTCACAAATCCTCTGCTCTTCTGAAAAGTCACCTCCTGTATCATTTGGAAAAATCAGTTTGATTACCACAAATGGAAAATAGCAAATTAATGATTTAAAAATATTTTAATAAAAAAAGACAGATGGTGAACATTTGGAAGATGAAGTTCTCCTAAAAGTCATGTGATGACACTCTCCTGCTGCCTCTCACATTCGATGTATACTGGGATGTTTTGGGACAAGAGTTCCCTAAAATAGTCTCTTAAAACCTTCAGCTGAACGTTGTGGTGCTTTTTGATAAATAATACAAAGTCTAAATGTTATCTTGAATTATTCATCTTGCAGCAGTCATGCATAACAGCTGTCTTTGTGCCCGAAAGAGCGCTCTTTGTCTTATCATAACTTAATGATAAAAGGAAAGACTATAATGTAGCCGAATGAAACAACAGACATCGGACCTGATTATCTTCATCTTACTTGTGATTTCTTGCCATGTTCTGTGTTTGCTCAGCTGAAGGTAAAAATGATGAATCAGACTTCCATAACTGAAGACATGAACTCTCCCCATCTATACAGAGACACAGTCTCTATAGTGGAGAGCCTGTCACATTGATGTCTCTGGTCTATTCACTGTCTACTCACAGGCTGCAGGGAGGCCTATTTATAGATCTGTCTCTGTTCTCTACTTCTACATCGGTCCCCTCATTCTCTCCATCTCTCTTTCCTCTCTCCTCCTCCCCCCTCTAATGGATTGATATTTCTGGAGCTGTGCAACTATTATCTTCTTTGCATCTTTGAGGTGCAGATCACATAGTGTCACATCATAAACTTTTCACATATCTGACTTGTCTTCCTGTTGGACAAAAATATAATCCTATCTAGTGTTAGTTCTGAGGAATAGTGATGAATCGAGTCTTAATCCAGTTGTATACTTCTTAAACTTACCTGTCACTACATGTCATGTTTCACCTCCAGACCTCTCAGCTCACAAACCAATTAATCTCTCTCCATTTTCTTTTGGAACCCGACAAAACATTTTTTCTTTTTTCGGGGATTGTCTTAAGTTTTAATTAGTCGTGAGCCGAGGCTAACACTTGTTCCTCAGAGGATTAACACTATCTATGAAACATGGTGATGGATGATGAATGGCTCTGTGACGACTAAAACTGGCCTGAGCCAAACAGGGTTAAACACTTCTTAGTACAGAAATTTGTAGATACAAAGAAATGCTGCATTCAGAGTGGATTTAACAAAGGAAATCAATATAGGCTGCAACGAAGCTTTGAAATTCGGGTGACCCTTTGAGAAAAAAATCACTGAGCTCAAGTGTCCAGAAAGTAAAGGAGTGAATTATTTTAGTAAAATGGTTCATGGTAAGAATTTCAGAGATTACCATAAATAAATGTACAGGTTAGAAACACCTCGTTTGTTTTGTCTTTTAATGTAGAAAAAGTCCTTCCTTTTGTAAACAAAAAATAAATGAAGTATTTTCATATTATATACTATATCAAATATTTTCTGAGTTCAATATCTTAAACCAAACCATATATTTAAGGATTACATCTTGGGCCTTAGTAAACACTTTTCTGACAGTTTTTCAAACCAATTCATGAATCAATAAATAGTTAATATTGTAAAATAGGTTCATCAACAAAGGAAAAAACGGTTTTCTGTAGCTCTTATTGAATCTACAAATATGTTTGCATTCTTAGGTGGTAATCACTGTCCAGAACACCTCATTTCTAATCCATTACTGATGTTATTATCATTATATAAAACTTACCGGTAAAGACTGCTATTTCCTTTTTTCTGTTTCTTCTGTGGTTTTATCTTTGCTGTTGTTGAATGTTTTAATTGTCTATGATTTTCTGTTTTTATATTGTGTGATATTTTGGTATATTCCCAGTATGTTACTTCATAGAAATATATAATGCTAAAGAAATATAGTTTAGCATTATTGTTGTTGTTGTTCTGGGGGACAGAAATAATTCATCAGTACAGATATTGTTTGTTTGAATGAATCTGGACCTTTTTAAAGAAAAAAATGTGTTGGTAAAAGTGCAGTGCAGTGGTAGTGCAATGATGCTGACGAGTTCAGTCCAGTGGTTTAGAGGGCATTCGCCTGTGGGTGACAGAATTATGGTTCAATGATCACTAGTGTATCGTCAGCCTGGAATACGCGCCTGCCTTCAGGGAAATGATGTGATGAAACTGATCAGACAGACCCGTTACTTTATCCATGGGACATGTATACGTGAGTTTCTATTTTGTACGTATCCTGTAGATTTGACCTTTAAAATATAATGTCCACAGATGTGGATTAGATCAATCAAATAAACAGATTTGCATAGATGTGTGTGTTTTATGCAAACAGCTGCTTCCTTTTATGACAAAAATCTATTTAGTTTTTGTTTAATTTAACAAAATTGTGTCATGAGGAGTGTTAAATTGAATTTGTAGCTGCTGTAGATTCAATTACATGACCATCAGCAGGCCCCGAAGTGTTTTGGGATGTGTAATAGCACCAACATTTACCAATAAAGATGACACCAGCGTCCCTGAAAAGTATAGCAGTGCATTAAAACACAGGCTTTAAGATAGGTTGGTGCTGAATCCTAATGCCTCCTGTGTGCTTTGAGCTTTCATTTTTTACAGGATGCAATAGGTGTCTGAGCAGTGCAGCAAGGAGCCGGGCTAATAGTGGGATACTTATTATAGCCCTAGCAACAGGAATGGGATTGGTGGCTGAGGAGAGTGAGCCTATCAGCTATTGGCTGGCGAGGAGGACCGTTCAAAGCACAGAATTTCATCTCATGAAAGGTTCAGTGCAGCAAGCTGCAGCGAGAGGCTGCAGTCTGAGGGTGGGCGATCCAACAGCTTGCCACTTCAGCTTATCAATCACTGTGGGGGCTCCACTCCTGGTTTGAAATACACTGATTTTCTAAATAAGTTGGATATGCTCAGCCTTTGAGTGAAAATCACTGAATGCATGGTCATCTGAAAGCCAAAGGGAAGCAGGCTCTCCATCTACGGCGCATCACAGGATGCAGGATCTTATTTCTTATTATTGCAGAGCTCCTCTGCTGCGACCATAAAATGTGTTGTCTTTTGAAGCAATATTCTTTGATCTATGCCCTAATTTAGCTAATAATTAGCAAAGTGCCCCTATGAAAAGCCTCATTTAAAACCTGCACTAGTTGTTGTTTGAGCAGGCAGTGTCTCTGCACTGCAGCTAATACTCCCTCTCCTACAGTATGTTCACCCACAGACACACACGAACCAACGCATGCATGCATATATAATACACACATACTCCAACTCCTAATTTGGACATACACACAGAGCAGTAATGCAGCCCACAAAGGGTTACATAAAGTCAAACTGACTTCCTCTACCAGTGTGTGGGCCGGCATCCTCACTGAAAAACTCAACACAAATCTACAATATTGTTTCAGAAATGAATTTACGGGATGAAAACGAATGGGCTGTGGTGTTTTGAGCATGACTGTAATCAAGAGAAAAGAAAAGAAAGAATAATACTGATAAACAAATAACTTTAATGGGCAACAGATGGCAACAAAAATTTCAGAGCATACAGTTTGTATCTTGGTTTCATCTAATGTCTCCCTTCTTCTTGACTTCCATTAGGTCAGATCTTCTTTCATCTAATTCAAATGTTTTTTTTCCCTTCTTCTTCTTCTTCTCTGATCTTATATTTGTATGTTTTCATGTCACAGAAACAAGGTTATAAATCCAAAATAATGAGAACATAAAAATAAAAAATAAAAACAAAACACAGATAACAGAGAAAAACACAAATAATTTAAAATAGAAAACAATGCATGTATTCTTGGCAATGAGTGAACGTCTCCTGACATGAATTCTGAAAGGACTAAAAACAGAAAGTGAGATAAAAAAATTCCAATTCATTCCACAATTCCACTCATTTTTATACATGTAACTAAAAAAATCTAAGTGTGGGATTTAACTCCATGCTAATATGTATAAGTTGTGTGAGCAGTTGCGCAGAATGGCATTAGGATTTCATGCTATTTATCTGGCAAACCTTCAAGACCATCAACTTTATACCCAGTTAAAAATAAATCAAAGCAGCTGTGACATACAGTGTGAGCTCATGGAGGCTGACTCATGATGGTGGCATAATTGGCATACATGAACAAGGTTGTGTGACTGACCTTAAGGCTTTTGGTTTCTCTCTTAAGCCATCACATGTGAAATAAAAAATAATGTCCCCAAAACTGCCATCTCATTTATTTCTTATGAAAATAAATTCCCCAAAACTGCTATCTGTTTTAATATATTAATGTAATAATCTATAGATCTAGCAGCAATATGAAGATAAATCCATTCAGCAGCTTTCTGTGCTCTTAAGCAGCTTCCTAGTGTCTAAGGTTTGTTCTGAAGATGTGAATTCTCGCAGTTGTTAATCCTTAACCCATCCGACTGAGTTGCCTATGCTTTTCCTTGTCAATCTACTTGTGCATTGGTGTTGAATATTCATACCTATGTGCTGTGCAGTGTCATACACACATAAAATGAGGACCCATTGAAGGGAACATAGTACATTTTGCATACATGCTTGCAGGAACGTAAAATACTGGCAGATAAATCCTTTTCCTGTAAAGGTTGACTTGCAAATGAGGCATATTAAATAAAGATACAGGCACAAAAAGAAAGCACATACTGTACTAAGAGCACAAAACAAAGTGTTCGAACGTTTTCTATGAAATGGCTTTCCTTAAAAACATTTTATGGGTGACGATACAACAATACACTAGACCACCACAGAAATGGTGCATTTATAATTTAGTCATATTCTTTTTTATTATCATAGCTATTATTTCGGTTCTTGTGCAACTGCTACATAATGACTCACATTCAAGATATTTTGTCACTCAGGAACAGCTAAAAGGTATAAAAACAAAAACAAAAAAAAAAGTATACTGTCAGAAATAAAGTATGGTCCATGTTGTGAATTAATAACAGAAACATTGAGCCTGAAAACTTCACCATTATTAAAACTGGATAGCATGACAGAAAAAAGTACTTAAATACTGTTCAAAGAACAAAATATATCATAATCATACTTCAATGTGACAAACACCAGCTGGTAAGATTAAGTGATCACTGGTGGATTTTTATCTTCCTTTTTTTTCTTTCATTAACAAATTAAATACACATATTGCATGTCACTATAGCAACGCCCATTACAGGTCAATTTTTACGATCACCATTTTGGTATAGCAAATCAAAACCATAACAAAACGAAATAAATTAGAAAGTAGAAATTAACATCAGACAAAGCCTGTTTTCTCAATCATATGAATACTTAACACCCACAGTATAAGTTAATAAAGTCAAGCTACTGTATATAAATACATCACCAGCATGCACAATATTGAATAATCGATATTATTGTTGTCATCATCTTACACTGAAGAAACAGTATAGTAGGCAAGTGCATTTAATAAAACAAACACAGAAGTAAACCACAAACTCTGAAGCTGCTTTTATTTTTAATTTTTTTTTTTTTTTTTTACTTTTTTTGTGTTATATTGTTAAGTCTCTGCCTTTAGTAATCTTCACCTCCAAAAGAATCTATGGTTCCAGTGACATAGTTGGAGAAGGAAACAGACTATTCTGTAGATGCCAAATACACTTTAGACAGAAGAAGGGGATTAAATGTATTTTTTTGTCCTGTAATTATACTCAAACGTTTTTATTATTTCCAAAATTTACGGGGCAATAATAATAATAATCGGTTTAAAACGTTCTCTTTTCTCATTTGGTAGTGTGGATTTAACATCAATGGCGTTCGGGGCCCTTTCTCATATACGAACTACTACTGGAACCAATGCAAACTATTTTTGTGAGGCATTCCCATTCAAGCATTTTCTCTCTCAAGTGACTCAAATGCATCTCTATCACGCAAAAACCTAACTAAGCAGCTTATCTTGATAGAACAAGATCAGTTCCTATGCCAGTGTGAGGCTGCCATTTCAATCCAACAACAACCACTTCAGGCTGATTGACTGACGTATCAGTGGTTTTGGCAAATGTCAAAGAGAAAATCAAGAAGACGGAGGCCCTTTCAACTGTATATATATTTCTATATATATTTAAACTAAGATTTAACCTCCACTCTCACCTCTCTTTTGATTCTTTTCTTTTAACACATGGAAAAATAAAGAACTGCTGCTGCGGTAGTATCATCGGCAAAAGCGGCTGCCAAAGTCCACCGGCCCTTCATATTTTTTCGAAGTGTGGTTTCTCTTTAATTGTTGCCCTCCCCTCCCTCGTCATCCTGCTGGTCACTTGTCCACAGTGTCAAGTTGTCTCGGAGCAGCTGCATGATGAGAGTGGAGTCTTTGTAGGAGTCCTCGTTGAGGGTGTCGAGCTCGGCGATGGCGTCATCGAAGGCGGTCTTGGCCAGATGACAGGCCTGCTCTGGGGCGTTCTGGATCTCGTAGTAAAACACAGAGTAGTTGAGAGCTAAGCCCAGGCGGATGGGGTGGGTGGGCTGCATGTGCTCTTTGCTGATCTCGTGAGCCTCGTTGTAGGCCTTCTCCGATGACTCGACCACAGTGGCCCTCTTCTCTCCCGTGGCCACCTCGGCCAGGTACCGGTAGTAGTCGCCCTTCATCTTCAGGTAGAACACCTTGCTCTCGTGCTGCGTTTCGCTGCAGTTCTTGATCAGGAAGTTGTCCAGAAGGTTGAGCACATCCTGGCATACGGCCTCCAGCTCCTTCTCAATCTTCTCCCTGTAGGCTCTCACCATTTCAATCTTCTTCTCGTTGCCGTCAGCGGAGGTTTTCTGCTCAATGCTGGAGATGACCCTCCAGGAGGAGCGACGGGCGCCCACCACATTCTTGTAGGCCACAGACAAGAGGTTCCTCTCTTCATTAGACAGGGCCTCGTTCAGCTCTGTTACCTGGAAAACACAGAGAATTGATCATTTAATCACCAACTTATGAGCACAACCCATAAAAGAAGAGCAGCAGAATGCATCATTCAAGAAAATCTACGAAACTACTTCAGCCCAGTGATCAGTACAGGAGGCGAGCGATACTTCATTTGTCATATGCAATTCCTAGTTTCCATGGCAATCCATTCATTTAGTGCACCACTAGTTCCAGCTGCCACGTGGACAGCTAATGCTAGTTAGTGAGAAATGATATTCAGGATAGTTGGCAGTGGGGGTTGGGATTGGGGAAGGCAAAAGGAGGTCTAGAGATGGCTAAAATATTCCCACGAGCGCTCCAGGGCAGCTGCACTGTAAGTGAAAACCATCACTGCACAGGATGGTTCACGTGTCCCAGTGACCTTCTCTCTGGCTCAAACTGACCTTTTTACCTGTCTGAAACACCATGCCTTGACATCACTCCAAGTCGGCCGTTAAATTTAGATTTTGACACATGAAGATGTTGGTTAACACGCTATTAAAGCTGTCAGTTTACTATAAGGGGACAAATGACTCAGGACAAAGCAATTTCCAAGCTCAACCCTGTGCTTTAACATGGTTTCTTCCTGATCAATAAGCTCAAATGGATTGGACAATGTGCAGTTCAAAAACTAGAAGGATGTTAACGTAGGCTCGGATGGGAAAAGAAATCCTTCTGAGAGAAGATATCTAATTGTCTTTAATCTGACATGCCTCTCCTTGATGTTTTGACATTCTGTGCTGAGGCAGAGGAGCACAAACATGGCGCAGGATCGCAGACGTCACACTGAGGCGATGGAGAGGAGGATCCGACCTATAGACATGGAAGGCCGTCACGCTGCCTGTCCACAATATGTCTCAATAAACCTTCAAATAGGATTTCACTGTAAATTGGAAATGTGTGAAATTTGCAGATAATAAAATGACTCAGCGGTTGTATTTGTATAAAAACAAATGGGTCACCACTCTCAATGCAGCGAACAGCTGTTTGAGAAGCTGTGCCAGTTATTCTGTTATGTGTAAAAATATGCTGAAAATGCACAACAGTGATATGGATACAGTCGTGTGTTCTCGGGATATTCTGAAGCTAAAAGGTTCTGTCCAAAAACCTGGTTTGATGAGGGCAATCAAGGTATCAATTCATGTCAAACGCAAAGGTGGTTGGTTGTCGCTTGTCATTTCTGGCTGCAATGGCAAGGGATTCCCTTTGATTAGAGTGAGAGTACACACCCCTGCAAAAGGGCCTAGTTTGGACCGCACTGACATGGCAGATTGTTTAAAGGGAAAGGAATCCCTCCCTGCAAACACATCATCCCACCTCCTGCAACCAGAAACCCTCGATGACAAATGATCCACAGGGGCTCACTTCATCGCTTCTAAGGATCATGAGCCTAAATGTTCTTCCTCTGAAGCAACTACGATGATTTTAATCAGTCCATGAGCTCATACAGACCCAGGCTAAGACTACCAGGATGCTACTGGTTCCTCTTTAAGTTGGTGTGACACAGCATTTTTCTCCCCCTTGCTCAGATTTGAACTCAGTGGTGAATCAAGTTCCCAGAATTTCTTAAGAGGCCAGAGGGGGAGGGAGGAAAAAAAAAAAAAGAAAAGCAGACAAAGACTCTGTCCTCTACACTGGCCAATAAGAGCGGAGGCAGGCCACCCATGTCATCCTCTTTCCATCAACGTCGGCAGCAAATATTACTCTACTTAATCAGGGTCATTAACCCAAAATGACATGAAATTGCTGTTGGATATGATGAGGAGTCTGCTTTGACACTGAAACAGCACATGCAGTGACAAACCCAGACAGAAGCCTGAGAAATCCAGCAGAAATAAAGTGAACATGAGAGGAGAATACACAGCTCTGAATCAAATCTGATCATATTGACTCACTGCAATATGACAAAGAATATTCTAGAGAGATTCTACTGCCTCCTACGTTTGTTTGGAGTAAAGAGCAGATACTGGGGTCTGGATGAAGCGTTTTTATTAACGCAGTCATGCCTTTAAAAAAAAAAAAACTAAAAAAAAAACGCTCCCCATCCTTGTTTACGCGCATGGAAAACGAGAAGCTTCTGTTAATTTATATTATTTAAATTAATGTGACAAAGAGAGGAAGAGGAGAAAGAGGAGGAGGAGGAGGAGGAAGAGGAGGAGGAGGAAGAGGAGGAGGAGGGGGCAGCAGCAGTTGATAGGCTTTTTCCGAGCAACCTCACATGGCTCCCAGCAGCAGTAGCTTTTAGAAATTCGGCATAATGGAGGAAGGGGAGGTGGGGTAGTAAAGGGAAGGAGGAAAAACTGCAAATGCATCAGACTAGGACTATTCTATCATATGGGTTTGTCTTCTGAGGGAGTGATCAGGCTCAGGCCCCTATGCAAGACATTGTAATATCCCCTCATTGAACGGCACGGCCGACAAAAAGGCACCGCCCAAGGAGTAGACCAACTGGAAGAGACTAGAAAAAAGCCACGGAGCTGTCAATGAATGAGCCACTGCATCAAAAACACAGCACTATCCCATTTTCCCACATTCCCTCATTGAAGTGTAGTGAAATCATGCCAGTGTGATCCCAGTTTTTCTGTCATCACTCAGTCAGTCCAGATTGCGGGCCGTGCCTTTTACGCACAGTGGTCAGTGATACACCATTACGCATAAACATCCAGAACAGTGTTATCATTTTCAATAGACTTACCGATTTCATAGCAGCAGCCATATCATCATATCTCTCAGCCTGTTCAGCCAGCCTGGCTTTCTGCACCAGCTGCTCGCGATCAACCATTTTTCGGGTATTTGGTTGTTTTGTGGAGCCGCTCTACTCGGGTTTTGGGGATGAAATGATTGATATTTTAATCGCAATGCAGTGAAATCCTACGCGAACCTAATGCTGCAGCTGTTCCCTGCTGTCTGTCTGTGCTCCGTGCAGACGGGACACCCTCTCCTCTCTCCCTCCCCCTCCTCACACACTCTTCCTCGGCTGCGTCATCACTCAGAAAGGTGGGTGTCTGTGCCAATGATGTAACACCCCATACATGGGCACCAGAGGGCCAGGCATGTGGGGAATGGATGGGAGCAGCGCTGGCCTTTGGTCTTCTGGGAAATGGAGTTCTCTGCGGCTGCATGCCTGGGCCAGGGGCGTGTCCGGCCCATCCCCTGTGGGGGTCCCGGTGTGACACAGCACCTCTGACTGAAGGGTGGATGATGACAGGCCGGACCTGGAGCCTGGGGTAAAACCTGGACTGATGGGGCTTTGGCTGAGGTGACTGAGTTAAGCTGGAAACTGTCATTAGATCAGCTGGGATTTTGATTTAGAAAGAGGACTTTTTCCAACATCAGCTGTTCTTAGTTTATGTTAGATGATGAAAAACAGGGTTTATTTATAGGTTATTTCTTTATTAAATTTATAAAGCATTTTTTGTCTCATATTTGCAGAAACAAAAACTGTAATATATGACAAATGTTGTTTCTTCACTCCTTTTTGGTCCGATCATTATTTCTAAATCTAAATGATTTAGTTATGCTAGAAATAAAGTAAGCTATTTTTATGTTCTGTAGATCATCCTTGTTATTTGCAGTGGCTGGAGTTGATAACATTAATATTTGTAGTCTTATTATTATTAATAATATTGATAGTAAAGAATAAAGAAAATACAAAGAATCTCCCAGTTCATTTTTAACATTTCAAGTCTATTGAATCCTTATTAACACCACACAGGCCTATATATAAGATTATGATCAATCTATAATTTTTGTCCATCTTTAAAAACTAACAAAAAACAAACACACAAACACACAAACACACAAACAAACAAACAAACAAACAAAACTCAATGAGAAAAGATTAACATTCATGGGGGGGGAGTGTCTGTCTGACATATACTGTTTAACAACTCAGTGCCAATTTTCGTTTTTTTCTAATGAACCCCTTAATTTTATATATATATATATATATATATTTGTGGGTGTGTGGGTGTGTGTGTGTGTGTGTGTGTGTGCGCGCGCGCGCGCGCGCTTTAAATGGTGGCCTCATGATTTTTGCAAAGCAGCTCGCAGGGCGTCCCTGAACTGTAATATGAGAACACAGCATTTCCTGTCCTCAAGGCCACATGTTCGTGAGTAAAGCAAAGGGCAAACTCTGCTGGTGAGGTTGGATTTGTGCACCTTCTATGAACAGCAATGGAAAGAAAAAAACAACATACAGATTTCTTTTCAAAGCCAGAAGTTTTGTACCAAGATACATTTAATTCAGTTAAAAGCTTATTCAGAAACATATGTTTAACTTGGAATGAGTGATCATTTCTATTTTTTGGTGATTCTTCCAGTGGCTGATCAGTGTAAGCTCATTACACAGTAAGGAAATTAAGACTTTCAAGAGCAGCAGTGCCCCCCTCTGGCTGAAAAAAGAATGGAGCTCATGTTTCTCAGGACTGTCTTTTTTTCCTTTTTTTTTTCTAATGGACTATTAAACTGGCAACACATTGAACCACAAAAGCCATTATCAGAGGTGTAGAGATGGTTACCCTCAGAATATGAATGATTACTAGAATGTATTATTAACCATCCATCAGGAAGGAGCTTCTATGAAGCTCAAACATCTCAAAGATGATACTTTACGTGTCTTGTAGGAAACAGCACAAACAAAATAAAAGGCTAAACTGTGACAAAAAGACATTAAGACTTAAAAAAAAAAAATACACAGACTTTTTGCTAATTCAAAACTCAACTCCCTCTAGTGTGTTTTTGTCAACATGCCATGAGTGTTCCTTTCCTCTTTACCTTGTTAAACCTCACAATCTTTCCCTTCTCTCAGGAGGAGATAATCACCTGCTGACCTGGTCCAGAGGTCAAGAGAGGAAGTGTTGACTTTCAGTGAAACTGGGTCAACTCATGAAAGAGGAGGAGTCAGGTCCAGTGATGGAAAGAGAGACCAAACTATTGTCTGATCATCACACCAGGACATTATCTTCCTTTCATCTGCACACACTCTGGTCACCGTGGAGTTTTTACACTAGAAATGTTTTTCTCTTATTATTGTTCAGTCATTACATGCTCAAGTATGTAAAATAGCTTCCTCACTTTAAAGAAATAAACCTACTACTAAAAACAATTTCCAGAAACATGATCCATCAAACTTCTTTTTATATTTTTGAATGTTTTGGCTGAAAACTTTTTCATCCAGGAGTCACATTTTAAATTCCCTTCATTTACATCCTGTCCAGTCCTCATTACCTTTGTGTTTCAAACTGACTCAGTCAATAGATTTGTCTGTAGCTAAAGAACTAATACATTATAAAATGTCCTTTCAAACCCTTCCGTTTGCTCTGTACAGGGTCTTTACAGTGTGACAGACAGAGCTAAAGCTATGAATCTATCCACTTGCTTCAAAGAGGATTACTGTACCTGCTGCTTAGCTTAGTTACCTCAAATTAGGATAAGGGTAAGGAGCGTTCTGCTGTCTACAGCAGCCATCTGTCTGCCAAGTGGACAGCAGAGCGTTCACACGCAGGTAAATGGAGACAAAGCTGGAGTTGGATGTTTTGATATTTCCAGATGAAGTGAGGTTTCCCACTCCAGAGGAACTGGCAGAATGGGAACTGGAAACTGCCAGCCAGGTGTCTCTACCAACTGTACGGCTCTTTGTTGCTCTTTACCCATACAACCCTGCTGCAATGTCTCCCAACTATGAGACGGCTGCAGAGGAGCTGCCTTTTGTACCGGGCCAGATAATCAAGGTAAAAACAAAAGTGACTTCTTTTCTCTTGCAATCTGACCTAAATGTGTTTATTGGTAACAGAGTACAGGTGTGTACGATGCTCTGTCTTTGTACTAGCATGTATAAGTAGTTGAAATGTACACGTAATGACTAGAAGAGCTGATGTTATTCTTTGAAAAAAACTATTTCCTGTTTGCTCTAGATTCAGGTCGGTTTAATATCTACAAAGAGATGTGCTTTCGCTGTATTTCCTGTCTTTTCCCTCAGACTCTTTCTTGCTGCCTCACATAAATGACCACATGCAGTTTAAGCCCTAAACAGAATAATTAAACGCTGTCTGTTCTTGTTAGGTATTTGGAGATAAGGACTCAGATGGATTTTATCATGGTGAATCTGGTGGACTCTCTGGTTACGTGCCAAGTAACATGGTGGCTGAAGTTCCTGTGGATGATGAATACCTGAAGCATCTACTGATGCAGCAGGGCTTCATCCCAGTGGACCAGACAGGTACCGAGTCCCTGCAGGATCCAGGATTATCCAGAAGTACTTCAGGCACCCAAACTCTGGATGCATGAAGTGAACCATGGAAATCCTTTTACCTTAACCTTTACAACTAGCGTCAGTGGTGTTGAGTTAGACCTGTACTGGTGTGGGAGCATGTACCAGTAGGACGTAAATAACGGAAGATTGTAACAGCTAAGGTGATACTTTTACATATGAATACATTTAAGTTTAAGTTTGGAATGAAAATGGCTCTGATGATACGTCTCAGGTCATTTTCTCAAAGACATTTATTTCCAAAGTATTTGTAGTTACTTTTTGAGCTTTGGTGGTTTGAGTTGTTGATGTGTAAATGCTTTATTTGCTGAATGTGCTTTTGAAAAGCTCTTTTTTTTGTGGCCTACAGGAATGTCTTTAACACCTGATGTGAGTGATGTGGCTAGTATTCCTGATGATGTGGTTGTTCGACGAATGGTGGCCTTATTCGACTATGATCCATGGGAAAGTTCACCTAATATGGACAGTGAAGTAAGTTCTAAAATAAAATAGAACCTGCTCTGTTTTCAGGTCTAAATCTGCTCTAATTTGCAGCAGATACAATAGTTTCACCTCTAAAAGCTGTTCTTCTTGTCTCAGGTTGAGCTTGGCTTTCGTTCAGGAGACGTCATATACGTGTTAGGTGATATGGATCAGGACGGGTTCTACTTTGTAAGTGTTATCTTTACTGTTAAAATGATTTCCGTGCAGTTGTCGACTGATTTTTGCAGGTAAACCTAACTTTCATGTCATTTTTAGGGAGATCTGCACGGACGGCGAGGTTTGGTCCCATCAAACTATCTGCAGTCGCTGCCATGGAATTAGAATAAAAGCCAATGTTAGGTTTTATGCTACAAATGCCAATTTTCAAATGCAACAGTTTATTGAATATTAAGTGAATTTTTGACAAAAATGCTTTTTTACATTTTTGCAGTGTAGTGTGGCACCTGCTTTAGAGGATAAATGAATGAAGGCCTCTGTATATAAGCTGCTTATTAGTGAGGGAAAACTAATCAGGGAAGCAAAGAGAGTATTCCTTCAACGCTTTTCAGTTGATTTATTATTATTTTTATTCAGCAACACTTTAATAACAATTACAAGTTGTTAAATGATAATACAGAGATTTAAAAAGAAGAAACCATCACACAATGAGAATAATTCACTATCAAAGTTCATTTCAATTCTTAATTAGTTTTTGTATTTTCATCTCATCTTAATATGTCCCCAAAATAAAATGACATTTTTTTCCTGTAAATTTAATCAAAACTTTCTGTCATAACAGATGAAAAACCATAGTTAATGTTAGCCTTAAAATACCATTTTAATCCCAGACCAGAGTGTATTAATAGTTATCCACATTTGCCTTATGCACAGTTTTTTAATAACTGGAACTTTTTTTTCTGGTAATGATTCAGGCAATAACATTTTTACCGGAAACTGTATATAAAAGTGTATAAATGTGTAATTATGTTTGTTTTTGTTTCACCTGCAGAAACCAAAAATAAACTGTCAAATTTGTACAGTGTTTTCTGATTTCTGGTAACATATGTTCGTACTGGTCTCTGATTTCACTGAAGTGAAATGAAACATCTGTGCAGCACGGTTGTTCTGCGGTGATCTACACTTCATCATTTCCATCTGTACTAAAAAAAAAATTATTTAGAAATTAATTTCTAAAAGCAAAAGAGAAATTCAACAGATTCCACAAAGTAAAGGTACAAAACTTCCACGGACAGTCCTCTGGCCTCTTCTTTTGCTTTCCTCTGCAGTCATCAGTGTACTCATCCATAAAGTAGGAAACACTACACTGTGTAGTGAAGTTTAGTAGTGCTTTCTACTTTATGGGTGACAACACTGTACATCAGTAGATTCTCGTCGCTCCGCTGGAAAACGCTAAATAATCCAAACTAAAAGCTGTCAAAGATTACATCACACACACACAAAATCAGACCATACAACATAATTTCAATTTTAGTTGAATTTAACATTAATGTCGAATGATAATGAAACACAAGAAAAGAAACAATCTGTGAAAAAAGAATTGAATCAAATGTTGGATGATGTTTCTTATGCTCAGATCTTACCAGCTCTTGGACTCCAATGAAGAAAGAAAACCCAGAAGTGAACGTGATCTTTTTATTAACCCTGTCTGAGCCACGTGGTTCAACAGGAAAAGCTGCAACAGTTACACACTTGCATACGAGAACACACACACACACACACACACACACACACACACACACACACACACACACACACACACACACACACACACACA
>JAPTYQ010000006.1:28465182-28476918 GCA_029814465.1 Ostorhinchus cyanosoma | reverse complement strand
ACAGACCTGGAGCATCAAAAAGCTCGACTTCGGTTGCACTAAAATTTCTGCCGTCTTCGGTACAAGCTTTTCTCGGGCAGATCGAGCAATAGAATAGCATGTTGAAAATGACCGAAGTTCCCCTTTAAAGCCACTAATTTAAATAACCATTTTCTTTTTAATAGGATGATTGAGGCACTATGAACAGCAGAATTCATTTCCACATAAAAACTATCTCAAGTAAGATGTGTCTGAATGTCTTCATTAAATCCAATTTAAATGAGATTTAGACTGTTTATTTTGACACAGAGGCAAAGAAGATGTAACATTTCAATTACTTAAATACACTTTATGACATCAATACATATGCATAAAAGTATGTAAATGAATAACATTGTAAACACTGAACCTGTGTAATGGGCACAGGCTACGTCAGCGGCTGTGGAGGGCGCCACCTGCTGGGGGGCCCACACTAGTGTCACACTCAAACAAAACGCCCCTGTGCCATTAGTTTCCAGTCGGAATTATTTTAATGTAACACAAAATAATAGATTGGCTGATGTTGGCTGATAGCGAAGCCTACATTCATATCTAATCAAGTTATAATCGGAAAACAGCAAAGATACGACAAAATTGATAATCATCACGTCATAATGTGACTTTTATTTTAGTTCTTCTTTGAGTATTTCAGTGAATTTTAACGGCAGAGAACAAATACTTGTATTGTTGAATATGCTTGGTGTTAGTTTAGCGGTGCAAAGTTGGTCACATTGGTCTTTTCTATTATGAAATTATTCATGAAAACATACTGTTAGCTTGTTTTACATATTTTCTCATTTAAATTCGAGTTTGTATTGTATTTTACTGTGTTTTACGAAAGTTTATCTTGTTGACCTATTAGCTGATGTAGAACGTTTACGTTGTTAAGCGTCGCCTAAAAAGGGGGCGTTAAATAAGCAGCAGAGTAAATGACAAGCATTCCTTATTTATTACACGAATAACATGTTACTACTTTTACGACGAGACTGGTCCAAGGCATGCGTAGTTTTCCTTTGGTCCGTGAATGCCTCGTTATGACGTAATACGCACAGCCGGAAATAAACGTCTTCACACATGATGCGTTCAGGAACTCTTCCCGCAGGATACTAACGAGATCTGTCTCTGTCATATGTGAGACAGATCTGTGTTAGTGTTGTGTGTTTAGGTTCGGCTGTCGGGTGTGTGTGTCCCCGCTGTGATGGACCGCTGGAAGGGCAGAGTGGCTCTGGTCACCGGGGCTTCGGTCGGGATCGGAGCCGCTATTGCTAAAGAACTGGTTCGGCACGGAATGAAAGTGATGGGCTGCGCCAGGGACGTGGACAAAATACAGGCATGGTTTGAACATAAAGCATTCCATCTGCACTGATGAAAACGAAAATAGACTTATTCTGTGTTTAACCTGTTCCAGACCAGACTAACAGGTTGAATCAGTACTTAGTCCACCCTGATCACAGGTTTACACTTTATTTTGCTGTATTTTCAGAAGTTTTAAAAGTGTGCAAAGGCCTGTTGGATATGTTTCATTGCAGTTGTTTACATGATTAAAATAGCTTATAATAACAACATACAAAGTACTGATCATTCATGTCGAAGTAAAAGAGAGAAGACACCATAATGACCTTTGACCTTTTATTTCACTGACTCACTCATATTTGCTGCTTGTAGTTTATATGTGAATATATTGTTGTTACAGTGGAATGAAATTATCTCCCAGTCAACTCTCTAGATTTCCAGATCCAACTAGTTTTTTTTACCTTTCAGTTTCTTTAATTTGGTTTGAGTTGATGGCATTTTTCTTGCACAGAACTTAAAATAGAGCGAACCACTGATGGATGGCTGCTGTTTCTAGGTTAAACATTTTCAGACTTACGTAAGATAGAAAAGTGACGACAGTAGAAATGGATTTTTCTGTTTTCTTTATTGTGTTTAAAGTTGCATCACAAGAAACAAGGAGCCTGTAATTGATGTGAACCTTCACAACTTCTCCATGTAATGTTAACAGAAGAATCATTTTTTAAGTCAATATCTTTGTACAGAAATGAGCACACAGTAGTTTTTTTTTTTTTTTTGTGGAGATGAGGCAATTCCACAAACAAAGTCCATGAAGTTTTATAAGTTTAACATTAACCTGGAAGGGGACAGAGGAGGAAGTGTCATGAAATTACTCTCGGTTCCCTTTAAATTAAATATATAAGATGAAATTCCTTAAAATGTGTGTGTATCATCTTTAGTTTCTCTCATGAAGACTTGTGAGAATAATATGACAGTTATTGGAAGGTGATCATGTCTGATAAGGTCACTTTTGTTACCAATCTGGGGATTCGAGTCATAAAGTTGTTTCTGAAGTTGATCAGGTGTTTTTCTTTCTCTGTTTCAGAAACTGGCAGCTGAGTGTCAAACATCAGGCTACAGCGGCGTTTTAGTGCCTTTCAAGTGTGACCTGAACAACGAGGAAGAGATTCTGTCCATGTTCTCGGTCATTAAATCCCAGCACCAGGGTGTGGATGTGTGCGTCAACAACGCTGGCTTGGCTCATCCAGAGTCGCTGTTAAATGGTAAAACCAGCGGCTGGAAAAACATGCTGGATGTAAGAGCTTTGGTCATATTATTGAAATTAACTTTTAACATCATGTACTTTTGATTGATTCTATTAATAAAAACCAATACAAATAGTAAAACATCCAAGGAGGTAAACTAAACAAAACTAACTAATACAATCTGAAGGTCACACATAGTCCAGTATAATTTAGGTAATTGTAACATTAACCTTTAGACTGACTGGGATACAGTTTTTACTAAAACTTACAATTTTTTTTTTCGAACTTGTTGAAAAAAATAAATTACAGAAAGTGATTTAGTAGAATATGATTTTCCTGTGTCACAAGTAGGGCTCCAGGATATTGAAAAAACTGACATTGTGATTTATTTTTTTTTAACCCTGCGATATATGTTGTGATATGAAAAAATACTCAGGAGGATATAATAGCTGGTCAAACAAATTTGTTGTGTTTCCTCTGGTTGTGGCAACAGGTGGAAGACAGTGTCGACACAGAACACGTGTTTCAGTATCATCCTTCTTGTAGTCGAAATAATTCCAGATAACTCACATTGCTTTTCTTTTTGACACCAAGTCTTCGTTTTTGGTGATTTTCTCTTATATTTATATTGATGTCCCTTTGTCCAAGTTGACCTCACTGCCTGTCTCAGCACATTTTCCTTAACTTTACTGTTTGTCCTCTTGCAGGTTAATGTCCTTGCATTGTCCATATGCACTCGTGAAGCCTATCAGTCAATGAAAGAGAGAAACGTCGATGATGGACACATCATAAACATAAACAGGTAAAGTTTGTAACTGTACTTTTAGTTTAGACAAAAAATAAACAAATATTACATACTGAACGTTGAACGGAACAACTGTCTCTGTTTGAGCTGTCATGTGTCTCTGGATGGATGTAATCTGTACAATACAGTAAAATACTGCAGACTTCCTCCACCTTTCCTGCTGCTCATCATCTGTTTTTGTTGCAGTATGGGTGGACATCGTGTGGTTTCCAATACTGATGTCCATTTTTACGCTGCCACAAAGTTTGCTGTGACAGCTTTGACAGAGGGTGTGAGACAGGAACTACGTGAAGCCAAGACCCACATAAGAGCCACGGTACGATGATGAGAAACGATTTTCACCCAAAATAAACCTCCTGTTTAGCAACAACTCCGTTCACTCTTTGTTGTATATTAAAGGCATTTGATGATTTGATTTTGAATTCTTTCATAGTGTATCTCTCCTGGTCTTGTGGAAACTGAGTTTGCGTTCCGGCTTCTCAGCCAGAACCCTGAAAAAGCTGCTGCTGCATATGCACAACTGAAGGCAAACGCAACCTTTTCTCTTTCTAGCATTTATTTAATAACTAATATTTATTAATCCAAAGTTTTACACTTGTAAATATTCACTTTTTTGACAGTGTTTGGAAGCCATAGACATCGCGAATGCTGTGACATATGCCCTAAGTGCCCCTCCCCATGTCCAGGTAGTGTATACACATCCATATTCCTGTACATATTTAAGTGATTCTCTGCAGTAACTCTGTATTCCATGTTTGCAATCTTTAGTAATGAGACCACCTCCATATGTGTTCTCTTTTAGATCGGAGACATCCAGATGCGACCTGTGGAGCAGATTTCGTAGATCTACACTAAATAACATGAACACTGAGCCTCTGATACTTTCTTCATCTGATTGGTTTTCTGTCAAACGCTTAACCAAAGTACAACCTTTGTAGTCAAGTGTACCTTGTGTTTTATACACTTACAGAATAAAGACCCTTTTTGCAACAGTCATTTACTGTCTATCAACTTTATTACAGAAGTCAAATTTGATATTAATGAAATGATCAAATGTTAAACATGCATGAAATGTCCACTAGATGGCACAGTGCAAAAGCCTGGCACTGGTGACAGAAGGTCACTGGGGCAATGACAGGTTCCTATCAGGTCAACTGCACTGTGTGCCTGGTTTAGATTAACATGTACAATAGCTATATATTTGCATTATTTATGCACAAGACCCTTTGTCCACAAATAACTAAGGGAGACCCCAAAATACTTTTCAAAGTAGGACTATGAACATTATAAAACTAAGCAAAATAGGGCCAAGCGTGAGTTTCAAAAAAGTAAGAAATTTGAGGTTGATAACTTAAAGCCACTAATTATATTAATTATTTTCCTTTAAATATGATAATTAAGGCACTGCAGGATTCATGTCCACATAAAACATCTCAAATCTTTTTAAGAATAATGACAGTAAGATATTTCTGAATGTCGTCTGTAGTGTTGATTCATTAAATTAATTTAGACTGTTTATTTTGTCACAGACATTTGCCAAGAAAATGTAACATTTCCTTTATTTACATACTCTGTGAGATCAATCCATAAGTATTTAAATAATCAACATTATAAATACTGTATTCTGAGCCGGCTTAGGGCAAAGGCAGCTGTTTGGAGCCCCGCCCTCTAGGGGCCCCACCCTCCAGGGGCCACACCCTTCAGGGGCCACACCCTCCAGGTGGAAAACAGCAGAGGCAAGACAACATTCATAAACATCACTTCATAATGTGACCTATATTTTTGCATTTCTAATAATTATATATATTATATATATATAACAAATAATTATAGTGTTGAATCTGCTCAGTGTAACACAAGGAGAATAGCATTGGTCATTTGTTTAATGAAATTATTCATGTCCAGTAAATTCAGTGAGTCATCCTCCATATGTTCAGCTGTAACCTCTTAATCTCTGCACATTTTCCAGGGTGTATTTAAAAAAAAAAAGTAGACTCTCCGAAAAGTATCCACCAAAATTACAAATGAACATGTTCATGAAATGTCTTTGTTTGCAAATGTAGGTACGGACATCCTGCTGCGGTCCATCCCAAAATGTATTCCTCCAAAAAATTAAAGGATTCAAATTGGATGATAAAGTCTTTAACTGTGATGCAAAATGTGAATTTTTGTTTTTCTCCTCTGCAATACTCACATTAACCCATTGTTTCCTGCTGTTTGCACTGTTGCAACGGGCAGCCTTTCATGTGTTTGGATATGTACCAATTACAAGGTCTTCGAAAAGTTGGCAGGTTGTTGCAGAAGCCGTTTGCAAAAACACCATCATCGTGCTCAATCATAAAAGTTCATGGTGTCCTATCACCTGATAAGGACGACAGTGTAGGTCAAACCGAGTGATCTGGTTGAAAGTTTCAGACAGTGACCCACGTCCAGTCCTGTGAGCACTGATTCTCCTGCCAGCTTCTTGGTTAAACACATTTCAAACTGCTGCAATATTATTATTATTATCATCAGTAGAACGTCCTGTTCTTCGTCTCCTGGATGCCTCCTTATTCAAATTATGACTTGTTCCTGCCGCCTTGCACATGTTGACATTTTTAAAGACAGTTGTCCACAAAGGAACACTTTGAAATCACCGGTGGAAACGCCTAAGAACTTCTGCCACACTTTTAGTATCATGGTATTCATTCACCGTGAATGCACACTGTTGTGGTCTAAACTGTGGACACACCATCTTATAAATGTGTGAGAAGCCAGTGGTTTTACCCAGTTTTTATGCACAGCTGAATGTACGATGACCGAGAGGTGCAAAGCACTGCGACAAAAGCCGAAACATAACAGCATGAGAGGAAACACAACGGCAAAAGACAAAACACAACGGCGTAAGAGGAAACACATTAACCAAACCGGAAAGGGTAGGTACCCTCGGGTGACATATGTGAGTAGGTGTACGCACCCGGGACCTCCTGTGTCTTCAACATACACATACTCATATTAATGTTGTGAATTGTTGAAAGCATATCCAGTATCACTGTAGAACCATGTCCTGCATCTAAATATGCTTGTATTTTCGGTTCAAAAGACAGACAACTCCTTTCGTCCAATCAGCGCTCATTACGTCACCGGAGGGTACCTACCCTTTCCGGTTTGGTTAACGTCGTGTTTCGTCTTTTGCCGCAATGCTTTGCACTTCTCAGCCGTCGTATTAATGAAAGGACTTAAGTAAAAACATCAGAAGTATGAAGGCCACGTTATGCTGTGACTACCCTAGACCAAAACACTATCACTTTTAATCAGGGATAAACAATTTGTGGTTGTCAATTCCAGAGCTTTAGCTTCAATAACTTTCCAGGCTGGTTCCTTGTATTCTCGGCTCTGAAACTTTGTAAGATCCTCAGTTTTATCTTTGAACTTGATTATTGTTTAATCACAGAAAAGACACCAAAAATGAACACCTTGGAGCTCTGTCAGACTGACTTGACAGAGATTTAGGAGACCACAGGGAGTCCTTTATTGAAGATGATGGTTCATCAGATGTAGAAGAAGCCATTGAAACTTGTAAACGATTTAATTCCCTGTAAAACTTTTATAGTAGGTTTGATGAGAGCCAATTGTATCCAAATGCAAGTCCTCTAATGTCAGTGGAATCGGTTCACAAATATCCGTCATGTGATATGGTGAACTGGTGACTTCACAGTCACATCTCCAATACTGTGCAGATATGAGAGCTGGTGGTTGATGCAAATGAAAGATCTAGGTTGTAAGGAATATTTAACATCAGTTTTATTTTTTATCAGTGACAATTGTTCCTACTTGTTCTTCAGTATTAAACTGCTGTTAAACTGGTTTAGTTCAGGGTGTGGGTGAAAGTTTGGTTTCATGATGACGTAATAGACGCACTTAACGTCAGCGTGATGCGTTCAGGTTCTCTCCCCTCAGCGTACAAAACAAACCTCACTTGTTGCGTTCGGCTGTCAGGTGTGTGTGTGTGTGTGTCTGCTGTGATGGACCGCTGGAAGGGCAGAGTGGCTCTGGTCACCGGGGCTTCGGTCGGGATTGGAGCAGCTATTGCTAAAGAACTGGTTCGGCACGGAATGAAAGTGATGGGCTGCGCCAGGAACGTGGACAAAATACAGGCATGGTTTGAACAAAAAACATTCCATCTGCACTGATGAAAACGAAAATAGACCTAATGTGTGTTTAAGCTGTTCCAGACCAACAGGTGGAATCACCCTGATCATAGGTTTACACTTTATTTTGATTTCTTTTTATAAGTTTTATCAGTTGGCACAGGCTAGATTAATATACTGTTGCATTTGTTTACATAATTAGAAATAATTCATATTAACGATATACAAAGAACTGAGCATTCATTTATAAGTAAAAGAGAGAAAATACACTAATGAGCCCTTGAGCTTTTATTTGATTGTGTTTACTTCCCTGTGTCATATGTAACAGAGCATTATACTCATGTTCACATGTGCAATGATTACCTTCCAATCAACTTCTTGAATCTTTAAGTCTAGTTTTTAAAACAAAATGTTTTTATAAATGTCATATTCATGCACAGAACTCTAGCAAACCACTGATGTTTCTGTTTCTGGGTTAAACATTTTCAGATTGAGAAGTGAGGATATTTGAAACTGATTTATTCTTCGGTTTATTGTAATTAAAGTTGAATGAAAAGGAGCAAAGAGTCTGTAATTGATGTGAACCTTCAGAATAACCTGCTCCTCAAAGGGGAGGTGATGGGATTGTTTCTGTTTTGGTTTGATTTTTTTGTCTGTTTGTGTGTTTGTTTATCAGCAACTTTACGAAAAAACTACTGGACCAATTTCCATTAAATTTTCAGTAAAGGTGTATTTTGGTCCAGAATAGATCCCATTAAATTTTGGTGAATGTAGGTCAAAGGTCAAGGTCACCAAAAATGTGTTTTCATGATGATAAGAGATAGGGCAAATCAGGTAAAACATTTACGAGGGGCGGGGCTTGTTGTGCCTGGAACCATTTATTTATTACCCCTTTGCCAGTCACTGCCTTTTTACAGAAATGATCCCACAGTAGTTTTTAGTGGAGATGAGACAATTCCACTCACATAATTAAAGTCTATACAGTTTTATCAAAGTTAACTTTAACCTGGAAGGAGACAGAGTGTCATATGAAATTAGTGTGGCCTTTTTTTTAGGACCCTTATAAACTAAATATATAAGATGAAATTCATGAAGATCTGTGTGTATCAGCTTTAGTTTCTCTCATGAAGACAGTGAGAATAATATGACAGTGATTGGAAGGTGATCATGTCTGATAAGGTCACTTTTGTTACCAATCTGGGGATTCGAGTCATAAAGTTGTTTCTGAAGTTGATCAGGTGTTTTTCTTTCTCTGTTTCAGAAACTGGCAGCTGAGTGTCAAACATCAGGCTACAGCGGCGTTTTAGTGCCTTTCAAGTGTGACCTGAACAACGAGGAAGAGATTCTGTCCATGTTCTCGGTCATTAAATCCCAGCACCAGGGTGTGGATGTGTGCGTCAACAACGCTGGCTTGGCTCATCCAGAGTCGCTGTTAAATGGTAAAACCAGCGGCTGGAAAAACATGCTGGATGTAAGAGCTTTGGTCATATTATTGAAATTAACTTTTAACATCATGTACTTTTAATTAATCGACTATTTTTGATTATTTTGTAGAGATGTGTTTTCGTGACGACATTAAAGAATTTTTTTCTTGTAAATTTTTGCCAAAACAGCCACAGTATATTTACCATGATTCAATTTATAAAACCAATAAAAAGAGAAAACATCTGAGGAAGGGAATTATTTTTATAAGCACCTAATTATCAGCAGGATTAACTGTTAAACAAGAATTAGTAAAAGTTAATGTGGGAAAACTAAAAGATTCTGATCAATAAAATTGACAGATTACAAATAGCCAAGAATAATTATGCAAATTTAACTTGAACCTTTTCCCAAATGTTTTCACCATGATAAAGATGGAAATTAGGTTCCATTTATAATAATATTCCTCTACTTTACAAAGCCCAGTCCTTTTGGTAACCCTTTTGTCCTCCTGCAGGTTAATGTCCTTGCATTGTCCATTTGCACTCGTGAAGCCTATCAGTCAATGAAAGAGAGAAACGTCGATGACGGACACATCATAAACATAAACAGGTAAAGTTTGTACGACCGGACTTTTGTGAATGCAGGACATCATATCAGAAATAAAAAGACAGAGTTAGAACATTAGGTTTTTGATTTGTCATTTTCATAAACATGTTTGAATTTTTGCAGTAAGTCCTGCAGACTTCCTCCACTCATCCTCAGTTTGTTTTTCAGCTCAGCTGGACATAGTGTGATTTCCATTACTGATGTTCATTTCTACACTGCTACAAAGTTTGCAGTGACGGCTCTGACAGAAGCTCTGAGACAGGAACTGTGTGAAGCCAAGACCCACATAAGAGCCACGGTAAGATGAGGAACAAAGACTTCCACCAGGAATGAACTTCTCCCCACTGCATTAATTATTGTTAATCTTTTTCATTATTTCTAATTCCTTCAGGCTATCTCTCCTGGTCTTGTGGAAACCAATTTTGCTTTCCAACTTTACAGCCAGACTCCTGAAAAAGTTGCTGCTACATACTCAAAAGTAAAGGTAAACGTAATCTTTTCCCTCTGAACATGTATAGAATTACTAACATTTATTTCTGCAGTTTTACATTTGTAAATATTTCACTTCTTGGACAGTGTTTGGAAGCCACAGACATTGCGAATGCTGTGATATACGCCTTAAGTGCCCCTCCCCATGTCCAGGTAGGGTATACAAATCCATGTTCCTGTCCATATTTAAGTGATTCTTCACAGTAACCCGCTGTATTCCATGTTTCCAACCTTTGCTCATTCACTCAGTAGTAAATTCAGTGAGTCAACCTCCACATGTTTTGTGTCTTAGATCGGGGACATTCAGCTGCAACCTGTGGAGAAGATTTTTTAGCACTGCACTATGTGATATGAACGCTGAGCCGCTGATACATTCCTCTTAATCTATGCAGTTTCTTGCTTTTTATCCTCTTGCTACCTGAACTAGTGGATTTCTGCTTTGTGGGATCAATAGTTTAATGTCTTACCTTCATCTGATCATTTTTGCCTTGTGTTTTATACACTTACAAAATAAAGTCCGCTTTTTGCAACTTGCCTTTACTGTGTATCAGCTTTATTACTCAAAGAATGTTTCTTTTTCCAGAGAAATTAACAAATTAACAAATGAAATGATGCAACTGTTTAGAAATGTCCACTAGATGGTGCAGTGCAAAGGTCTGGTGAAGGTGAAAGGAGGACACTGAGACTCTGATCAGGTTAACTGTGCGGTGTGGCCGGTTTAGATTAAATGTGCAATTACTACAGTTGGATTAAAGGATCATAAATTGTGCCTCTGTGTTGGACAAAAACTCACTCAAAAGTTTGGGGAAATGATGTAAGTCAAGGCAAGTTTATCTGCAGGGCATCTTTGATACACAAGACGATTCAATGTGCTTTACAAAGGCACGGAAATACATTTAGTTGAATTAAAATCATAGAATTAAGGTAAAATAGTGCAAAACAAACTAGGACAATAAAAGCATTTAAAGATAAAAGACTTTAAAATCACTGAAACAGAACAAGCTATGAATAAAAGCGCATTAAGAAAACAAGGAAGAAGAATTGATACAAAACCTGCATCAAAAATGGTGTTTTCAGTCCTTCTGCTTTTCTGTGTTTGGTTCTGGTTCTGTTCATACACAGAATCATCCAAAATGACCTGAAGGGCCTGGTCGCTTCATAAGGAACTAATAAATACTGTATATATTTCAGACCAAGACCATTTATTGGTTTTTAAACTAGCAGTAGAATTTTAAAGTCCACAGATTAAGTCACTGTAGTAATATGAAGGAGGCTGCAACAAGTTCTCACTTTTATTATTTAAAAATGTCATAATATGCTCAAAAATACGCATCAGTTTGGCCCAAAGCTTGAGAACATATTTGTCTTGGTGGTGAAATCCTACACGAATCTACACTATCTACACTGTTGTCCATAAAGTTGGAATAATTTTATTTTTAGGCACATTCTTCTTTTTATTCCCATTTAAACACATCACATTTAATAATAATCACCTTTAACCTGATGCAATGATTACATACACAGTCCCAGTTACACGAGGAAATCACATTTTCACAATCATTTTATGAAAAGAGTTTAAAAAAAAAAAGTATATATTTTTAAGGCAACAGCGCAGTTCTAGTCTAGTTTGACAGATTTTCAGGTACGTACCCGTTGAGAACATCTCCGATCTCTGCAAACACTTCGGCCTGAAAGTGAGGAAAATTCATTTGGATTTTCTCCACAA
>JAPTYQ010000006.1:28446582-28463448 GCA_029814465.1 Ostorhinchus cyanosoma | reverse complement strand
CTTATTTTATTTTATCTTATTTTATTTTATTTTGTTTTGTTTTGTTTTGTTTTGTTTTATTTTATTTTATTTTGTTTTATCTTATTTTTATTTTGTTTTATTTTATTTTATCTTATTTTGTTTTGTTTTGTCTTATTTTATTTTATTTTATTTTATTTTATTTATTTTATTTATTTTATTCATTTTTCCTTCTCTCTGAGCCTTTGGGTGGGTGGGGTTTGATGTTTGTGTGTGTTGCTCTGCCTTGGCTTATTTGAAAATTAAAAAATAAAGTCTTTAAAAAACAAAAGGTGACGTTTGTGCTCACCTGCCACATGTGGACCAGGTTTGACCAAAGAGCACCGGTTCTATGCTTCTAGACCCAGTCATGATGGCGTCTGCTCCCTTGGTGGCCTCCTCTGCTGAACCTCAGATGGTCACAGGAACGCTGACCGATCGGCAGAACCTCTCTGCTCCGTCTCTAGTGCGACTCCACACTCGCAGCTTTTATAGAAACAGAAGTAACACATTTATTGCTGTAAACTGCAGATGCTTTGAGGTGCAAACACTCAGCAGGTCGAGTCTTACAAAAGAGTTCTGCAAGAAGAATGAAAACATGTGACATCTAGAACCTTTAGGACCGGTTTGTGCACATCATGAACTTAAAGATGCATAAGATAACGATGTGTCTGAGCTGATCTGAATGCTACGTCCTGAATCTCTTTTGTCTTTAACACTATTTTGTATCTGCTCTTTCTTATCGTTTGTACTGTTCGGTCTCTATCCTCTCTCTTCCTACTCCTTTCTCCAGGTTCCTCTGGTTCTGTTCATTCCTGATGTGTTCTTCTGGACTCCAACCTGCCCTGCAGTTACCTGTTTGTGGTTTTTATCAACACTATTATACTATTATACTCAAACCGGCTGGGGCAGATGGAAAACCTACCTGGATGTTTCTTCCTTTGGGTTTACACCTGGATTTCACCACCGTACGGTGTTTTTAAGGCCTTCAAATCCATTTGTAAATTGTCTTGAGATAATCACGTATCATGCAGATGAAAAAAACTGAATTGAACTGAAATGAATCTTTTCGCTGATCTTCATTTTCAAATTAAAGCTTTGTTTTCTTATTAGTAATATTAGAAAACAGGTGCAATGACTGTTTCTATGATGATTTCTTCAATGTACCAATTATTGACATAGATCAGTGTTTTAAGTTTTTCTCCACTCTATATTGTATCTAAAAACAGGCTGTTGTATTTTATACATATTGTACAGAGAGAAATAAAACGGACTTGAACTGACTGAAGCTGAATTAGGAAAATTGGGCAAAAGTGTGATTTTATCAAGACAGAACTGTGTTTGTGTATCGCACACACAAATAAGTCTGAGTGACAGAACTGAGAGCTTTTTCACAGATTAAATGTACATGCAAAGTGTTGTTGCATCGTCATTCATTCATTCATTCATTCATTCATTCATTAAGTAGGTATTTTAACAACTGCACCTCTTTCAATGTGAATATTTCAGTGAAGACGTTGTAATGCCCCAGGGCCGGTCTGCTGCTCCCTAAGATGGCCAACGCTTCTGCATGAGGAGGCATCAGCAGCTGTATGAGAAACACAGCAGATGTAAGAAGGTAAAGGTTATTAGAATAAAGTGGTTAAATGCAGAGCGGCTCATGTTTACCTTGGCAGAAAAAGCAGAAGCTGCAGCGGTCCTCATGAGTGTAATGACCGGTCCATCCACGACCTGAACAGCAGAAATGCATCCACCATCACTGGTTGAGTTCAGATGTTTGGATACTTAATGCATGTGTCAGGTTTACTCACAGCCTTCACATTTCCATACTCTGGATCCAGCAGCACCACTGTGGCTGGAGAACCAGGCAACGTTGAGCCATCCTCCCTTTTGGAGAAACACAGTAACTTTGTGCACAAAATTCCATCGTTCTCCATGAATGAGGGCTTCACTCCCAGGAACCTGCAGAAAACAACACTGTCTAAAATTTACAAGGAACACTTAATGATTAATCAGGTGTTGTGTCAAAGTACATAGCCCTGCTCAGAATAGTTTGTCCTGGCCACAGGAGCATAATTTCAACTTTTTATCTCATAATTATGACTTTTTCAGTGGTGGAAACAGGCGTCCCGACATAAGAAGCCTGTTTCCACCACACAAATTAAAAATCCCCATGGTAAGTCATAATTATGGGATCAAAAGTCAAACTTATGAGATCAAAAGTCATAATCATGTGATAAAAAGTCAAAATTATTAAGAAAAAACCTCATAATTAGGAGATAAAAGGTCATCATCACGAGATAAAAAGTCGACATAAAGCTCCCGGACAGGGTGAACCTTTCTCAGCAGGTCTTTGACCTCTGCAGACCACCCTGCCCCTTCTTGCCCCCCCTGGTGCTTCTTCAGGCTGGATCACCGCGGAGAATTTCCCCAAAGCGTCCTCCAAACGGGGGATCAGTTCTTTAAAAAGCAGCAGCTGTTGGACTTCCTGATGCCTTATGGAAACTGGAGGTTCAGCCATGACTTCAGCAGAGACCGAACCTTCCAAAGTGGGTTCTCTGACCGGAACTGGACACTTCCGCTTTGCTGCTTTTGCGCAGTTCTGCAGACAGAGTAATCCCATCTATGAATGAATAAAATATGCCAAATGTGCACACGTGGGTTGTAGATGAAAACATACTTGTCAAAAGGGGAATTTTCTGAAATAAGCAACTAAAACATTCTTACACTCTTTTACAGGAGAAATATAAAGTAGAAAAATAATGAGCTTTTTTTTTAATGTACATTATATTATTCATTTGTTTATTTATTCACCATTAGTTCTTTCTTCATCTTTTCTCGGTCACAGCAGCTCTGTGCAGTGGCTTTAAGGTTCAGTAGATTCATGTGGGCTTTGGGGTCAGACAGATAATATTTACAAGGTTAAAGATAACTGTTACTGTAATCCAGTTTCGTCCCTGGAATGTTTCATGACGTCAGAGAAGCAGATGGAAATAAGGCAGAAAACCATCAGAGGGTTTGGGTTCTTTTATCCTCAAACATGGCAGTTATTGTTTTCCTTCTCTGTTTTGTCTATTCTTGGCTTTGCTCCTTATTATCAGCTTTTATGAAACTGAGACGAAGACTAGAAGAAAATGCAAGAAATTTGTGCTTAAAATTAAAATAGAACATTTTTTCTTCCAAAATTACATCATTTCACTTTCAATTTCCACATTAAAATAAGCTTTTTTTAAAGTAGTGACTGTGACATAAAGTGAGTAATATATTGACCACCACCCACCACTTTTCTGGTGTTAATAAATACTCATTTGTACAACCACACAGATCTGGGGGAAGCATTTGGCTCAGTGTTCCTGGAAACGTAGAAAAATCCTCTCAACTATTTCACATATCTTTTCTGCTGATGCCTGCCACGACTAAACACGATTATTGGGTTTACAGACCAGTTTTCATATAAGTGTACAAGTTTAAAACTGCACTTTTTAAATCTCATTCAACAACTTTTACATTTATTTTGTTATAAAGTTAAAGCACAATAGGCTTTTCATGTTTGTTTTTGCTGTTTTTGTGTCATTTATTGTAGATTTACATCAAAAATATTGTACTTTTCTAAATCCTTTCAGCAGAATTTAATCTTACTTATGCAAAAAATATACAAATGTGACAGTGCTTTGCTTTTATCAATAGAATCTTACTGTTTCTAAAAGGCAGGAAACAGGTCAGAGCCCAGATACTATTAGATTTATTTACTAGCTACAACTACTATTACTTTAAATAAGGATAATGAACAGGGGAAAAGGCTGAACCCAGAACAGAAGCAGCAGATCCACACTCTCATCCATCAGTGCCACTTCAGCCAATTTAACCTACGCTGGTTAGTTTTTCTCAATCGATAGTGTTTGCTCAGTTTTGATGAGTAAAACAAATTATTGGATTTTTCACCCAGTGGGATGTTAGAGCGTGGTCGCCTTTAATTATCAGCAATACTGAGGATTTTTTTTTTTTACAGTTCTGTGAGTTTTTCTGCTTGAGCGGTTTGGTCAATGTCCAACCTTTCACTTCAGTTCAGTGTTCAATGCATGTACGCAGTAACAGTTCAGGGTCAAAACATGAACACGACCCCGGCTCAGTTGGCTTCCACCCAGTCCACTGAAGAGGACGTGCCAGTGTCACCACTCGTACCAGGAAATACTCCAGTTCTTCAGTGGAAATCAGGTTTTTTCTCTTGATCTTTCACATCAACTCCATAAAACACAGCTGCGTTCTCAGCTCACTCACACAGTTCACTCACTGTGAATGTCAGTCATCCCTCCTCCATCTTTGTTTCACTTTAGAAACAGCTGAAATAAGAGAATTCATATGTACGACACTCATACAAACTGGCTTTTATTGTGAAGTATTTTCCTCACAATATGTTAAGTTTCAATGTGTGTATTTTTCACGTCATTCAGTGTCGTTCTAATCCCTCTAGAGTTCTTTTTGGACAGTGTTTTGTCGTCTGGTTTTAGATTTTCTTGAGGATCTTTGGAGTCGGCCGCATTCACCCACAAAACCATTAATTAGTCGGCTGTTGTCGGGCAGTAATGCTTCGTCCACACTTTGGTCTAATTCATCCCACAGGTGATGGATGGTGTGAGCCCAGGTTTACAGCCTCACCTAACTAAGTCAATTCTTTTTTTCTATATGGATCTGTCAGGGGTTTAAAACGCAGAAACAGGTCTTCTGTGTTGTGTGCTGCATCAGGAGGGTAAGAGGTTGAGTTTAGACAATGGAAAACACACAACCCAAAAAAAAGGAAAGCACTGCCAGGTTTGAATGTGCTGTTTAAGAGGACGACCTGTGAGTCCAAACACAAGACAATACAATCCATAAACCAGTGTCTTCAACTGTTCATTAAGCAACTCCCATTTAGAAAGAAACATCGATTTCATTTTGACTCTTTACTAAATAATGTGCATTCTTTAACAGGTTGAGAAAAATAACCTACTATTTATTATTAATTAAATCAAGTATTAGATACAATGAGTCTGGATGAGTTTTCTTTGAGCAAAGCAAACACTTCCTGAACTCTTAGTGATAATTTTGAAATTTTTTTGCAAGTTTCACATAGACATGAATAAACAGATTTTCTGTCTTTAAATTGTTGTTAATTAAAGTTGTATCCAAAGCTGGATAATATATTGCTATGTACTTTTAATCATCATGCATTTATCACGAATAGGCCACGACATATTCTCATAGTTCATTTCACATCAAATGGAAAATTCCTGCTGCCTTTTTCTCTTTCACTGTGATTTTTTTTTTGCACAGATCCAACTGTGTTAGTGGCTCTGCTATTACAGCTTATGGTTGTGTCCGAATGCCAAGCTCCTTTGAATACTTGGTTGTGCTCCAAAACTCTTGAGCTGAATCATGAAAGTGTGCATTGTTGCATCGTTCCCACTGTTCTCAGGATTTACAGGATAAGATCTGGTGTCGTACAGTAGATTGGAAAATCTTTTCCCTACTTGCCAAGATGTTATTAATAATTACATCAGAAGTTATTAGCTTCTCTTTTGGGTGTCTTTCTCTTTCACACTCTAACTTATTTAAATAAATTCTTCTTATGCAACCATGTGAGAATCAGCTGACCAGAAGGATTTCAGTGACCCGGTGTTGCAGCGGTTAAGGGTGAAAGTAATGTGAAAAGTGAACACTTAATCTGTGTGGAGAATGTGACCCTGCCTTAAGCCACGCTGGGGTGTGCATGGTGTGGCCAAAGTCCTCAGTCCACCAGAGCAAAAGAACAAAGCACATAACCTTAAACTGTGGGAATCTATCAGCTTAATATGCAATATGTAAAAAAAAAAGGACATTAGACTGGACAGATAAGTGTGCCTTTGAGTTCATGGATTCACCTCATGTGAGTTTTCATGCAATGTTAATGTAATGTTTCATGTAAAGAGTTTTATTATTACTGTTACTTTTATTTTGCTGTTTGTAAATGTAAAAAAAAAAACACTATCACATGTTTCCATGATCATTCATAAATTTTATTATAGCCATGCAGAATACAGTTTTATAAAACATGATTTTTGTATCAGTCAAACATAATTTCTGCTTATGTCTGCGATTGAAATGCTGGACCAGAAACAGATTACACTGTCAATTCTATTGTGTGTGTGTATATATATATATATATATATATATATACTCATCCAGAAGCCTCTGATTATTTGAAGCTAACCTGCCAGCAAAGTTTTGTTTTTTTTGCTTTCAGTATCATCTTACTGTTTCTCATCTTACACCACATGTCTCATTGTTGTCGGGCAGACAGAGCTGCTTTCCTTCTCTTCTTCCTGCTGAATTGTGCCTTTACTCTCTCTATAGATATCTGCATTGGACTCAGGACGGGAGTGGACGAAGTGGTGAAGCAGAGTGACTGGTTTGACCTTTCTGCTCTCTTTAGGTGGAGCTCTTCAGTAGCAGTTGATTTGAATGGCAGGGGTGTAAATGTCATTGTTTTGTGTCGAGCTTCTTCAAAGGTAGAAAGTGTGCGGCTGACAGCAGCAGGCATGGCTTTCTTTCTCTGCTGTCTGACTGTGTGCCTGTGTCTTTTTGTAATAACAGAAGGGCTGGTTGTGGTAGTTGTGGAAAGCCTCCATTCCCTGTGTGTTGTTCCTTCCTCTGTGGACGTGCTCGCTGCAGCAGTGGCTGCACGGCTGTTCAGAGAAGTACCTGCATGTGGAACTGGGAGAACTGGGACTGTGTTTTCCAGGCTGTTCTCAAAAGGAGGGAGTTCATTGAGCAGAGACAAAGCTGTTTTCCTCCTTCTGTTTCTCAGTCCTCTCTCCTGTGATCTTTGCCTTTTTGTTTTCAGAACACTGAAGGAACTATTGGGAGCCGTAACATGGACAGACTCCCTTCCTCTGTAAATGTCAGATACTTGTTCCTCTGTGTCGAGGGCTGACGGTACGGTTGGAGTTCCGCTGGGAGGGATCGCTCTCAGATTTTCTGCAGAGGAATTTTCGTGGGCCTGGACCACAATGGGAGTAACGGAGCTGCCTTTCCTCCTTTTTTTCCTTCCCTCTCTGTCTTTTCTCTCCTTTGACCTGGTCCTTTTGAGTTTGGTGATTACAATGAGGGTACTGGCCGTGGTGACAACTGGTTGCCTTTCAGTGTTGCTCACAAAGCCCGGTTGCTCAGGCTTTGTTGTTGCCGTGGTGGTGACGACAGTGGGGACAGAAATGGCCGTTGAGTGCTCTGTTGCTTTCGTCACAGACTCAGAATTGTCCGATGAGACCACGTCAGACGACTGAGACAGAAGTACTTTGCTCTTCCTCCTCCAGTTCTTTCTCAGCCTCCTCGTCTTTGCCTTCAGTGGGATGATGCTGGTTGGACTCGATACAGAAAGGGAAGTCGTTTCTGTGTTCAGAGACTTTGCATCAGTGTCTGACTCTGCTGGTTTCTCCTGAGCTGGACTTGATGACGTCATGGAAACGGCTTCCCTGTCCACCGCTGGTTCATCTTTCATGACTTCATTCGATGTCTCGTCTTTACCTCCTAACTCGTATTCACTCTCACTGGCTTTGTTTGAGTTTCTGCTCGACTGGATGTGTTTGTTTGACTCACTGATGAAGTTACTCAAGACAATAACTTCTTCTGCTTTGCTGCCGGATGGTGAAACCGTCGCTCCATCCTCAATTTTAACACCTGCCTCAGCTTTCTGCTTTCTCTTTCTTCCCTTCCCTTTTCCTTTTTGCTTTTTTGAAGTTTTCTTCTTCTTCCCTGAGTTCTTTCTCTTCTTCTTCTCAGAGTTTTGCGCATCGCCTTTCTCTGAGTCGGTGGTGGAGCTTTGAGAGGTGGAGACAGTAGCGAGCACTTTGATGAAGTCTTCTGCGGCAGTGACTACATTTCGGAGTGAAGGTTCCTCTGGGCTGCTGGTCTGGGAGCCTGACATCGTAGACTGTGTTGTGGTCTCAGATTTCTCCTGCTCTCTGCTTTTGTTAGAATCTTTCTTCTTAGAAGGAGCTATCGTGAGCTCATCAATGACGTCTATACCGCCGAAGTCATACGGGACAGCGTCTTTCAGCACAGCGATGGGGAACTTCTCATATCGTTTACACCTACAAGAGAAAGGATGAGGAGGTTGTGGTGATGTCAGAGGGTAATACAGCTCAGTATGCTGAAAGCCTCTTAACATATAACACCTGATACTTACAGGCCGTACCAGTGGCGTTCTGCACACTGCTCTTCATAGGTGAACTCAAAGCAAGGGACTCCGATGACATTGAAGAACGCCTGACCCACAATTCTGGAAGATGTGTCATTAACTTCCCTGAGACAGTCCTTCAACCTGCAGTGTGAAAAAAGAAAATGCACCGTCATTTGCAATGAAGTCAAATAAAAAAAAATGAAATTGAAATACTAAACCAAAGGCAAAATAATGTGACTACATTCGTCCTGTAGATAAAGTATATTTTGATGTGACAGTACATAGAACAACTCAAAATATCAATGATCCAAACTGTACTTTTTGCAGTTATGTAGAACACCAGTTACTAATTTACTGCTATATTTGATAAATATCAGTGCATTAGTGATACTTTAAAGCATTAACAGTGTTCACTGGCTTGACTTGGTTTATTAATATATATATATATATATATATATATATATATATATATATATGCTATCAGTGGTAGTTGCTGGGTGCATAGATGTGCCAAAAATATGTAACATCTGAAGTTATATTTATTCTTATTCAGTGTTTTCATATGTTTTAAGGCGTTATATAACAGTATTAGGTACAGATAAATGACAGAGGCTCTTACTTACGTGTTATCACAGTCACAATGACAGATGGAGTGCCACTTAAAATTAGTGTAGCCATATTTTGAGGAGAATGCGTGGATAACATGAGGGCAGTGGTCGTGGGTACGGCAGCAGCTGTCGGTGTCTGCAAAATCTCCTGCAACACAATAATCAGAGTGAGTGTCTGTTGTGTTTGGTTTGTAAACTCTGCACTCATAAGTGAAACTGGAACTCACCCAACTGCTCATAATGATCTGCCATGTTTCCAGCTCCACACCAGAGGGTCCCGGGATAAGTAAAGCCCCTTTTGGATCTTTTTACAACCTTGTCCTGTTGCGCAGAGCTCTCGCTGTCATCCCTCAGCCTCTCAGTGCGCACAGACCTCTCCTTAAACTCCCGGCACCTCAGCTTGGCTTCATCCATGCGCACAAAACGCGCGTCCAGCTGCCGCCCCGTTCTCACTTCTTTCAGTCCCAGCCTGCACTCATGCATGAAGGATTTTACTTGCATCTGGTTCACGATTACAGAGCAGTTCACAACCTTCCCCGCGGGGCTGACGACAGAGCGCACGACCTCGGCTCCGTCTGACACCTGGTAGAGGAAGTTCTCCCCCACTGTGGACATTTTTGCGCAGAAGGTGCCGTTGAGCATGGAGAACATCTCTTTGCTTTGCTTCTCGGCGTCCAGAGCGAGGTTTAGAAAGTCACCTCTCACGAAGTTTCTGTCCAGGTAAGACAGAAAGACAAAAAAGACGGACCACATGATGCTGCGAGTGGCCCTTTCAGCACCACGCGTGATGGAGACAGCTCCTGTGGGTTTTCCTGCGCAGCCCTCCCACTTTTAAATCGAAGCTCAAGTGGTGCGATTATTAATACGATAATAGCAACACTGGGAGGAGTCAGAAGAATTAACCTTTAGATTAGGCGAATTCCAGAGTAATGTATCTTTATTACGCAGGAACTGACCGCTGATGCGCATTGAAAGCAGATACCCCCTGGTTAGATTACCTCCCTGAATTCAAACCAGCAGGAGGTAAACAGAGGGTTAATACGGGAGTATGTGGAGCATGAACCACCAGCACCTTCCACTGCAGAATGGAATGACCGCAAGTTACCTCCCAACCCCCCAGCTCACCCCCCAGAAAGCGGAGATTTACTTTGGGAACACGCATGGAGGAGGTTCAACTTGCTCCGTTTTCCATGGCAACAGGCATGGGGTGATTGTGCCAACCCTGGAGATTGGACATCTTTCAAGTGCCGCAAAACAGGGACTGAATTGGTGATGACCTAAATCACAATGCAGGCACAAACACTTTCATTGTGGAATGTGGAGAAAGGTTGGCGGTGTCGCACGCAACCAAACTCACCGCAGAGACACAGCAGCCAACTGGGATGACTCTGATTCTGAAGACTGAAGGGAATTAAATAAAGGACAGGGCATCCTGGAAGCATGTGCACCAAAGTTCCATCTAGAACCATGTTTCAAGTCTTTCAATTTGATGTCCAAGCACTTGTGCAGTTAATAAAATGTGTGCATTGGTTACATTCACCAAATCCATACTGTCATCAGTGAAAAAATAGAAATGTTCCGATTTAAGGTTAAAATCTTGCATATTTGTTCCAAAAACCAGGAAAAACACTATTCCACCATGAATTCACACTCTTTTAGTCCATTACAGCAGGTTTAACTGATATCTTATGGTGCAGAAATGATATAAATATTATTTCTGATGAACCTCTGGAAACGTAAGTCCAGTTTCATACACTTACATTCTGCAGCTTCATCACATCATCCTATTGCAGGTCAGTCATTATTCATGCATAAAATGATGGTCTTATATTTGTCTGAAGTGTTGGGTCACTGTCTATTTGGGCATGATATTACAAAAGTAAGAATGTTTTAGAAAAGATGCCATTTTGTCCTGTGCAGCAAAAACGACCAGAGACAGAAAGGCACTTGTCAGGTCTGGTTTCTAATCAGCCCAGTGTTTTGTCACATGGCTGGTCTTACCCGGAGCTCTAGAGGCGGAGATCCAGCCTACTCAAGGCACTGAAATCCGATTGTTGGAAGGCGGAGAGAAATGATGTAAAATCAGCAGAGGCAACATTCGATGAAATCTTGACCAAAAAAAAAAAAAAAGTTCTCATGAATTAAAACGGTCACTGCTTGAGGGATTTAGAGCAAAATAAAAACAATCATCTAGATTGTCCAGGCTATGAAAGGTTTAGAGTCCATATGGAGCAACCTAATACTGAGATCAGACACTTAATTAAAAAAAAAAGTCTTACATTTTTTCCTAATTTGTGTCCTCAGATAAGCTGCAGAACAGCGCCCCCAGGGAGCCACTGAGGACATAACACCTGCTCCAGGGGCTGATGGACTGGACTGGAGTAACCCTGAGGTCACAGCATGACCAAAAAAAAAAAAGACATGAGCAAAAAAATCTGTATTTCTCTCTCCAGGAGTGTCTCCATCAGTAACTATATACTGATGTGAACATTTCTGACAAGATGCATTTTATACAGAACATTTATGAACAGATATAGTTTGAAAACTAAAAATGACGTTCCTGCATTACAGACGTCTTAAGAGATGGATGAAAATGAGTTTTAATGACCTGATGAAATATTTACAATCATTTACCTAATTATTTAAAATACAATTTTAGTCAAATATCTTAGTTCATTGGGTGTGAGATGCAGACAAGACTAAAGTGTGGGAAAGTGCAGTTATCATTGGCAGGAAGTGAGGGTTCGCTCTTGAGCTCAGCTTGAATTCTGTTGCATGAAACTGGGATGAAATTTCATATATTAGTTTAGTTAACTGTAAACTGAGTTCCCAGACTGAGAGCTGAGGAACACACTGCGAACAGTAAATTCCCTCTGAACGTGGTGGATTTTGTTGGTCCTGCAGTGATACATGATAACAGTACAAGCTTGTTTAGACATTGATCCTGCACTGATTCTAAACACTGGGAGGCAAAAGAATTCAAGTATGAAGATGGATGCTCTTTGACAGCCCTGGTCGTGCAGAGAGAAGAAATATTTTATTTTGCTCGTTCTTTGTTCATAGTTTATTTAGCCTATAGGTGACCACGATCAAATGACTCTAGTGCACAGTCTGAGTAAAATCAAAGCTTAAGTCAAAGTTTAGTCTCTATTTTTCATCTGTTGAAAGCGCTGATGTTTGTCTTTCATATCATCCAACTGTTTGATTTGTTTCTCTGTTGAAGCATTTCGTCTTTACATTCATTCTACACTTAGCAGGTCCCTGTTCTGTCCTCAGCTGTTTTTCTCTCCTGCAGGGTTAGTCTACAGGTACAGTGTTATTAGGTTGATAAGGTCCAGTTCCTGCCATTCCGTTTCCCTCTCTCTCCTCGGATCCACATCTCCTGATTTTCTTCATTTTATCACAATACTAACAGATTTCCCTTATCAACTCACCACAACAACACTCCTGACTCTTCACACCTTATCACTGTTTGTCATTATTATTTTTGCAATAAAACTCACAAACGGTCATCCTGACCCGTAGTTTCATCTTTGCTATGACAGTGACAAAGTGGATTATCACAGCAAAGGCAGTGTAAGAACAATAAACATGTGATATGTCTCCCTGATGACGTTTATTCCTGAGAAAACAGTCAGCTTTTTTGCAAATTATTCTTAAATTTGTGGAAATAACTGCTTAAATGAAGAAAACACTGTGGTATCCTGACACACTTTGCACAAGAATAATGTCAGGAAACACTGTGAAAATGCATGAATACCAGTACATTTATATATTCAAAACATTATATATAAGAACATTTATGTGCAATCAACCAAAAATGCTTAAAGTATGTGCAATAAAATGTTCCCTGTCAGTGTTTTAGTTTTAAATATGATCCTTTCAGATATAGTTTATTCCTGCATCAATGTAAAAATTGCATTTAACTGCTGTAGATGTTTGAGCTGATTGGAACTACTTTACTGTATAAACTGTTGTGTAGTTTAATCTACACTTGTGCCTCATGTTGTGCTTATTGCACAAAATCATACAACTCTCAAAAAATCAACTTCTCATGAGCTCATAAAAACAGGTTTGTTTTCAGCTTTGTCGCAAAGCATTTCTCAGCTAATCCAGGAAGGCTTTAAAGGGTTTATTATCTTTACCTTAAGAACCGGGAGAATTTTCTGAACTCAAGAGCGATCATTTTAGCAGAATTTCCTCTGAGAAGTATAGGAGTGGAAGTCTAAAGTCGCAGTAACATCAATGGTACAAGTTCCCTTAAATTTATACTTGAGCAAAAGAATGAACATTCAAGTGGAATACAGCACTAAGGTTGGTAAATATTTACTCTTTACAGTACTGGCTGTTCAGGACACCTCTAAGATGGATTTCAAATTAAAAGTCCTGAAATGATTGCTGGAGTGGAGAACGAGTAACTTAAAAGGTTAGTGTGTCGGAAGCCCCCCTCCCACTCATGATTCACCCCCTCTGGAACCTGATCTTGGCACTTGGTCATTTGCAGACCAGTTCATTCACTTCACTTTCCCCCTCAAACTGCGCAGACAAGTGTTTTTCAGATGGACGTGTTGGCTGCTCCTGCAGACAGGCATAAAGGATGGTATCTTTCCCTAATGGCACCCAACACAAAAGGACCAACATTCGCCTGGTTGGACCCGTCCAGACTCTACTGCAACTCCCAGGTATGATGGGAAGAAAACATGACACCACGCTCTCCGAGGCTGTAAACGGCTGCTTCTGCTGTTCACATTTGAACTGAATATAGTCTGTAGAGGCATAAACATGCATGATGTGCATGCAGTTCATGTGCACTCTTTTGTCTCTGTCTTTGCACTTAATTCAGGCTCTTGCAGACTGTGTCAAAGACCTTCTCAGCCCATTCCAACATGACAGCGTTGACCTTGTTGCTGGGATTGATGCAATGGGCTTCATTCTCGGTAAAACAACGGACACTGAGCAAGAATAAAACACATTACAGGCAGTCATGTGCTACTTTTAGTTAAAGAGAGGGTTCCTGTGCTTATTGGTCAGGAAATCTAACCCAGCACACTAAATATAGATATTCCTGCCATGCTGCCATACAACTGCTCTAAACACACCACAACCCATATTCTACAGGACCATATGTGAAAGCATTATCAGTCAGATTAGCACTGGAGCTCAGAGGAAGGGGGTCTTTTCTGACATTAATGCGTGTCTGTTTTTTCAGGGGCATATGTAGCTGCTACTCTTGGAAAAGGTTTTCTGGCCATTCGCAAAGCAGGACACTTATGTGTAGCAACACAAAACCAGAACTACACTGACTACACAAGCAGAGAAAAGACTCTGGAAGTACGAGTGGATGTGCTGAAACCAGGTTACTCTTCACTTCTTACCCTTTAAATGTGCAATAGGTCAAACATTTCTTGTGGACAGTTGAATATTTATCCAGCTGGTAACGTTCAGACACTTCAGAAACCACGGGGCGGGTTTTTGGGAGCCATCTAGGATTCAGATTAACTTTTGACTGGTGTTAGGCTGTTGTTGGTGTGAAAAGCCAGTAATTTGGGTCATTTTAACTCTCCTGTTAAGTTCAAATTGACCTGTTTTAAAGTTTAAAGATCTAGGGAAAAAAGTGAAAAATATTTTTTTTCTGAATGAGACTTCTTCTGCTTGCCTCATTTAGTGTAAATAACATATAAAATAAAAACAGTTCACCTCACATATTTGCAAGATAATACATACCAATACAAATCAACTAAATACGGGTGAAAAATCTGAGCAGCTTGTGATGCAAACACCAGTTATGGCATGAACATGCAGGTTTACACTGGAAAGCCCTTCTGAGGAGCCCAAAAAGAATCTGTGAACAAGGGTCATCCTCCACATAGTCCAGGGTTTCAAGATGCACAGTAATAGTTGTGACTTTTTTTCTCTTGAGCTACAACTTTGGTCAGAAGTTAAGGTTAGGCAAGTTCACAATGGATGAAAGTGTCTGAACGAACAGGGCTGCTCAGTTTTCCATGTTCACCTTCACAAACACATCAACTTTAGTGTATTACTGCCTCAGAAAGGGAAAAAATATTGTGCCCACGAGCACTTTGCACGAAAATGTTGAAATCAGCTCATGAAAGGACCAGAAACCAAGTCTGATCCTGGATTTCTATGTCACCAAGAGGGACTAGACAACCTGGGACGAAGAAAGACAAAGAAGGAAAGTTTAGACTTCTTCATATTAAGTTTAGACTTCTTCATATTAAGTTTAGACTTCTTCCTACTCTTTTTTGACCGTGAACATTGAGACATGTACTTGAAGATAGATTAAATACATTTAAATGATATTTTGTTTTTGTCTTATTTTTTCTTTGTTTTATTTTGTTTCTTTGCATGTTCTAGAAAAATAAACAGGAGGGTTACATTAGTTTCATGCACAATATTTGAATATTTTTCCTACACAAAGCAATTCAGACATAAAACCAGCCTTGAGAAATCAGAGGCCCCCTCAGGGTACCAGCAGAGGGAGAATTCAGGTCACATTTGGTACAAACAGTATGTGGTAAAATTCACACTGGGGCAAATATTTTAGTGAAATTCCTGAAGTTCAGCCAATGCATAAATAAAGATGTAGAGGAGCTAAATCAGTGTAGAAGCCACGTATGAAAAACCCTTTTAGAACTACAGAAATGCCTTTAACCAAATTGTTGATTCCTTAAATTTTAACCCATTATTTCCTTTGACACACCACCCTCTAGTGGTGATTAAAGCAAATTACAGCTACATGACACACAAAGGCTCTCTGAAACTCAAAGATCCAAGAAGTAATTTAAAATAAAGCTCAGTCAGCAAGACTTTCATTGTCCAGAAAATATCCAAAGGTTGAGTCCATCCTTTAGAGAAAGTTCAAGGGCTGATTGCCTACCCACAATCCTCTGCAAAAGTCTTGCGACTTAAATGAAAAAGTGTCAACCGCAGCCACAAGTAAATAACAAAAAGCCGGTCATTTCACTAGAGCAAAATGCATTCAACTATAATTATCAGGCAATTTTATTAGGAAAGATGAGACATACAGCACCTCATATACAAAGGTAGATCAAAGTATTTAGAAATAAATAAATGGAACATCCAGAGGAAAATAAAACCATGAAGATACAAATAACACAGAATTCCTCCTAAATCATACCAGAGTAATATGATTAAAGAATGTTTAAAATGATCAAAAAGTACATAAAATAAGTTGAATAAGAATTAATAAAAAATTAGATCAGTCACATGAGAAGTGACAGGTTTTTCTGTGAATTAAGTTTGTTTCATGCTGTGAATGTGTTTCTTAATTTCGTATTAAATTCTACTGTCATGTGTGTCAATGTCTGATACAGTGATTCTATGAAGTGAAGGTTGGGTTAATAAATGCACTATCTGCTGTTCCAGGTATGAAGGTGTTGATCGTGGACCAATGGATCGAGACCGGGGGCACCATGAAGGCTGCCACTCAGCTGGTGGAAAGGCTGGGCGCCACCGTTGTAGGTCCGTCTGCATGTTAACGTCACATTATCATTATCTGCAAACCCCTGAACTCTAATTTAATCCACCACCGTCTCTTCTACAGGTGTAGCAGCTGTGGCCATTGAAAACACTGAAGGAGGGAAATGGATTAAAGAAAATTACAAGTTCTCTCATTGTATCCCAGAGGAGCTCCAGAGCCAAATTGATCAGAAATATCTTGAGTCCTTTAAAAGCTTCAACAACTGAACAAGAAAATGTCTTTTCATAAAAGATTAAACAAGAAAAAGGGCAAACATTCATTTTTTTAAGGACTGAAATGGCCAAATTACTTTTATTTGTACATAAATGTATTTTTAAGCAGCAAAATAAAACCAACATTGTAATTTTAACAGCAAGTGTCTCCTGTGCTATTAAAAAACCTACGACATATTTGTTCCCTTTTTAATTGAACATTTAACGTACCAGCACGATCATGAAAATGAGTAAACATTTAATATAAAACAAAGTCCATATTCAGTCAAAAGTAAAAGTACCTGTGAAATAATAGTTCCAATAATGCACAAATAGAAATAATGGAAAAAGGCC
>JAPTYQ010000006.1:28423985-28434565 GCA_029814465.1 Ostorhinchus cyanosoma | reverse complement strand
ATTTGATTTATTTTATCTGACTTATTAACATAGAACCATAAAGCCATATAATTATAAATGACCCTTGACTGAAGCATTTCAGTCTCCTCTGAAACCACTTTTCCTCTTAAAGTTAAAGAACATAAAAATGATGTCAAATAGAGAATAAAAACTTTCACACATTCTTGGGATTTTAAATACTTTTTTAATTCACTCGATAATCCAAAATACAGGGCTGCTAAAAAACCACTTTAATAAAAGATACATTATACATTACTGTGGCCATGGTCAAATGATTTTTCTATTAATGGCAAAAACCTCTATGCTTTATAATTCTGAATAACGTACATACTCTTATTCATCTGTAAATCTGCTCTGTGGTCATTTCTTTTCAAAAGGCACAGCGGTAAAGGCACTACAACACACATCAGACTCGTCTAAACTCTGTCCATGTCAGTTTGGATTCTCTTGCCGTTCGCTGAAATAGATTAAAAAAATAACATTAAATGTATTGAGCATCTATGATTTATGGCATGGTGTTGAAATTTACTGCGTTCAGCTTGGATCATTTGAAATATATCAAAAAGGAATGCACATTTAGGACGTCACTTACAAAATGGTAAATATGCACTTTCCACAAAAAGAGAACGTTTTCATGTCAACGTGTCACTGGATATCTAAAAAAAAAGTCTATGTTGTGAAAGTACAATTATTTTGCAAACAAGCAAGCATTGAGATATTCTATTACTTCACATCGAGTCTAACTATTGTTGATGCATCATCTGTAATGATTGTGCTGTTGTTCGCTCATTCCTAAAGGTTTCTCTAGGATCCCATGTCCCAATGAGCAAAACAATCAAACTGTTACATAGCAGGAAGATCCAGCTTCAGCTTTCTGTAAAATACCCTCAGATTTCAATGCAAAGTGTAACAAGAGAACCATGAATTTGTTATTGTCTTTCACTGTTGTTAGCATCGAATGCTCCTTGACAGCTCTGCCGTTGCTCTTTCAAAACCAGTCCAGTCTCTTCAGCCACAGTCGGCGTCATAGAAACAGAAGGAGCGAATGTGCTGCATGTGTGATTTATACACGATACAAGTTCAGGAGTCTGACATGTCAAAATGGCAGGTCATTGAAACACCCAGGCAGAACAAACCGGACAAGATTTTTAAGTTCCCGACATAAAAAACACTGTTTTCCATGCAAATGTCAAAGATGTACGGTAGAAACATCTCAGTTGTCAGCGAGGGAATGTTAGCAACTGCTCAAAGCAATTTCACATCTGAAATATTAATCACACCCGTGTTTTGAAAGATTAAATGTTTGTTTTTTCACTGAACTAGGTACAAGTACTTGGACTACTTGAGAAATGTTAATTTACTGCAGAATCTTGGCTTGACTTAAAGTGCTGCTGTGTTTGTACTTTTCCGAGCGAACAGATAAATTTTGGTCTTTCCTACATCATTGGATGCTGCTCGTAAAAAAAGGCCACCACCAAAAGTTATTTTGGGAAGTCGTTCTTTGGCAGTGAGACACAATGCAACAAGGGAACCTATCGATATGAGAAATGGCGTCAGTTACAGTTTAGAAAAGACAAAATGTAAACGCCCACCCTTAATAAAAACAGATATAAGTGGGATACACTCTTGCAGTTGTATAAACGCTCCCCAGTCAATCACTGAGAAACTTTCTGGAGTTGTTGTTATGCGTTCCATTTTGTGCCACATGACTCTTATTCCGAGGAAAGAAGTCAGCGCGGAGGAGGCGGTAGAAATAAATCGAGATCATAATATTCATCACCATCATACTGACAAGAAAGTATCCACCGTGGTCCAGCGTGGCGTAGTTGTGGATGATGTACCAGGTGAGGTAGAACTGGGTGCTCAGACGGAAGGTGATGTATGTGAAGAGGTTGGCCAGTTTGTTTATGTGGTACATGTGTGAGGACTGAGCGCCCGCCAGCTTCAGCATCAGCCTGAGGTGCAGAGTGACGCTGTTGACCTCCACGAAAAGAGCAATGACGGCGCCGGCGACATACAGGTGAGTGTAGAGGGCGTACAGGAAACACCAGATCACCTGAGGAAACACACAGGACGACGGATTTATGAGCCTGGACAAACAAAAGGGAACATCAGGGTCCTTTTCTTGTTTTCTCTAAAACAATATTTTTGATTCCACAGCATGAAAGACATATATCTGTAGTTTTTTATTTAATTTGTACTGAAATTACAACTGGATATACTGCATAAGAAAAATGTTCATTTTATGTAAATAGAATACAGTGTCAATTAAGAACAGTAAAAGTTGTAAATACAGCATAAATTCAGAATGTAAATAGCAATGTGCAAATAAATATATTCAAAATATATGCCTGTGTCTAATCTTATATTTCAAAATAATCAAATACTATAAATATTATGAAAATTATTTATTCTAAAAAACCGGCAGCAAGATGTGCTTTAAATATAATAATGAAACATGTGACCAAAGACTGATCATTTTATCAGTATCTTCATCAAATCTTTGATAATGATGATGATGATGATGATGATGATTATTACTATTATGGTGCATCACACTTAACAAACACTCCATTACTTTTTGGGATTCTCACTCCGTTACCATGAATTAATGTATTTTAAACTAAAATAGAAATAATACCAGTTTCATTTTTGGATATAATGTACACTCATATATTCAATAACTGCTGTAAATTTTTCTTCACTTGGTTAATTTGACAATAATGGTAAATTCATACTTTTATTAAATATTTGGTTATTATTCCTTAATGGTATGTTAAAGTACCTGCTTTCAATTGGAGCTATTATGGTTGCTGCTAAATTGATTTTTAAACAGATATGAATGATAAGTATTGCTGCACAGTGCTTTCTCCCTCCATTGGACCAGACCCATTTATTCATACAACACATGATGGTGTGAAATATGCTTCAAACTTACTATTCATGTCAAAATCTAACGCTGTCTGCTCAGAAAACCTCATTTTTTCAGGGCTTGCAATATGACATAAGAAGAGTTATGATACCAAATGAACATCTGAGAGAAAAATATATACGCTATTTAAACATATAAACTAGATAGAGACTGGAATTATCAAATCAGGGGCAACACCAGAGTGTAAAATAAAGATCTGTCTGATTGCTGATGCTATTTCCTGTTTGTTTGTGTTGATATTTACTTTGTCTTTTGCACCATGGAAGCAAGAGTTTTCATTTTAACAAACAATGACTGTATTGTAAGTCTTTTATCCCATCGTTAGTCTGTCTTTGAATGACCACTAAATGAATCACTACAAATTCATGAATCAATACCACATAACAGATGAAAAACAGCCACTGATCATATGACATCTTATCACAGTCATGCCAGACAAAACCTATATTTCTTTCAGATGACATCACATTTTCATATCAGTTCGACATTGTCAAAACGCTTCGATGATCTTGTCCATGTAGGTAAAAAAAAAGGACACATTGACTGTTGTTTTTCCTATTGTGCAGTTTTAGCTGTTACACATTTGCAGGTTATATACGATATGGGTGAATATTCTGTCATTGTTGGTTTTGGGATTTGTGTGTCATGTTCACACTAAGAAAAATACAGCAAAAGGACATAAAAAATGTTATAAAACTTTTCAAGTTTCTTTGAGCAGCACTATAGAGACCCCAGACTCACACCACCTCCATCTACGTTTTTATGAAGAACTTATTAAGATCAGTCCGATCTCAAATCATAAACATGGTTTTGACGTTTTAAGCAACTTTTGTCCTGAGTTTTGACGTCAACTTTCACAAATTTCATCAAATTTTGGACTTTGAAGATAAAATTTATTACGACTGTACTAGTGTGGTTTTTTATATGAAGTACATCCATTTGACTTGAAATAAGATGCATGTTAAATGATTCAAATTGTCGTGTCTTACTCCAGTCGTCCTTCAAAGGGTTCGTGGGATATAATACCTGTTCAGTGTCTGCAGGTTGACTTCTTATACACAGATCAACTCTCTACACAGCTGTTTCATACAGTGAAAGACCTTATAATCTACTCTGTGGAATGACAACTATCAGGAGTACAACTAAGAATGTCTGCTGCAGTATTTCATAGTATAATCTTTCTTTATCATAGGTAGAAAGGTTCCACATATAAACAGTCAGTGGCTCCCAGCACCACCTTCGACTGAAGTCAAGTTACACAAACAGTCTGTTTCCTTTCTCCACTCTGGATTTATTTGTTTAGTACTTACTTGCTAGACAGATCATTAAACCATATTATACTGTAAACATGTATTACATGTACATTGCAACAGAATATGAAGCAAGATGCAATGTGTAACAATTAATATAAGTTTTTACTTCAATGAAAAGTAAATTTTGACATTAATATTCCATCATTAACTCCTTATGGTGTATACACATGCACCGTCATGCACTTTGTCCGACTCACCTTGATGTGAACGACCTCAGCAGGCTTTGTGAAGTTATCTAAACCAGAAATACCACCTTGAAAGATAAAAAGGGTTCACAGACATGCTGTCTTACCAGTGCATGATGTACTAGGAATTCCCATGACCCCCTCGCATGTCCAGTGAAGATTATGTCACAGGCATCTTGCACAAAGTAACCTAAGAGGCGAGAAAGAGTCAAATTAAACGGGCAGCCAGAGGTGAGGAAAATACACATTCTTTACTGAAGGACAGAAATGTACAGATTCAACCTCTTTATAAGTAAAGATGAAAGTAAGAGTTATCTGATCCTCATATCAAATTAATTTAATGTGAAAATTATTCAGTCATTCTTCAAATACAGTAAAATGAGAATCAACATATTGAACATAATGAACATTGATGCTTTTCAGTCTTCCTTGAACACCATGTTAAGTCTTTTTCATATGATTTATCTTGTACTTTCTCTCTATTGTTCATTCCTTTCCTTTTTGTTTTGTTTCATTATTTCTCCATTCATTTAGGCTGAAGCCATCTTGACATTGTGAAGATGCACAATAATAACTAACTTCCCTCAAATGCATCTCAATTTAAGTAACAACCCTGATTGATATGTAGAACACACGTTTGATCAAATATGTAGGAACAAAAGATAAAGTTATTGGAAAAATAACCTTTAAAGCAAAGTCCAAATAATTGAAAACACTCCTTATGTAGAGTGATGAGTTGAATATTTATACTTTTGCATTTCCTACCTCTGCAGGCGGCTGCTGCTGTTTGTCATTTCATGTCATAAGAGACAGATGATGTAATGTAACAGATATTGATCAAATGGAATGAAATGCCTTTCATACGTGACATACTTTGCGTGGGGTTTTTAGTTATAAAAGGTTTAGAAAATGCTAGAAGGCTTTAATTTTGTAACAGTTAAAAAAGGTAGAAAAGCACATTGTAGTACTTTTAACATTGTAAACAAGAGCTGATCAAAATGAGGTTTTAAATATGACCATTTGTACGTATTAAACAGAGGAAATCAGAAACAAAAGCCTGTCTCTAATACAATATAAGCCTCCTTTAAATAAACTGGATACCTTCTACAGATGAAAGAAATAAAAACTCCAGTCATTATTTAAGGAGATACCGAATATTCCCCAGTTATCAAAGTTTAAATTTAAGAGAACCTACGTTTGTCACATTCACATGTTGATATGCATAAAACTACAGAATGAAAATAAAGCAATGATACTAAATGGTCTGAAGTGCAGTTAAATTGTTTGTCATCCTTGTGTCCAGCATCTAAAGCCAGTGAAAATGTAATAAAGTTCAAGGGAAGTGGAAGTGTTGCCCAAACAGGTGTGACTCGACAAACCAACAAATCTGAATGTGTTGTTAAAGTCTTTGACCAAACACTAGGGTGTCGCTGGATAGAAGTAGACTGGTTTTATTCAGTAAAACTTGACATTTTAGCTTCAAGCAACAACTCACAGGTAAAGTGCACTTGGAAACCTTTCACATATTTAGAATTACAGACAAGTTGTTTACACATCTCTGATTTTTGCACATTCTTTTTTTGTCACGTCATTCACAGCTGATAATGTAGGAAGAAATATTCAACTAGATACACGTCACATGACATTATATTACAAAACTACACTGAGCCGCTGTCATGTTGTTAATCACTCTCATCAAAGGCACTGAAAACACTCATTGGAGACAGCGTTGAATGTCTTGAATGAGCATTTGTGTCTGATAATCATTTTTAGAAGATGCCAAGTAAACAATTCAAAACACGGCCATGGTTATCAAACTGTGAAAGCCTCGAGGTATTCAAGTGACTGAGAGTCCTTTTAGTGCCAAGGAATGAGTGGCACGCTGTGAATATGGACACACACAACCATTCACTACGTTAAAGAATATGATCTTCAGTGTCTGGAGCAGATGGTCTCAGTGGATCTGAGAGCTGTTTATGCAGTTGTTAAGGCAGACCTCCTCACAGATTTGTGTCTTCATGGTTACTCACAGATGCACGTAAGACCTAACTACACACAGCTCAACCAGACCGACAAGTCTTCTGAGGATTATGGTTAGCTTCCATGGTGATTTGGAGGAGCCACCCATCGGCCTCCTCTGAGAATCAGGTGAACTGGGAGGATCATTCGTTCTATTCCCTAGAAGGAAGCCGTTTGTTGCCGCAGGAATGAAGATATTTCAGTTTGAAAAGGATAAAATAATGCCACCATCCAAAGGCTCTTCTGCGTTTCCCTCATGAACAAACACCTCAAAAACTTTAGCTTCATGAAAAAACTTGAGCTTTGAAACTATGTGTGTAAAACTAAACGTTTTGTTCTAACACACGACTCACGTGTCTTGTACTTGTTGTTGTTGTGGAGTATGTTTTACTGACCTGTTGAGACGCAGACGAGCAGGTAGGACAGAGGCGTGTGGTAAGAGTGGATGTTTTTCAGCGTCTCAGGCCAGACCACCACACTGGAGAAGGATACATGTTATGGTCTGTTTACGCCTCACTCAGACATACATGGCTCACTCCTGGAGACAAAAGCCTGACTAAGCAGGAACATTAACATCAGCTGTGGATTTTCTGGGCCTTGAACTCAGCATTTCTGCTAAATGTAGGTTTACATGTTAATAAGCCTACACTAACAGACTGTATGTTTGTGGGCTGATTAGTCCTTGTCACTTGCTTTTCAGCAGAGTGGGCACACCTCAAACAGAAATGTTTCTCTGTGTGTCCCTCCTTATATAAATAGAACAAACAGATTTATAGTTAATAAATAGCTAAGTCTATATGTGTGTGTGTGTGTGTGTGTGTGTGTGTGTGTGTGTGTGTGTGTGTGTATATTTGAAACTATTTTAAGGCATAAAAACTAACTTTGAAGTGAACTTGCTTTGGTCATCTACACAAAAACATCTAACTCATGTCCAATTGTCTCCACCCCCAGAAAATAGTTTCTCAAAATGCTTTCACAACAGCCTTTAGTCAACAGGTTTTTCCAGTTGAGAATCTGAACACTCCTGCCTGGTTTTTCACACAAACTTCTGATTCACACTCAGCAGGAAGCACTCACTCTCATGGTTCATACAGTACAGTGGCATTTCACCCCTCCCCTCCTAAAAATGCCATTGTCTCCCCCGTCCCTCGCCCTGTCTGAACACGTCCTTCTTCCCCTGCTGCCTACACTGGCTGCCACAGGCTGTCACTAACCCCACGCACAAACACCCCAAACATATAAGGCATCATGTGGACTGTGAATGGACAATGGAGTCCCAGTGTGGATGGACAGACAGAGGCTCTGGATGGACAGAGGGGGACTTACCAGGTCAGGGCCCATGTGCCGGTCAGCAGGGAGTGCACCATGGAGACGGAGAGGTTCCTCCATTTCCAAAACCGGAACGGATCCTGCTCCACCACCTTGGGCACCGGGAACCTGTGGAGGAACCGACCTGCCACCCTGAAAAGCAAAGAGAAGAGCAGCACTGAGGGGCCTGGGTGGCTCCGCAGCACAGGAAGCAGGGCCTCCATCCTCTCCTCTCCTCCCCACCCCTCTCTCCCTCTGTCTCTTTGGCGCTTGGTCTTATTTACAACACCTCCCTTCGTCCTTCCTCTCTCTCTCTCTCTCTCTCTCTCTCTCTCTCTCTCTTTGCGAGTTCCACTCTTCTGTCAAACTCTGCTCTGCGCGTTAACGGACGGATATGCGCGGTATGTGATGGGAGTGTTCTCCAGTAGAGGGGGTCTGCAGAGGGGGACAAGCTGCAGCTCCAGGGGATGGTATTCTCCTTTTTTCTCCCCCTCTTAAGTCTCTTTCTGTTGTGCTGATCTCCGGCTGATGCTTGTCCTTAAGTTTGAAGCGTCTGGATCCACAACGCAAACGCCTGGAGGGGATCCCCGGAACGTCTTTACGCAGAGCCTTGGACTGATGTGTGTAGCCGCTCTCCGCCCGCCTGTCTGTGCAGAATGAAGGGGGAGTGGTGTGGAGGGAGGGGAGGGGTGGTGGTGGTGGTGGGGGGTGCTGCTCCTGCTGCGCCCTGTAAACACAGAAACAAGGTGGGGCAGAGTCTGCGATGGCGTTACGCAATGAAGAAAATGCAAGTACGAGGATGACTGAAGTGAGATTGTATTTAATAACTGAAGGAAAAGCTGAAGTCAACACGGATGTGCAGTGTTTTGGGTGGAATGTTTTACTCCACCGCCGCGTTACGTGCCGTGCGTAAAAGCCTTCCGTCGGCACCCTGCTGGACCAAACACTACAAGTCCAGCTGCTTTTGTTGGTTGTTTATCCACAGAACTGGCAAAAAGCACAAGGAATGTCCCAGTAGAACATGCAGAAAAATGAAAAAAAGAAAAAAAAGACAGAGAGATGAGGAGTTTTGTCAGGTATGAGCGCATTCGGCAGTAGAAAAAAAGTGTCTCAAACAAGCACAATTCACAACTCTGACCACTGGAGCAAAAACACTGAACTCAGCTCTGATGAGTGGGAGTTATTAGAAATATCCATCTCTTTTATTAATATCACACATCCATGGAGGTATCATTTTCTCTCAATCCATCCTATGTCTTGTCTGTTATCCATGATACAGACTCTGAGTCATCCAGAGTTCATGTCATTTAAAGCAGAAGTTGAAATGTTTTTTCTAATTGCAGTAGACTTTTGAGGTCATGGCTGATGTTTTTCTCCTCTGGTCAGCCATCCTCACTGGTTTTAACTCCACTCATAATGTTACAACTGAGCTTTCAGGCAAACATGCTCAGTCATCAGGTTTAAAAAAAAAAAAAAAAAAGCTACACATTCATACTGATCAAGTTGAGGATGACCCGTCCATTCTTTGGAAGCAGCAACAGCTCTAAATTCTGTTTGTATAAATATGTAAGGGGTTGATAAACATAACCGTACACATCATTGTTAGGGTTGAACCATAACAGTATAAATCTCGTATGTTAAACAGGCAGCTTCAGTCCTGACTCACACCCCACTATAGCTCTTTCCATAAATACAGCACAGTCCTCATTCCCACAGCTGGCCTCTCTGCTGCTGGAGGAGAAAGGAAAAAGCTCAGTAAAATATAAGAATAACTGCTTAGACCCTGCACACTTATATTATCATGCATGTGAAGTGTTACTATTCACAGCTATCTGAATGGAAACACATAATTAGAGGAAGCTGACTTTTCCTGGTCATTGTTTTCCAGCTCATTCACAGCTGATGAACTTATTAATGTATATATTTGTCTACATTTTGTGCAGAGCTGACAGTTAACCTTTGCTTTATGTTCCTGTTCAGCATCATTAACCCATAAGGACCCAAACATCCACAGGTGACCAAGATTATTTACTGATATAAAAAGTTACATATCTGTTGATCCACTAATCCTATCAGTACATGTAAAGAATTGTTGTAAAATGCAGTTCTTCATCTTTTCATGGTCATCAGATATGACCCATTTGGACGTTCAGAGGCTCCGTAGTGAACGTGGAAACACCATCGTCTTCTACAACATTAATTCACCAGTAAAACCCATGGAGTTTGGTCAGTGGCAGTGGAAGGAGACACATGGTTTATGTTCAATTATTGATATATTTGACTGAAAAGGTTACTTTTTCCTCACTTTTCTCAGTGTTTTTGATATAAAAACCTTCAACTTTAATCTGAACTTTTATGAATATCTACTTGATCCATGAATTTAATACAGGAAAATACCTGATTTTCACTTAAAATGCAAAATACAGAGGGTAATATTAGGAAATAAAATTGTGCCAAATCACTTATTGGTTAAAACATAGAGAAAAATTCATTTAGGATCTGACACAAAATTAGCTCTGGGTCTTTATGGGTTAATAAGGCCTGTTCACTTCTCTGCTTTTACAGAAACGGGATGCCTCCCTCACATACGTTGTTCTCCCACATCTGCTTTACATTAAATGCAGTGCACTTTAAATACAAACCAAATGTGGGCACTGCCTATAAAGTGTACAAAAATAATACTATTGAAAGTTCAGTGTGTAATTTTTAATGCCATAGCATTGAGATTCCAGATTACACCCTCCCCTAAGGTGGCTGCGACACAAAAGGCTCTGTTTGTTTGGTCCATTTTGGAAGAATAAATAACACATTAGGTGAAGATGA
>JAPTYQ010000006.1:28406225-28420717 GCA_029814465.1 Ostorhinchus cyanosoma | reverse complement strand
GCCATAACACAACATCTACATTTTTACTGATTTTCAAAACAACAAAAAAGGTTTTCTGCTTAATCCACTCCAGGGATAAATCCTCTGGGGAATGAATGAACCATCGAACAATGCAAATATTAAGATACATAAATAAATCCATAAGGAAGAGATCGCTCCATTTGATCATAGCACATGAAAATTCTTTTAACATGTCTAAACACTGACAATATATACCCATTTCATTGGTTTTCAATATCTGGCTTACTAATGTAGTTTGCTGTTTTTTTATTAAACCATGGTTATTTTAACCCATAAAGACCCAAACAAACCCTGGCAACCAAAACCATTTACTGATATAAAAAGTTAAATAACTGTAGATGCACTAATCCTATCAATACATGTAAATAATTGGTGTAAAATACAGTTTGTCATCTTTTCATGGTCATCAGACATGACTCAGTTGGAAGTTCCGAGGCTCCAACAGTGAACGTGGAAACACAGTCATCTTCTACAACAGTGATTCACCAGTAAAACCCATGGAGTTGGATCAATGACAGCGGAGGGAGACACTGGGTTTATGTTCAATTAATGATATATTTTACTGGAAAAGTAACAAAAATTTCTCAGTTTTTGATATAGTAACCCTCAGCTTGACTTGAGCTTTTATGGACATCAATCATAATCAGTAAATTCAATGTAGGAAAGTATCTGAATTTCACTTCAGAATGCAAAAATACTGGAGAAATATTTGAATAAATGGTGTTAAATCACTTAAGAAAAGTTAAAAATAGAGATAAAATCAATTGGGAACTGCCACAGATGCAGCACTAGGTTTGTATGAGTTGTTTTCATACTGTTATTGGAAAGTTGGAAAAGTTGTCGTATGTTTTTTGTCCTTCGCTGCTTCCCGTAGTCCGTCAGGCTCAGGTTGCCTGGAAACGACGGAAACGTCTGGTTGAAGCAGCGATGGAAAAGTATGAGAAAATCAAAGTAGTTGGAAGGGGAGCATTTGGGTAAAGTCAGACTTTATTTGTCATTCGTAGATTTTACGCCTCATTTGTATTTAATCTGTAAACTTTTAAACACGGGGCTGAAAAACCTGAGTGAAGAAGTTACTTAAAACTCAGCAAAATCTCACTTTTTCCAACATTGTAACGGATGCGTCGAGGCTTCGGGATGTGAAATCAGACATGTCCAGAAAATTACGGCACATTCTTGATAAGAAAGCAAACAGTAGATGTTTCGCCTGTGTCTCTTTTAGGCTCTACAAACATTGGAATGGTGTGGCTCAGGGCTTTAGCTTTGGGGGTTTTTGCTTGGTTTTATTCATTGTCGAACTAACTGGATTGTCTTGTATTGTCAGACCGTGAAAAGTCTAGTGCTCCTCAGCAAATATCAAATAAAGAACAGTGCCGTGCCGTGCTGTGCTTCTCATTGTCAAGACAAAATCCCTTAAACTATGTACCACATGAAAATGTAAGAGTTTTGCAGTGTAATAGAAATGAAACAACATTTCCCATAATGCATGTTGTCATTTGGACTTGAATTATGTGTTCATTCAATCATTGGATGTTTTGTGGTTAAACAGCAGTCATTTAACATCACCCTGTTCTCTGATAGACTGGATCAGGGGTTTAATCAGTTATGGAGAAAATGTGGCATAGGTTTATTCCAACTTCAGTATTTGTAAATTCATCATAAAACAAAGATATGTAGACTATAATATGTTATGGATGTAGTAAAAGTTTTGAGCATAATCAGAAACCTTGCTGAAATACATCTGATCTGTTAGTAATGTGTAACTGACATGAATCAGTGCCACATACACATTTAACCCATAATGACCCAGTGTATATTTAACCTTTCTTATGAGATTTATCACCATTTATTATATTATCTTCTTTATTTGATGTTTTTCCAGTGAAAGTCAATTCTTTTCCAGTATTTGATCCACTGAGCACATAGGTGTTTATAAAACCTCAGATTGAAGTTGAGGGTTATTATATTAGAAAGAGAGAAAACTGAAGAAAAAGGGATTTTTTTCAGCAAAGACATAAATAACTGAACATAAACCAACTGTGTCCATTCACTGTCATTGATCCAACTTCATGGTTTTACTGGTGAATTACTGTTGTAGAAGATGACAGTGTTTCCACATTCACTACGGAGCCTCTGAACGTCCAAATGGGTCATATCTGATGACCATGAAAAGATGACAAACTGCATTTTATACCAATTATTTACATGGATCAATAGGATTAGTGGATCTACAGGTATTAAACAGTTTAAATCAGTAGATGATTGTGGTCTATATTGAATGTTTGGGTCTTTATGGGTTAAAGAGATTATTTCCTCCTAATAAAACACAGCTCAGGGAATGGGGCTAAATCATGCCAGTGTATGGGATGATATTCAAAGAAAACTGTGATGTATTAGAAACCCTTCCTGCTGAATATTTTGAATATATTTCAGTTATCACCTGCTGTCTGACTCATATGTTTTTGTTTACATACTGCATCAGCTGTTCTACTGTTCTGCATAGACAAGACATTGCTCATTTTTTTCCTTTTTCTTCCCTGCCAGGATTGTTCACCTGTGCCGTAGGCGCAGTGATGGAGCTTTTGTCATCCTAAAGGAGATTCCAGTGGAGCAGATGTCTCGAGACGAACGCCTGGCAGCTCAGAATGAGTGTCAGGTGCTGAAGCTGCTCAACCACCCAAATATCATTGAGTACTATGAGAACTTCCTTGAAGACAAAGCCCTTATGATAGCCATGGAGTATGCACCAGGTAAAATGACTGTAATATCTAATTACATGACCCCCTTTTGTTCATTGTCTAACAGTTCACTTTTCCCATGGTTTTGTGCTGTGGGGCTCCATACCTTTTGTCATTCCTGTGTCAAACCTGGGAGGGCCAAATGAAAACATCTAATATTAATCCCTGTGGTAGGGTTTTGTAAGTAACTGGATTAGGTAACTTTTGTTACATATTGCATAATGTAAAACAGGTTGACATTATTGGGTCCAGAATCATACAGGAACACTAAAACCCAGCTCATCTTCACTATTCCTTCTCGTCTTCTACGTCTAGGTGGGACATTGGCTGATTACATACAGAAGCGCTGTAACTCCCTGCTGGATGAAGACACCATCCTTCATTTCTTTGTGCAGATCTTGCTTGCCTTGTACCATGTGCACAACAAACTCATCTTGCACAGGGACCTTAAGACGCAGAATATTCTTCTTGACAAGCACCAAATGATTGTTAAAATTGGTGACTTTGGCATCTCCAAAATCCTTGTCAGCAAAAGCAAAGCCTACACTGTGAGCAGGTTTCTCTCAAGCCAGTGTATTTGTGCATGTCCTGGATCATACAGTATCTATTAAACAAGAGCTTTCTTAAATTATTTTCTTTCTCCACCACAGGTGGTTGGGACACCGTGTTATATCTCTCCAGAGCTGTGTGAAGGAAAGCCTTATAATCAGAAGAGCGATATCTGGGCCCTGGGTTGTGTGCTGTATGAACTTGCTAGCCTTAAGAGAGCCTTCGAAGCTGCGGTGCGAAAACACTTTTATTTGCAGTAATTTCTCCCTTAAGTGATGTGATTCTTTCTTGTGTGATAATTATGATTCTTTTTTTAAGCTTTTACAGTAATGTCACTCTTATCATTAAATAATATATACATTATTGATGAGTGGTGGGTATGAGTGTACAGAACAGAACAGAATCAACCTAACTATGATCACTGTTAAATGATACACATGAGAGATAGATTCATATAGATTCAATGAATAATGAATTTAGAGATACTAGGTTTCCCCCACTTGAAGTCTAAAGCAGATTTTTAGGGTCTGTACTTTAAAATAAATCACAAACCTTTCTGCTTATATCTCACTAAAGAGTATTGAAGCAAAAAGGTGAAATTCTTGACAGCGTTCAGTACAATATGGTTTGGCTTTGCATCAACACACTGATGTTGCCACTAAACAAACAACTATATTTTACTTATCGATTGGAAAAGTACAAAACATTCTTTTTAAGATCTGTTTTCTGTCCAAAATAGTAAAACAGTTGCTTTATTACGAAATGATTCTGTTAAAGTTGAATGACAACCGAGCTACTTGATTTCACTATCAGAGTGATGTGCCCGTATAGAGAAAGGTGCAAAGGGGAGCATAATTCACACGCTGTCTTCAGTGCATTGTAGAATGTGACACTATTTAATATTTACAATTTTTACTTTTGCTTTCAGAATCTACCTGCACTCGTTCTGAAGATCATGAGTGGTACCTTTGCTCCAATTTCAGACCGGTACAGCCCAGAACTCCGGCAGCTTATTCTTAACATGCTAAATCTGGATCCATCAAAACGGCCTCAGCTCAATGAAATAATGGCTCTTCCCATATGCATTCGGCCTCTTCTTAATCTCTACACAGATATAGGCAATGTAAAAATGCGCAGGTAATGCCTCTTTGAATGCTTTAGTTTTATTTGGTTGAAACATGTGCATTAAGATGGACTTTTTCTGTATTTGGTGCATGCGATTCACTGTATACACACTACACCATTTTTTACAGGATTGAGAAACCGCTGTCCACTGTCCAAACTGGTCCTCAAGGCAGAGCGGGCGGGAGAGTAACTACCAGCAGGTCAAGAGGTGAAGCACATATGTCATTTGCAACAGAAGGAGCTGTACGAGGTCAAAGGCAGTGCTTTGTCAATTTGCTTGTGATTTCTTGTGCTGAAACAGATGGAACAGCAGCTTTAGGGACAGGTAAAGTGCATTCCCTCCCACTGTCCTCTGTGTATACGTGGGGTAGTGGCATCTCAATGCCCCTCCGTCTGCCAATGCTCAACACTGAGGTGCTTCAGGTGTCTTTGGGTCGCACTCAGAAGATGGGGGTAACCAAGTCAGGCCGTCTTATCACCTGGGAGGTCAGTCTCTGTCATATTTTTGTCAATGTGACTGCATTTGTAATTTCCTCAAGTATTACACGGTACAGGAAAATCAGCCCTGAAACATGAAATACTGAAAACAAAACATCCCCTATACCCCTGTAGGCCAACTCATTGCTCATATTTGATGGTGTGCTTGTTCTTATTTCCACAAACAGTTGGATAAAAAATAGAAGATTTTACATCAACCAGTTTACACATTTTTTAATAATATCTGGTTCACTGAAAACATATTTCTAGTCTATTCTGAGGGCTGTAGGAGATTAAAAAAATTTGAATTTCATAAGGTAGGCTGAAGAAATGGTTACAGAAAAATCCTTCAGTATTGACAGAAAATATAATCTCTCTGTCTAATGATTATTTGTTACCACAGGCTCCATCAGTCACCTCTGGTGATGCTTCTCTACCTGGTGTGGTTGAGCAGATGCAGCCTCAGTTCATTTCACGGTTCCTTGAGGGTCAGTCTGGAGTTACCATCAAGTCTGTGTCCTGTGGCGATCTCTTTACCACCTGCATGACAGGTTTGTGGGCTATCCCTCTCTGGATTGCAATCAGAGAGATCACATCCATGCTCAGTCAGCCAAAGAGCAAAGAACTGAGCAAAAGAAAATCAATGATGATGTTCTGTTTTCTGCCCTTACACACAGCACAACAGCTCCGTAAAGCACTAAGAGCAGCATTTGAACACAAATGAATGTGTGGATGTAATCTGGACTTGATCTGATAGTGTGGAGCCACTCATAAAAAAGGCTTTCCATGCTTATCTAGCAGTCTGGAGGTACAGTTTTATGCTCAAACTGTTGTGCTCTGTCAGTTATACTTCAGCATTTCAAAGTAAATAATGCAGGATTAAAGACCCTGTCTGTCAGCTCAGTGGCCTTTCCATTACTTTTCCCTGTAGTTACACAGATTAGCGTTTTCTAGGTAGGGATTAAACAAATTCTGTTGGTCAATATACATAAAGATTACATCAAGTAATAATACCTCTAAAGCCCTTCTTTTTATTGTGATATTTGCAGACAGGGGCATTATCATGACTTTTGGAAGTGGAAGCAATGGATGTCTAGGACATGGGAACTTCAATGATGTAACACAGGTACTCTGTCAAATGTAATTTCATCAAAATATTTTCCTTCATTCATTAATTGAGCCTTTTTTTTAATCTTGAAGAATAATAGCGATCACGCCTTTATTTTCAGTCATATCAAGAGCACACATACAACTGAACACAGAAATTATAATAACAAACAATAGAAAAGACAATCAATGAAAGAAGAAGGAAGAAATTTGAGCATTAACTAGTTTTATGAACATGCTGAATGGAATTCACAACATGTAACTATTTAAGGCTTTATAAATAAATAGAAAGCAATGCTTGTCACATTTTACTGTTGACTCTCACGCTCACATTAAATGTTCAGTAATACCAGTTTATTACATATTCTCAAAAAGTAATCCAGACAGCTGTGCCATAAACCCATCCTTCATTAATGATCTGTTTAATTTATTAAATGTTGTTTGATTGATTATATGTAGCACTGCTCATTTTTTAAACACAACTCCATTGATTTTTCTACTGTGTTGTTTTTGTTCTCAGCCAAAAATAGTGGAAGCACTTCTTGGCTATGAGCTGATTCAGGTGTCATGTGGAGCCTCTCATGTTCTTGCTGTGACCAATGAAAGAGAAGTATTTGCCTGGGGAAGAGGAGACAATGGTAGAGTCAAAAAATGGCTGTTGTTTATTCACTATGCCTAAGTTGGAGGATTTTTGTATTTCATTGCTTTATGACAGCACCATCTAAGCATCTAGCTTAATTTTCAGTTTTCCTCTGTCTTTAAGGTCGCCTTGGGTTGGGCACCCAGGATACCCACAATTCTCCACAGCAGGTGTGTTTACCTGTGGAATTTGAGGCCCAGAGGGTGGTGTGTGGAGTTGACTGCTCCATGATTATCAGCACTCAACACAACATCGTGGCATGTGGAAGCAACAGGTAATTATTCTATTTTCCACCCAAAACTATGCCCATTACTCTTGAAAACTGACATCAGCAATGAAACATGAGAGGACATAACATTGTCTGTTTTCCCCCAAAGCCATAGAATTTCATACCTGCCACAGGGTTCCAGAAAGTTATAAAGACTTCATCTGAATGATGGTTGATTAAAGGAGATCTTATGGCACAGAGAGATGGTGTGCACAACCTGTGAAACAGCATTCTCCTGATATGGCATACACTTTGTTTTCTGTCATTGTTAATACCTCTCTAAGACAGGTTTTGGACAGAATATAGAGCTCTGCATGAGTAGGAGCCGACCAAAAACAAAACACAGACTTCATTCATGTCTGAGGAGAGCCAGTTTTTTCAGATACATTTCCTCTGCAGCTGTAGTGGCTTACAGGAAATAGGGAAAAATAGATTTGAGGACTTTGTGACAAATATTCATACTGTATGTTTAGAGATTTTTGTTTTGATTTGTGGTTAGGTCCAACAAACTTGGGCTGGATAAGATAGCAGTAGGAGAAGAACCGAATCCATCCAATCAGGTAGAAGAAGTGCATTCTTACACTCCGGTCCAGTCAGCCCCTCTCAACACTGACAAGATTGTTTACATTGACATTGGAACGGCTCATTCTGTCGCTGTAACAGGTGAAATATACCAAGTATTTGTGCTAATCATCTTTAAAACTGGCAGTTGATTTCTCAGATTACTTTGCTGTAACTTTCACTGGACCTTTTCAGACGGAGGTCAGTGTATTACATTTGGCAGTAATCAACATGGTCAGAAGGGCTGCAGCTCTCGTCGCAGCAGTCGTATGCCCTACCTGGTTCCTGGTCTACAAGGTATTGCCATGGCTGCCTGTGGAGATGCTTTTACCTTAGCTATTGGATCTGGTGAGTAGAAGGATTTCTTGGATGTAGGTTTTGAGTGTTCTTCGCATGGTAATATGGTGCATTCATGTAAACTTGCCCGTGGTGGCAACAAAAAAGCTAAAACCTTCTTTGCCACTTCTTGCAGGATGTGAAGTTTTCCAAGTATAATCCAAAAGAAGGAAAACAAAGAAAAAGGACAGATGGATTATAAAGCTATCTGTCTCTTTCTAAAGAAAAAAAGGAAAAATCAAAAAAGGTTCCAAAAACTAAGGTGGCAGTGAATGCTTTCTTTGCCTCTATATCCAAATTAAGTTTTAATATTACCTAAACAGCAACTGCTAAGATGACGACCGTCAGAAATACTGTTGCTCCCTGTCCTGCTTAATTGAAAGTCTCTCCCCTCAGAGCATGTGCTTTTAAAGTGTCCTCACATCACTTTACTACACCTACCTGTGCCCCACAGCAGAGGCTCAAAACCAACAGAACACAGATTAGTGATCACTTACAAATATTACAACAAATCAACACCAGAAAAAGATTATACGCAAAGCTATATTTGATCCTAATATAAAGGCAAAATCAGTAGGTCACTATTTAAAAGAGGTAAAATATGCAAAACTTTACCTAAATTACTTTATGGCTCCAACATTGCCTTTAACTCACAAGTTTGAGAATCCTTTCAGCAGAATTACTTTCAAAAACCATGTTGTCTCTTGAAAAAAGCATAGATGACTGTTCTCACATCAGTGTGAATTTGGTGGTAGTGCATTAAAGCTGTAAGGTCATCATGTACCTTAAAAAAGGAGTACTCACGACTCTTGTCTTTCTATACAGAGGACTTGAGTTGAGTTTTACAGGAAAATCCACAAAGTGATGTCTATGCTTGCTCCTGAGTGCCTCCTCGGAGCCTCTCAACTCCTCTATAATGGCAACGCTGAGCAACACTAGTGATCTTTGGCTTAGAAATCCACAATAATGTCAGCAAACACTTTCTCCCAGTATAACACTGACTCCAACAACAAGCATCATAGATACAATGTTTCTGTGAGTGTTACAAATTGTTCCTTTAAAATGGTTGCAGTGCACATGTGCAGTGCACGTGTTCTTGGACACATGCACTGAGGCTTTCAAAAATATTCTTCATTAGTTTGGTTATTTAAAATGGTAATAAAAACAGACATAATTTAAAAAATGTATAATTGATTGTCCAGCAGTATCTGTCTCTCGACATTTCAGAGGGGTCTACGCTGCTGAGTACTGTTGTATTGTGTGATTGTTGTTACATATTACGTGGCGTGAACTGTCAGTCCGAGTGGAGTGAGTGGATGATTCAAAAACAACCCTGTGCCAATGATGGTGGACCATTCACTGTCCACCAAATCTGGTGAAGAGTGTTCTTTCTAGAGTGATTTAGTAACGCGTGTGTATAGGTCTCTTAAAAGACGTCTTATACAAATACCAGTATTTATTGGTTTAGTCACATTGGAATAGTTTGTCAAGGAATAATACAACATCATATTTAACCAATTTTGAGAGCATTAACACAAACTAAAAAGAAGTATTTTCAGAAAGCCACTTTACATCACATTGCGAAATCCTTACAAGTTTTTCAGAGTGTACATGTATGACTTTATGAGTAAACACAGCGGGTTCCAGCTAAGCTCTGAATAGAGACAGCATTGCTCAGATATCTGTGGTTTGGTTGATTAAATCGTTACTGTGATGGAATGGCAAATTGAACAAGTTTCAAGTTTCTGAAAGTGTATATTCATGCCAAATTTAAATTCTGAACTTGTGGTTTCAATGATGGTTTAAAGTCAATCAAAAATGTGGTATGCCTCAAAAAAATGGTGTGGGGTAATTTAGATAATGGGCTTAAATATGCAAAGCCTCAACACTGTCCTCAACACGTGGGTTAACAGATATGTGACAGATGTGTGTCTGTTTGTACTTGCATAAGTCAAAGTGTGCATGTGATCTGTTCTTTTAGCTGTGGATGAAATGGTAAAATGGTAAAATGCTGTAGTGTGCCAGTGATTGGCTCCCCTGGGAATAAAGCCTGCAGTGCCAGCCATGCCTGTAGGTTTTTTATGTCAAGGGAAGGGCTTTGTTCAGCTTTGACATCCTACAGATAGAGCCATTATGCTGTCACTGTGGGAGACGCTGAGCTGTCACTTAAAGATTTGTGTGGATTAATGCCTCCTGGGGCTGATCTGTGAATTTGGGGAATGATGACCAGCTTCCACCTCTCCGGTTTTCTACAGAAGGGGAGGTGTACACCTGGGGAAAGGGGGCCCGTGGCCGCCTTGGAAGGAAAGAGGAGGATTCTGGGATACCGAAGGCGGTGCAGCTTGATGAGAGTCACCCATTCACAGTGACATCAGTGGCTTGTTGTCATGGCAACACTCTCCTGGCAGTGAAACGTAATATTTTGCTTATTACCCTTTGTTAACCAACACTGAAATTTAAGGATGTGGTAGAAGCTAACCCGAGAGCAGCTTTCAATGCTTAGGTCTACAAAGATGCATGTTTTATGTATCTCAAATTACTAAGATGAAAAGGCTCATATTTATCCCCAAAGCTTGATTATTTCCTCCATCGTAGCTATTTGTGTTATTTATGTGATTTTATCTTAACTTTAACCTTAAGTAGTTTTTGCAGCAGTCTAACATTATATTTGAGTCAGTTTTGCTGCAACAGGCCTGTAACTGGAAGAAAAAGGAGAAATGTAATTAGCTTTTTTGTACCTCCTCCTCGCAATGGTGACAGTGCAAGAGCCACTAAAGGCTGTCCGACAGTGAAGGTGGGATTAAAACTGTGCCGCTTCACTCAAATTTCATATTGAAAATAGATGCAGATTTGAACAGATTAAATTGCGTCACAATTTAATAAGTAACAGCGACGTTGGTAATCCTTGCTACAGGCCACAGGGCAGGGATGAAGTGTTTCTTTGATCCATATCATGTGATGAGGACACTACAATTGAGTGACATGACTCTATTAAAGTTTTAGGATATCTGAGGATTTACATATAATATATAGTACATTATATAAATTTATTCAGAAAGCTCACAAACCCATGAAGCAGTCTGTTTAGACTTAACCTTACGCCTATAAATAATATTGGGTACAAATCCTGTGATTACTGTGGCAGCTGCAGGAATCAGGTTATTAAAAGTATATAAACTATGCACCTACTTAGAATCTGTATGATTATCTTCTGGCTACCTATGTGTAAGTCTAAAAATACAAATCGGAAAGATCAGGTCTGGAACACATGAATTGAATAGTATTTTATTCATAAAAATATGCATGGAAATTGAAGATGTAAGCATACAGCTATTAGGTCAAATCTGCTGGAGTAGTTTTTGAACATGATTGAATTGCCTTGATATTTAAAAAAGCATTCAACATTATGAACCTCATTATTAGGAGATTGTTTTATTGCTCCCTTCTTGTTCTTTGCCTCTTATTTTAGCGTTGCTCGAGGAACCTGTCCCAAGATGATTTTTTTTGTCCTGGAAAGTGATTTAAATCAACTCAGAGGTTGTCACGAAACCCGGCGGTGGCATCAAGTGAAGGACAGCTTCCTCCATCTGCACATTCTACTTCATTCTACAGCTGCGACTTCTAAATTTCACCAGCTCTTTTTTTGTATCCTGGAAAGAAAGTATCTATAGCCATCTTACTAAACCCTCAAATTACTGAACCTGTTTTCTTAGAACAGGTGTAACTCACAAGCCGGTGGGATGTTGTAACACTTTAGGTGAAGCTGGTTTTTACAGGAAGTCATTTGGCAACTTTCTATTGTGTTCTTTCACGTGAACTGTGTGCATGATAAGCTCTGTAAGGCCAGTAAAAGTCAAACTGGTTTGAGCTCTCTTAAGCCGGAGGTGAATGGGGTGATACAAAGTTTAGAAATGAAAAGAATGAAAGCCACTTGAGTGATTTGTAACTCATCAGTTAAATGAACCAAACACCTTAATCTGGATGGCATTGTCAGTGGTCACATCGTGGTTTATTGGATTAGTTCACCAATAGATTCGTAGCTCATCAGCAGAGTTCAAAACAGATAACGATGAGCTCTGAAGTATTTGGTTTGTGAGGTGTTATTGTGGTAAAAACAATGTTGGTTCAGTGTTAGAACTCCCTAAAATGTGCAATTTACTTTAAAAGACATGTATGTAGCAGTATGCATGATAAATTATGTTACTGTGTTCTGTTCTAATTAATGACATGCTTTGAAAGTATTTTTATTACTCATTCTCATCGGTCTCGCTAATCACTGAATATCTGAAATTAAATGTAAACGCCTTAAAGTATAAAATATATAAGGAGTGATGAGGTCAACTATGATGAAAAAGAAACTGCTGTTAAAAAGATTATATGTTCATTTACCAAACAGACAACATAAGGGTGTTACTGACTTCTACTGGATGTCTGAAAGGGTGAAATCAGATGCACAATGGTTGTATAATGACAGTATTAATATGGTTAGGTTTCACAGAGCCTCATCTTAAAATCCCATCCTTTTAAGTTTATTAATGTTTTCAAATGAAATCCACCTTTTTTTTTTTGCATTTCTTTTGATATTAATGATTAAATAAATGGATTATTTTACAAATTGCATCTACTCTTTCCTGTTGGATCTTCAATATATACTTTTATATACACATAGATGGGTTTCCATTGTTTTCTTTTACGATGATGTAATGGTGATGTAATCCCATGGCAATACATTACATTAGGTGAAAACTGATCTGAATGTGTGGGATGTGCATGTGGTGTGTGCGTCCTCTTTAAACCCTCCAATGAAAATACAATTCAAAAAAAAATTGTTTTATTTCTATCACACCGGTGTAATTATTATCAAATTTTTCCATGCATTTAAACGTGAAAATACTGGACATTTTTTTTGTATTTTATTTACTTTTAAATGCCTGTTTTACCACCAGAGGGCATCTGTCCCCACTGGCAGCACTGTGGGCTTATTATCACTGAAACACTGCTGAGTTTAACCTTAAATAACAAAAAAAAAACCCAAAAACTTGCATTTTAATATAAGCAAATAAATAAGAATAAATATATACAAATAGATGTATATGAATCTTAGCAGGTTAAGGACAACATGCAATGCACTTATGGATAAAACTAATATTCTTGTTGAATATAATGTGTGGAAATAAACATTAACTGAACTCATTGGGTTTGACTGCAGTGAAACATAAGAACCCAATGAAAGCTCCATAAATAAGGAGATGAGAGGATAAAATGGTGTGAACGGAGCAGTTGAGCTCCTTGACTCCTCCTGCGTGTGGAAGGAGGCGGGACTGTGTGCACCTAAACAGACGGAGGGGCTGTGCATTGTGCTCAGTCTGTTAGTACCGCATCCACACTGGGGAAAGAGAGAGAGAGACAGAGAGAGAGAGAGAGAGAGAGAGAGAGAGAGAGGCCACGCAGCAGAACGCACCGAAAGAAACCCAGACCCGCACTGGATTGACCCGCTCCGGCTGGTTTTCTGTTGCCATCAGGGAGAGAGAGAGAGAGAGAGAGAGAGAGAGAGAGAGAGAGAGAGAGAGAGAAGCCGGGGAGGAAACTGCACCTCCTTGAAGCCTGATCGGTCGGCGGAGGAAGGAGACGTGATATGAACCCCTCATCGGTTTGAACGGCGGTGCAACAGCTCAGCTTAAATAGCCCCGTTTACCGGGGAGGGGGGGACAGAGAGGACCGGAGAGGACGTGTACACCTACAGAAACCTGCAGCCGAGGCCGACGAGCAAAGCAGCGAGCCAAACCTGCAACGATGCCCGGGTTTGATTACAAGTTTCTGGAAAAGCCAAAGAGACGCTTCCAGTGTCCGCTCTGCAGCAAAGCGATGCGGGAGCCGGTGCAAGTGTCTACCTGTGGACACCGCTTCTGTGACACCTGCCTCCAGGAATTTCTAAGGTACGGTGTGTGTTCATGTGTGCAAAAGCAGAGATCCACCTCCGTGCAGGCGATACTTGTCTAGTTTCGGTCGAGCGATAGTAAATAAAGGATGTGTAGGTGTGTCCTCCTCACCTTTCTGCACAGGGCTTTTACATTTGACATTTAGAGGATTTGAGTCTTTTCTGCAGCTGGACATTCACCATCACAGCATGTACGGGTCATCTAAACTGAGACTGAGCTACATTATTTTATTTTATTTAATTTTTTTAGTTTGTGGTGTCTCCTGCCATCACATCCTCCACCCATCAAAGGGTTAAATAGCCTACATTCACGAGCTGCTGTGTCAACATGAAAACACTGGCTTTATTTTTGATAAGTCATGCAGATGTTTCAGTCAAAGCAGGTAGACGATTTTATCATTGTCTGAACTGGAACAACAGATAAAGATGAAATGAGGCAAATAAGCATTTTGATCGTTTTTTTTTTTTGCACCTCATATCTCCATATGTAGCTCTGCTCTTAGAATAATGTGATGTTTGTGTTGACTTTTTTTTTTTTTTCATTTTCTGGTATTAAGAGTGTGTCCTGCAGAGGGCCCATTCTTTCCCATCCTGTCTGTGTTTTTGCCCTGAGGTGGATGAGTCTGCATGGGCTGGCAGTTGGGTTAAAGGGGTAAAAGATGTGTGTGTGTGTGTGTGTGTGTGTGTGTGTGTGTGTGTGTGTGTGTGTGTGTGTGTGTGTGTGTGTGTGTG
>JAPTYQ010000006.1:28377650-28406125 GCA_029814465.1 Ostorhinchus cyanosoma | reverse complement strand
TGTGTGTGTGTGTGTGTGTGTGTGTGTGTGTGTGTGTGTGTGTGTGTGTGTGTGTGTGTGTGTGTGTGTGTATTGAGGAGGGGGGGTTCAGTCTGGGGCAGTTCAGTGGAGTCTGCCTGGAGTCCAGGATTAGACAGATCCCTTCATTGGTGTCAGTCAGGGCACCAGGGGCACTGAGGGACCTTTCACTTAGAGGTCAGCAGTCCTACAGACATACCACCTCAACCCCCCCCCCTCCACCTAATCTGCTGAACATTGAAGTCTGTGTTAAGACGTGTAGAAAGAAAAGTCTTTTTGTTTTACTCTTTGGCTGACTGCACTGTCAAGGAGGTCACCAAGCTGCATAGTGACACATGCTCCTCAACAATGAGACAATTAGGGGCCAGAATCAAAGACCCCAGAATGTGAAGCCCCTTCATAAACATCCTGTTATAATCTGGTGTCACCTTGACGTAAAGGAACCTTCTCTGAGACCAAGCAGACAACTTAACTGTAACTATAGCCGAGTCTTTCTACTGTAAGTAGAAAATGATCTCATCTTGTCATCCACCATACTGTTTATGGTGCCGTATTTCTAAATGATACAGGCCATATGTATAGGGAATTTGACACAGTAACAAAACAGCTTGCTGACTTAATCAGACGCCTTAAAGCCATGAATGTATTTACATGTGGCATTTTGATGGTAAAATAAAATTTTACAGGCTGTAAAACCTCACTATTTCTTGAAAGATGTTGGTCCAGTCTAACTATTTGCAGTTCTGGGTTTTATTTCACTCATGAATCTGGTCCTCCATTTCACCAAAACCAGTACTGAAAGAGATCTTAGATGTCTTCAGTTTTACTAGATGAAACTTTAAGACGCCTGAAGGAAAAATTTTAAAATATAAACTATTTGAAAAATAGTTCATCTGTCGGGGCAGAACAACATCAACAGTCTGTCAGTGATGAGCAGTTTTATGGTAGTAAAATAATCTACTACTGGGCAAGAAATGTGAATTAATGTTGGGAATACACTAAATACTTGGTCATGAATTTACAGCTTGTGTTGTGAGTCATCACAAAACCTCCTCTGGCTTCCTAGACACCAGAAAATTGCATTTGGTTGAAAAGCAGAACTTCATATGAACAAAGAGAGTGAGGGAGGATTTGTATTCACTGCTGATCAATGAGTTTGGCCCTCTGCTTTGTCTGCCTCATCCTGCCCGCCTCCAGGTCCGTCCTCAAGTTTACACTGTTTTACTCCCACAGACTGACTGAGTTTAACACATTTCCAAACTTATGAAAGTTTTTCTATTGAGTAACAGTGTGCTTTGCATTTGGTGGGGTTCTCACTGCAGGTGTGGGGTGATTTGTTTCTCGCCTGTATCATCTAAAGATGTGCAGTCCATGAAATAATCCTGTGATGAATCATTTGTACACAATTCAACCTAGCAAGAAAAAAAACACAAGAAATGATGAAACCAGGTAAACAGTTTATTACTTCCTGTTAAAGGATCTGCACCTTAATAAATGCTTAAGTAGTGTTTCATTAATCAGTTATAAACCCAAGACCAAGCCTTGTGACGAGTTAGATTACTTAACTCAAGAAACGCATTGCACTTAACTTATTAACACAACTTCTTTATCTAATTCTCTTTACACAATAATAACGGATGTGTAAATATTTAACAAACTGCTGCTTCTGTTAATTAGAACTTAGGTAGAATTGACAAATTAAAAGTAATAATTTATGTTATTTGAAATTGCTACAAAAGTATCAAATCTGTCTTTTATTGTGTCAGTTGTTTCACATCTAACTTCCTGGTGAATATAATGTAAATGAGCCTTATATCAACTCCTTGGCACAGAGAAACCGATTGTCATCTGAGGCCGAGGGCTGTATTGTCACCTCTACTGACAAAGTGTGCCAGTTCAAGGCCACTTCATAGCTCTTGGACAGCGCATGGTCCTTTTGTGTTCAGTGAGTTCAAGTTTATTGAGGCTGACAGACAGTAGTTAGCTAATGCGTTGCCCATTGTGCAACTAGGTTGATGTTTCTTTGTAATAATTGAAGGCTGAGTATCATCCAGTCCAGGCTTGCCAACCCAGTCTGCCCACTTTGCACACTGACAGCTCTGTCACCCTCTCCAGAGCTCGCTGCTCTGTTGCAACAAGCCACACAAACTCAAGAATGCTTCTGCATGACATTACTTGAGCACTCATCATTCTTTCCCAAGAAAAAGTGGTCACTGGATTAAAGGAGCAAATTTAAATTAATCCTATATTTATTTACCTTTTAGTTGAATTCAAAATAAACGGGAGCTTCCTGGATAGGCTTTCAAGTAAAAATGCACACATGAATTGTTCTTACTTTCCCATGTCCCTGCCAGTGTGTGCTCCTGTGTCCACAGGCATGTTAGCATGTGATGCTAATGGGGTGTGTTTCCGGTCTTGGAGGAATGTGTAAATACTCTACAGTGGCAGTCCTGAAGGCTGCCCCAGCTCTGAGGGAGAGTCATGGGGTTAAAACAGCCCAGCCCTGAGGCTTTAACACTCAAGCAATCAAATATGAGTCACATGCTGCAGCAATTCTGTGCATGCTGACTTGGGCAGGTCTTTGTTTTAGGAACAATAAGAACAGTGCCTCTTTAATAATGGAGAATAAACACTTAATGCCATGTAACACAGTTTTCCTCACTGTGTGCGGGCTAAGTAGGGCTTACGGCCGTGCCACACATGCCAAGGCTCATGGTTCATCAGTTTTGGGTCTACTGAGCATGAGCAATGCCATGCAATGTGACACTGGTGTCTCTGTGGGGATGATGCAGCGCTGTACCACAGCCTTGACAGGGGTATAATTGGTTTGTTCGGCTCTCTAGCTTCTTCCTACAGGCCACACAGCAGCAGTGCAACTGCTGACTTACCCAGAGTCACAAGGAACTCCAAAGTGGGTTAATATGGGAAATTTTCATGGGTCGATTATTCACTGTCCAAAACCAGGGGAGTGTTTTTGGAAGGGGCTGTGATTTATTTTACCGATCCCATCTGTTGCTGTACAATGTTTTGTCTTGTTGATGCACTGTAATGTGATACTTCTGTCTTTTTAGTCTGAAGCACAGTTGCCAGCATTTGAGTTACTTATTGTGTGTCAAGATCCTGTTTCAATAGTGGCAGTCTGTCTTATTTAATATGCAGCAAGACTTTATTAAATGTACAATCAACAGTATTTTCTAATTAAGTCATAGTTATGAAACAATTTTAAGTTAAAAAGGAACATATCTGGGTTTCCTTGCTAATATTTGACACTTTGACACATGGCAATCTCGTTTTTCCACCATATTTGATCCATCAGAGTGTTTCACTGAACAGTTATAGTCCTAAAAAGTGTCCTGTTGAAGGATAAACAGTTCCCGGACTTCTAACTAGGAAAAACATGAGTAAATGATTAATTAACTTCTAATAAAGCCATTGATCACAACAACAAACCCTTTGTGTCTCGTTAGAAAATTAAGACATGTGATGCGTTTGTCTCTGAACATGATCTGCAAACCTTTCCCCCTTAAATACATGATTAATTCCCTTCAGTCCATTGTGTGTGTGTGACTGTGGAAGGATGTATAGAGGAGCACTGTGGCTGCTGTGACAAGGTGTTTCTTAAAAGCCTAAATGGAGCTCTGTTGCATTGGTGCCCAGTGTTGTGTGTAAGTCTGGCACTTTAGGCAGCTGGGGCTTTGTTTCTCTGTGGGTATCTGTATCTGAATGGGACCAATGCCATGGATGGCTGATGAATGACTGTGTGTTCATTGCCATCCCCGTCCCTCAGTCCCATCACAGAGACATTCACAGTCCCCCGCAGGTGTCCAAAAGCCCGCCCAGGCATCCTGGGTTCAGATCCGGGAGTTCAGGGGGACTCTGCCGTCCATCCTTCCCTGATGACAACGGTGGTCAGTGAGCTGCACAGAGCGATGTTCTGTTTAGCTGAATGAAAGCCCTCAGGCCTCCGCTCCGCACTTTGCCTCTTAGAGCTGCGCACTGAGGCTGCTGTCAGCTGATGGACTAGGGGTGACAGAGCTGGAAACAGGCCAGTAAATTTTAACACATCAATGCATAGATGGAGCCGCTTACTTGGAGAGAATTGACCCACGCATAGAAGAAACAAAACACAACAAGGTACATTCTTCAGTTTATCTAAATAAAGACCAGACAGTCTTTTGCTCACTTGACGGTACCTTCACTTCCACAATGTCAAGTCGGGAAACAAACACCCGCCCACTCTCCTATTTCAGCTGCAGTGATTAGAAAAGGAGCTGGCTGGTTCCTGACTGTTCCTCATCTTTGCACGTCATTATGAACTTTGAAACTAATGATTATATGAGAAGCTGCTGATCTTTAAAGTTTAACATGGATCTTCACTTCCCAATGTTTAAACATTTACCACACTTTTGGACTTAAGTATTTTGATTACTTTTGTCAGTAAACTTTGTCTCTAATATGGTCGAAAAAAATGTTTTTCTTTGGTGTTTGTCTCCCATCTGTTTACAACCTAAAGGCACACACTAATATGCAAACCCGACAACAGGAAATTGCTCTGCATCACAGTGTTTTATGGGAATAAGGAAATGGATGTTGACATCTGATAGTGAGCAATTATTCGTGTTTAGAAAAACTTGCATGAAAAATGTAACTCTTGGATGTGTTTTAACCCACATGTGAGTCTGTGTGACTTCTGTTTACAGACGAAAAGGGCACTTTCCCACTACAGTTTGGAGCAAAGATAAGGGGCTGAATAAGTGGTGCTTTTCATTTAGACGACTTGGCTAAGACAGAAAGACATTTGTAGAGAGGTTTGCTTGATTTTCTAGTACTCGCTATGACAATGGGTGTGGAAAAATTAATTTTCTTGGAAGCGTTTGTTCTCTAAGCGTCTCCACCACCCCAGAGACGCAGACAGATATTAGCTGGCCTGTTTCTGGATAAGGTAATTGTGGCGAGTCTCATGGGAGGAAGCTGAGAGGCTTTAGAGATGCAGCTGTAATGATGACATCGCTGAGAGAAAGTGTCCTGACCATTTCACACAGCTGCACAGGTCCCCCGTCACACTGACAAGAACACATATTACTGTGACAGCTGTTTGCGTGAATGTAAAGAACGGGAGCAGGCACTTGCATCAGGAAGAAGCTCAAACTCCTCTGAAGATGGAGGAGCACTTAAAATTCTTTGGGTTTTCTCTTTGCAACGCTCAGCCTCTTCAAACCCACTTGGTGACGGGGCAGCTCTCAATGCGTCACTTTTAGGTCGCTTCATCTGTCTGTGAGGAAGTTTATTAGTGACAGCCAGTTCAGGCATAATTTATCCCTTTTGAAAGACGTCTGAAAGTGACTGATTTTATTTGATTCACAAGCAACATCGTCTCAAAAGCTCAGCCAGCTGCAGCTGTAGACGAGACTCCATCCCCAAGGATCTCGCTGCTTCATATTTGGTATTTAAAAACAACTCCAAGCCTGTAGTTGACTTCTAAATGAACCGTGACTCTGAAATAATCAGTCAGTGACCACATGTAGTGTCTTCTCACTGCTGACCCTAATTATGTGGTTGACAACAATGTGAAAGTTTAGACAGAGGCAATTTGCGGTAGAGAGAAAGTCCTAAATCGGTGACTCAACTTCCACACACCTGATTCACTCGCAGTGAACAACATCAAATTACTGCAATTTTGGTTGGAATTTATGTTAGAAGAGCTGCCTCATCGTAGTAGGTGGTTTAATTATTGTTGGATCAGTCACTGGCTTTTTTTTGTTTTTTTTAATATAAAGATTACCGTATATAGAAAGAACTCAGTATTTTCATTGCAAAGTAGACTTTAAAAGTTAGCTTCAAGCAGTGTAAAATTTCGCATCGCTACATAGAAGGATCCGTAAGTATTTCTCAGTCCTGTTTCTGCATTGAACAGGGTGTGGTGGTGGACTGTTCTGCTTGTGGGGATTACATTTTTAGTAGTGTCCCTTTAATCACATATGAGTTCATATGCAGCAGTAGTGTGTCTGCGGGCACCTATAAGATCCAGTTATAGACATGCCCCAACTTGCCTGCCTCCATAAGAGGTCCTTTAAAATGAATCTCTCACTCATTTGGTCCAAACAAAGACGGAAAACATTCCAGCTATGCAGCGAAGCACCTTGCCCCTCACACAGCGAGCGTGCTGGGACCAAGCCGCCAAACCCAACCCTGCTGTTGGATCACAGCCAGTTGGCCCAGATCTGGAAAGCATGGCTAGTGCTTACACGTGCCTGGGTATGCTTGCTATGTGAAACAGCCTAAGGTAAAGATATGTTTATCATAACACGCACATGCAGAGCTTTGCCGCAAAAAGTGTGAACCTTGTCAAGAGCGTGTAATGAAGACTTGTAGTTGAAGTAAAAACCAGGGAGATGAGTGCTAATCACTATCTTACATTGCAGATATTCTAAGGTGTGAGTTTGCGCCTTGTACTCAGCTGTTCCGAACCCTCTCAGTGCTCAGTGATGGTACATCTGTGCTCTGCTCCCTATTGTACTAATTGACACTCCTCCAATCTGTTTGTCTTTTGCACAGGTCACTGAACCCGTCTAAAAGTCAACAGACCCACTGTGCATATGCATATACAGTAATATGCACGTGCTCAAATTCCCACAGACATTATTTCCAGCAGGATGCTTTTGTTTTTTTCTGATTTGCGTCAAACTCTGCACAACAGGGTGTCAAATGAAATCACACATCATCAAGCACACAGTCACTACCCTCAATGACAATTTCCCAATTAGGAACTGAATTTAGAGATAAAGCATTCTGTGAAATGAAGAACTGACACTTCTTTAGGTTCACTTGGATTTGAGTCATACTTTTGACAGTAACAGATGGAATATGACTGTATTATTCATACAGGAAGTCAACCTTCTGACCTCTAGCTTACAAACCACACAGACTTCCACCTTTTTGTGTTTTAAGTGTGAACAGTGGAGCGAATACAGTACGTGATGCAGAAGGATTTGCACTTTATCACCCACGTCAAGTTAATATACGATGCTCCTGTGATAGCAGAGGAGTGTTTGTGTTCGGGACTTGTCTTTAGGGACAGGCAGCTGAGTGACCGATGCTGTGGTTGCTGAGCTGACGGGTAGGCATGTGAGGAATCTGTGTCTGAGGTCTGAAAGGAGAGCAGCTGGGAGAGAGGCAGGGAGCGCGGGGAAGTGTGCAGCTCTGTGCACAGGCACCTGTCTTTAGTGAAAGGCCCCTCTGTACACCAGAACAGGTGTCGGCAGAGCACTTAAGCCCCTCACTTGAAGCCTACACAGTGAATTAAAGTCATTTAGCCACAGGGGCCCCCATCAATGTTAAGGTCATTGCCCAGTTGCCCTCTGCCTTTCCGCCCTTTTCTGCAATGAGTCTTCCTTCCTTCCTGCCAAGGCTCCTCCATCTTCCTCTCATCCGCTGGTGTGTTTACTGTGGTGGTCCTTTAACCAAACAGCTCAATGACTCTGTCAAGTACACTAAGTCCCTTGTGTTGTGTCTCGGGACCTTACTCACAGCTCATTTTAAGATATGTCAACACAGAGTAATGTTCTGATCCCACTTCTTCCTCCCACTGCACAGGCAAACTATTGATCTCATTAAAGGGCTGAGGAAGCAGAGGAAGTGGTCTTGTCAGGTGCATGTCCAGATGAATCCCACAGTAAACTCCTTCAGGATGAAGGAGTGTTTTTTGTTGCATTCACAGCTCGTTAATGAACAGTGGTTGATCTGTTTAGATTGACTTTTGCATTTACCTAGAACTGCAGCTAGTGATGACTTACATCAAGGAATAACTTCATTACCACTGTTTTAATTAATCTTTTTAAGTGTTTGGTCCAGTGTTTCCTCAACTTATTTAATATGCTTATGTTGAGCAACCAACACAAGATGTACTTTTTGTCCTTTCATTTTGTAATAATCAATAATTCCTGATTTTTAAAAATTAAACAAGTAAACTTAAAATAATCCGTTTATTCACTTCTATCACAGAAAGTAACTGTAAACACGACATTTATTCAATAGTTCATACACTGTATAAAAAAAAGTAAATTGAACAATGTATTTCCAAAAATAGTTTCCTCTTTTCTCATGATTTTTATTAAGAAGGATAGATGTCAACTCTATATTTTTTATTCTTTTGTGCTCCCCCTCTGTTCTTTTATGTGCTGTATGAAAAATCTTGTCATTTATCTCATTGTTGCTCCCAGCAACAGGGGCAGGTTGAAGAATTCATGCTAGATGAACAATGCAGCTAAGGCGTTTTGAAACAAAGGAAACGATTTGACGTCAGCACCTCGCCTCACTGAACAAAGAAATTGCATCCACAAAACAGAGAAGTGGACAACTGCAGGAGGCGCAGCTCGGAGCTGGCTCCGACTCAGTCAGAGGGGGAGATAGCATGCACAGGCTGGAGGTGCTTTTCCTTATTCTTTCAGACTTTATCTACATGTACTCTTCAGATTTGGAGCCGATAAGGAAAACAGGAGCCACAGCGAGTCTGAGATGTGATAATAGCCACTGAAAGCAGGGAGAGGAGATTGTTTACTTTTGGTGAATTAGTGCATGTGTCTGTGTGTGCTCACTGTCTGCTGACTGCTCTCTCTCTCACACATAGACACCTAAAAAGCCCTCACCTTCCCTCCCAGTTTCCATGGACACAAAAGCGCAGACCTAAAATTGTCACAGTGATGTGCACACCTCACAGACCTGAGGCAGCTTACTGACAAATCAGGAAAAGGAGCTTTTCCGCAAGCAGTTCAATGAAAATGCAAATGAGCCGAAAGCACAAATTCACATTATATAACACTGTTTTGTTTTTGAAAAATTCATAGAAGGGTGACTCATTGATTTGAATAATTTTTGATGGTAATCAGCTTTTAGGAGAAACGTTTGCAGTGACTTTTGACACGTCAAACCCATGGCTGTGCTCCTTCTCTGATAATGATGAATCATACTGAAGCCGGTCTCACAAATAGACCAAAATCCAACTGATTATATCAGTGGTGATTTTGCACTGTTTTCCACTTTCTATGACCCTGTATGCCCTCTAGACCAATCCCAGAGTTTCAAACACGGACATGCTTATCAGTTCCAAAGCATTTTCAGACAATCATGAGTGGGACTTGCTGTGCTGACACGTTAATAAGTATGTTTTACTGTTAATGATCCTGTAGGATTGGACTTGCTCTTCTCCACCACTTGCTAATTAATGAATGTGTCACACAGGGCATTGCACATTTTTCCAAAGGTGTTCTTGTGGGATTGGACTAAAATAACTCCCTCACACTGCAAAGCTGATAATGGTTTACCCACACCTGCTATCTTGCACACACATAACAGGTCAGCTCAAGAGGAGTGTATGTGTGTGTTGAGTGGAGTACTTATCTATGAAGGACAGCAAAGAAAAGACAGCTGGTAAATGATGGCAGAGCTGTTATAAGAGTTTTGATAGAATTTGTGTTCAGAACAGCAAAACTGGGCTTTCGCACCAGCAGTGACCTCCTTAAACAGAACAAAAGCAGACAAATCTTTTCTTTACGGTTAACAGAGCTGACAAATATAGAGTGTAATGAAAAATTCTATGCTTCATTTAGAAACAGAGGTTAAAACTGTTTACTTGGAATCAGGATACCGACACTTGAGCTTTTCATGAGCACCAAATAGTTCTTTTTATACATAGTTGCATGGATTAAACGTCATTATTATAAAACTTGACCTTTTTTCTCATTCTTTTTTCTGTTTTCCGGAGTGCGGGGTGAACAGGTGCAGCTTAATTAAAGGATCTGTTGTCAGTAAGATGCTACTGGTTGCAGAGATTATCTGCACCGCCCACCTGCTGCTGCTGGTCAGACAGGAAGAGAGCAACGGTGCGGAAATGAGGGAAATAATCTTCACACTGATCAATCACTTATATGTACATCTGCTTTGTTGCGTGTTAAGTTTGGCTTCCTTACAGCTCTCTTTTGCTCTTCTTAATGGCGCGACAGTCAGACTGCAGTAAAAGTTTTAATTGAAGGGTGATGAGAGCTATGTTTCTCTGAGGCTCTATCCCCCAGGGGCACACATTATCGTGCATAAAACAACAGCCTTTTTGTGTACTGTGGGACTTGGCATCAAGAGTAGACGCTATAAACAAGCAAAATGAATCACTACTCTTATGTATCACTATAAAGTATGACTTATGATGGGAGCATGCATAAGAGCAGCTCGTCCTCACCTCTCCTCCTGCTGTGAGCTCATGTGACTATAGGTGCGACTTGGTCTGAGTGAAACTTTACCTCTAACTGGCCTCTGATTGATGCTTTGCCTTCTGGTGGCCAAGTGTCGTTACGTAAATTCTCCTTAAAGAGTGTCTGTCCCTCCGGGCTTCTGGGTGAAACAGATCTTGGCGGTTTTGGAGCTCATAAAACGAAAGCCAAGGGGAGTAAAAGGAGGTCGTTACGCAGGAATAATGTGTCGTTAGAACCAGCTAACAAGCCATCGGCGTATTCGTCATTTTTCCACATAGGCTGAGACTGACTTGACAATAAAGGCGTTTGCGTGGTTTAAGTCAACATTCAATTACCCTCCTTTCTGATGATTTCATACGTGGTGGTTTCATTGGTTGAAACTTCTGGATGTAAAGTTCTTTTTTATTATTTTAATGGCTGTTTAACACAAAGGCTTTGTGCGATGTTGTGCCAAGAGTGTGTTTTTAATCTTTATTATTGTGAGGGAGGATAATAGAAGTTCTCCATTAAAGCTTGATCCAAAGTTTCATATTTCAAGACTACACCTCTTCTCTGGATGCCTAAACGGAAATGAGTCTGACTCACAAAATATAGGGGAAGAGTATTTAAAAGTGAACTGAGTAGTGCAATGATAATACAGTTTTGGATAAGTTTAGGACTTTTGCGCTAAACAAGACAAGACCTTGAGCCTCGTATGATGATCTGTCAGAAATGGTAATGAATTTACTATGAGACAGAAATTTATCCTGAAGTTTAAATAAATAGTATTTTCAGGCGTGTGGTTGGTTATGAACATTGCAACAATGACATACTGATTGGAAATGCATGATATTAATTTTGTTTTATTTTGATAGATAGTTTGTACAATAGCCCAAAGCACACTGCTGCTTCCCCATTTAATCTGTGCTACTGTTGCGATTTCATGCTGTGCTGCTTGATGACTGTGACTCCAATAGCTGATTCATTAATGCCGTTTGAGGGGAAAAATGAAGCAACTGTGTCTAGTGCTGCTTTTCTGATGCCATATGCATACAGTTGGCAGACAGCTCTCCTTTTAATAGGCCAGGCGATGTCTTGGCAAACTCTACCCCCTCTGTCCAGTGCAGGCATTCCACAGGATTAGTGTGGCAGCGTGGCAGCTCCTCGAAGCTAGCCGTCACTGCTGCAGATCACGCTTTTGAGCAGAAATCTGCCCTCTGATGCTGAGCTAAAATTAGATCAGCCATCTGTGATTAAAACAAGCTAAAAGTCACACGTGTCTGTGGAAATTTATAGCATGTAACTGCTTCCATTTGGGGTAACTTGCTGAATAACAGCGGCTCATTCTCTTGTTTTTACGCAGCATTTGAATCTTTGCTAATGTGTGACAGTGGGTAGTAAAAATGGAGAGTGGGGTATTTCACACCTATTGCACCCTTGACAGCAGCTTTTAGCACTTTTTTCACACACCAGCAGGTCCTTCTCACATGCGCGACATGTTAAAGCTCAGGACTTTCATTGATCTCCAGGCACAGTCCTCCACCCTACCCGCCCTCCCACAAACCGCCCTTCAACCAGATCAAACGTAAAGCTTCTCCTTTCAAGCCTTCCTCTACTTTCATGTACGCAGTGCAGGCTCCTGTGTATGTGTGTGTCTGCCTCTGTTATGGTGGTCTTTTCACTGTGTGTGCAGTTTGCCACAGCAGCGTGGGTGTGGGTGACTGCACTCATGCATGCAGGAGCTCAGCTGCCGGTACAATTGATGGGACAGACCTCTCCTCTCATCCCCCACGCTGTGCCCAGATCAGCAGCAGTTAATGAAAGTGGATTGATTTTCCTGTACCTCATGCATGCGGCGTATAATCTGGGGGATGAAATCGACCAGGAAAACAAAAGATCCTGCAACATTCTATTACATTTGCTGTTTTATTTATTTGATTGCCTGCCAAGCCCAGGAGAAACAATCTCTATAGGTATGAAACTGCATAACCTGCGCTTGAAATCCATATCATTTTTAGCACTTATTTCTATTGGGTGCATAATATCACAGGGAGTCCTTAAACTTGAGTTTATGATGGCTTTAAAACCATAGTACACTCAACAGAAACAAAGATGGATTAGCATTTCATGTTCTAACCCTCCCCTTCCTATAAAGAGTCCATGTCAAGGCCTGATCACACTGATGGAAGAAGACAGTGCAAGGGATTATAAATACTTGTAAGCGCCGTTTCCCCTCCTCACACACTTAAGGATAGATTATGGCATCTTGCAGGCTTGTGCTCAGCCTGCAGATGGCTGCTCCTCCTTCCTCTGGCCCTCCCTCTATCTATTCATCCATCCTTCCTTCCTCTCATCCTCTCTTGCTCTGTGTTTTTTAGTCGGCAGCTTGTCTTCTGGCAGGTGGCTCCCTCCTTTTACTCTAGTTGCACACAGTTTGCTATCATGGCATTATGTCTAAGCTACACCTCTGGCAATCTGATGAGTCATCGTCTAATTGCTCACAACCATCTGATTCTGCCACATAAGCTACTATGAGTCACTTTTAGAAACACGCAAGCAAATATTTCCATCCAGGAATTTGCTTTCACGAAGGAGTATATATACATTTGTGTCAGTAACCTTATCAATAAAGGGCAGGTAATTCTGTTAACAGTGTAACATATCATTTTAGCTGCACACTGTTTATTTAGTTCAGCGTACCCGTTCGTTGTGGTCATGTTTACGATTGTACTTTGTATTATGGACAAAAATAAGAAAAAAACCTGCTCAAACTATATTCATTTACTAGAAATATAAAGGAGCCCAATCACTGTTAAACAAACCTAATATGACTCTATTATCTGCTGCTAGTGCTGCTGCAAAGCTGACATTTAAAAAAGCAAACTTTGCTAACCTTTGAATGCTTTATAGCTATGTGAACTAGCTCACAGATGGCCTCTGCTCACAAATGTCAACATGGTGAGGTGCACTGCCAGTAAAAAAAAACACAAAAACCCCGGAATATTACATATTACATAAGTGATGACGGCATGAACAAGGATGGCCTCAGGTGTCCTGACAGTTGGATTTACAATGTGTATGCATATACAATTATTTCTGCTTTGGCACATTACAAAAAAAGGTGGAAACAACATCCCAGCAACAAAAAAACCCTCTTTCTTTTGTTCATGTTTTGTAGGTAGTGCAGTGTAGCTCGTAGTAAAACCTTCCTTTAATGGTTTGACAGTTTTTTTTTTTTTTTATATCTTGGTCCACATTTGGTCCCAGTGAGTGTGTTACATGGGGTGCTAAAGATGAAGCCAGGGAAAGAGGCCAGACATCCACCCACACTCAAAATCATACTCTGGTAGTTGTGCCTTTCTTTCACTTGCATCATTTTTTCCTGCTTTGGCAAAGCAACACAATAAAAATAGTATATTTCAATATAACAAAGCACGGAATACAATTGAGATTTTAAACTCCATACATGTAAAATGCTTCACTGAACTTAATATATCAGGATACATGTAACAATCATTGAAAGGGGTTTAATTTTCCGCCTGTCTTTTTAGACTTGTCTGACAGAGAGTCTGATGTAATTTATTTCTGTCTTGCTGATGACCATGACCTGCAAACTGTCAGCCATTGTTGCTTCATATGAAACAGCTGCCAGTGTCTGTTAGTGACCAGCACAGGAACTCAGATAGGATTTTACAGGTGCCATGCACTCGACACATATGCACCTCAGGCCTGTTTCTACTGAACCCAACAAACAGGTTCCTGAAAATAATCTGGGGAATACAATTAACATGTTATATAAGAAAGAATCCCTATCCCTCTTTTTTCTGTCTTAATTTCACATAACAATGTACGTTTCACCCCTAATTCATCGTACTGTTCACTTTCTTGGCCAGATTGTGATATAATGTGTGACATTACTCTATTACTGAAATGATAAATCACAGAGGACTAATACTTGTCAGATAGTCCCTGTGTTTGGTGAAATATGGTCTGCGATTTATGGGAGAATTTGTAGTTCACAAATTAAAAAAGGACAGACTGGAACATGATCAAGAATACAGAAAACCTCCATAAATTCAAACAGCTTACACAGAGAATTTATTATGTTTTAGTCCTTTTCCTGTTGGGACTTTTGCATGTACTGTATGGTATCTCTGCATTTCCTATAGTGAGTCTGAGAAATAGTTTTAGTATTTTTATGATTATTGTCCTACCAGAGAAACAGGAACTTGATCAGTTTTGGGAGAACCACAATAAGAATATATGACGAGGCATCTTTTAACTTTATTTAATTCACTTGAGTACTTTATTTGAAGGAGCACAGAGTTCCTTGTTGGTTTTAGAAGTGGTAAAGTAGAACGTCACCACAATTTCCTGACGGCTTACACAAAATATAATCTCCAACAAGCCACAGGTATGGACAGCTAATCTTGTAGGTATTAAATCCCACACAAGAAGCTGTCACAGCATCATTCTGTGTGGATGTCCCACACAGAAAGCCTGTGAAGGAGCAGTGGATCCACCTGTGTGCCAGTGTGTCATCACAGGCCGTGAAAGTAGGAGCTGCTCCTCCCTTTTCAGACAAATGAGAGGGCTGCATTGAGCTCAGCTGAAAGCCAACTCTGCCGTGGGCGAAGGGAGATCATCCTCATGGTGTATCGGGTTGCACAGGTGGAAACACCACCCAGCCTCTGCACCGTCACTCGACCTCATTTAAAGGGTGCTTTAGTCAGCACAGTGTGTTCACATGTGGGTGGTAATCCAGCTAGTCATGAGGATGAAAAGTACAGTCGATCTTATGCAGGCGTAACACCCTCTGCAGCTTTATGGACACTTTGGTGAAAGTGTTTTGTTTTCCACAGTAGGTTGGATTATCATTTGACTGGTGGGTTCTCCTGCATCATGTATAATAACCTCATAAGAAGCAGAGAAGGTTTTATGCATTTGAGCGGTTGCAGAAAAATACAGACTGAATCTGTTTGATTTTTCAATGCGCTCTTCAAACTGTTCCCCCTCCAATGCCACGCACAACAGTGGAGTGTCTCACAGACAGCTTTTTATTTCATTTGGAAGAAATTAAAACAAATTGTGGATTGTGGTGAGACAGCTACAGAGACAGCTTGGAAAACATAAAAATAAGCTATTAAATCTTTGGAAAAACATTTGGTTTTGTTATGGGGAAGTTTAAAACTGAAAGTGGCAGCCGTCTTTTAAAAGTCATAGTGATTGATGTCCAGCCTGTCAGAACAGTTATAGTTCTATGTGTTTTTACACACAAGATTGTGATTAAGCCCTTTGTTCTGGAAACATCTGTATATGAACTAGCAGCTCTGTCCTCGGCAGCTTAATTCAAGCAAGGGACTTTTTTCTGTCAGCATCAGGCATAAACTGCACTGTCTTTCTGTCTTTGTTCAGTGTAGGAGGCTTTGAAGAAGGAAGTCATGACTGCACACAGTTTTATATACAGATACTCAAAACCAGATGGATTTTGGGGGATTATAGGAACTCTATCTGAGATAAAACCAAATTCCTGTTTTCTCCTGACTTCCTGAGAGGAGAAGCAGGGAGTTTGGTTTCATCCCAGACACCAAAGCCTGTGCAGAGTGCACTGGTGGGATTTTTGTTTGTGTATATAAAAGTTAATCTGGGTTATAAGTTGAAAAGACAAAAGGCTTTAGCATGTGGATGGACATAAACGCTCGTAGGGAGCCTCAAGTGTAGATAAGCAAACTGGCCCCGTCAAGGCTCCCGATGCTATCTGAGTCAATGAGGAAAGGCAAAAGGGACAAAGGTCTGTTTAGAGTGTTAATGTGCCACAGGCTTCCACTCTCCAAAGCCCTCATGCTTTTGATTTAGTTTGTTTAGTGTGTCTCGACAGCCTTGCCCACGACAATCACAAACATAGAGAGCTTTGTTTTGGAGTCTCTGTTACTCAGTAAAGAGCAGGTTTCAAGGTTGCTCAGTGGTCACTGGCTCTTGTTTGTGAGGAGGCGGGCTGTCACCAACATGTCCTCTCTGTGTGGCCTGCAGGCTGGTCGCTGTCTCTTGAAAAACACCCTGCGCTCTGCACCGGTGAGATTAAACCTGAGGGATTTGTACTTCTTACCGTCTGCCTGTCAGGAGCTGTACGCGGAGTGACGAAGCATGTTGTGATGGCTGTCCTCGTGGTATCAACTGGATGAATGGATGGACGTTTAATCTGCGCCTGAAAAGAAGATTTGAGGCCAGGGAAGCGAGAGAGGGCAATTAGAGGGGAGAGGGATTTAGGGTCAAAAGCAACGAAGGGTGGGACTCCCCATGCGTTTCACCTGCAGCGTTTATTGCAAGCTGTGTACGCTCTTGTGCGACAGTGAATTTGAGGTGGTTTGATCGTTTGTGCAGCAGAACAGCTGTAGAGCCTTCACTGCTCTCACGGTATGAGCGAACAGAGGGGGGCCATGAAAGTTTAATGAGGTGATTGTATTATACAGTATGCAGTCCAGTGTGTAGCTGCTCCACTGTGACATCCCCACACTACCCTGTTACATGTGTTTATCAGTCTCACGCAATTGATGTGCATGGACTAGGGCGTGACTAGAAAACTGTGGGAGACAAACATTAGTGTGAAACTTTAAAGGCGGTTGAATGTTTGTGAGGTGCAAGTAGCTGCATGTAAGAGAAACACAAAGGAGATTTCCCTTTGGGGTTTATGTAACATGTTTATCCTTTTAATAACTGGATTAAACCAGCAACTGACAACTAATATCACTAATAATATTAAACAATAGTAATAAGTTTAACGATTATTCGATCAGTTATTTAGTCCTCCAAGTAATGATAGTATCTAAACCCAAAACCAGAGGTGAAATCTCCAAATGGTTTAAACTGACCAAAAACTCAACACTACCCAATTTACAGCGAAACCAGCAAATTCTCATGTTTACGAAGATAGAATACAGAACTGCTAATCATTTCATTTTATTTGAAAGTTTTGGAGAATTATTATATTTTTGCAGCACTCAACAAGAAATGTACATTACTATCAAAATATGAAAACATGCAATGAACACAAAGCAAAAGACTGGCTGAATCATGGTGAATAAGAAAAATCATATTATTTGCACCCACACTCACTATTCACACATTTGTCCCATCAAAAAGAGAATTTGTCATTCCACAGAGGCATAATGTATTGGCAATTTTTTATTTTAATCACTAAATAAGCAATGGACTGCACTAAACCAGGACCAGAATCTAGTCTGTTTTATGGTCACAGCTCAACAAATAGTCAATTGAAATAAATAAATGAATAATTTTGATTCAGCCAAAAAAAACCAAAGCCAGACAAAAGCAGCACTTTTAGGAACTTGCCACCTATGCTCCTGTAAGCTTTTTAGCTGTTATTTTATGATATAAACCAGTAACATTTATAACCTATCAAAGGAAATCAATAAACCAAACAAACGTGAAAATACAGCTCCATGTGTAATATTCAGTTATTATTAGGCTGCTCCTTCGTCTCTAAAGAAATAAATTGTTAGTCATTAGGGATGGATAGATAGAATTAGAACTGAGTTACACTGTGCTGTCAGAAAGCGGCAGCGGGTTCAACTCCTGTATGAGTAAGACTGGCCTTCATATCAGCAGTGGGCTGAGCTCTTGGATGTGTGTCTGCAGGACCCTCTCTTTGACCATGGAACAAATTAGTCTGTGACGGTCTGTGACTAGGCTCTTTTCGCCTGTCTGCCTCTCTGTGCATCAAATACGGACCCTGAGCTGGGTAGGGCCTCTGGCTGTAGCATGCCTGCACCTACATCACCCTCGTCCAGCGCTGAGAGGCTGTCGCTTCCCATTTCCTCTCTGTGTGTGGTTGGGGGACAAGCAGTGCCCTCTGTACGTACACTGTGAAACCCACTCCACTTTCTCCCTCAATAGCTGAGATGATTCGTCTGTGATGGCGATGAGTACTGTAAATGATTTCACACTGCACACGAGATGCTGACTGGGCTCTCCCTGCCTCTAATCGATTGACCCTCTTTTACAGCCAATGTGGCTTGTTAACTGGTCTCCAGCTCCCTGCTGACACAGTGACCCTAATGGAGGAGAATTACTGCTGTCTCGTCATGCATTAACCTTCCTCCTCCACTCCCCCTTCATCAACCCTCCCTCCTCTTCCAGCCCAACCTCTGCTCCCATCCCCCCCCTTCAGCACACTCGCTGGTTTCACAGCAGCTGGGCAGACGGGGCGAAGTGCACATGCATTCCCGTCCAGTCACATGGCTATGAGCCTCTGGGAGTCTTGGTCAGGTGACACTGCAGCCAACCAAATTAAAGCACCAAAACTATAGTCCTTAATTAGTTTAAACATAAATTAGGCACGGCCTGGGTTGTGAGAGGTCAGATGATGCTCTAGGGCTCTACTAAAACAATGTGCATTTCTGTTTGGTAGATGTAATCTGGAAAACAAAGAAATACTTTAAAAATACAGGGATCTGTTTCTGTATTTGGCCTGAGAATGAAGACGGAGACCATATGTGCTTTCGACCCTGCTCACATCTCAAGAGACCTGCCATCACTTGCCGTTTTTGTGTTTTAAGTAACCTTTGAATGTCTGTATGGGTTTGGGAGATTAAATTCTGTGTAGCAGCTCACCCCTAGTGGCTGCTGTCTTCATTATTTACTACTGTGAATATTTCATGATGACATCAGGGTAGGGGTGTGCAGTATTGGGAGAGGGCAGCCCTAATGAGCCATGGCACTCAGCTCATCTAGTCCTAAAAACAGACCAGGAGGGCTCCGCTGTGGCGCCGCAAAAGCTCCACAAGGGCCTGTAGTAAAACAAGAATTCAACTTATTTTGATTTGAACTCTTGCAGAAATAAAATAAAACATCTTACTCTTACACGGGCAAATCAGTAAATCATTCCTGAGGCAAAGCTCTGAGCATGGAGGCAAAGTTTTACAGCATTATTCTCAGAAAATCAGAAGCTTGTTAAAACTATGGCAGTATTATCTTGGCTGGAAAACCAGGTCAGAAATTAAACATTGTGAGTGAAACGGTAAAAGATGTAAGTGAAGGCCATAGTCATCTGTATAAACTACAATAATTTGTCTTGTGTAGTTGCAAAAATGTGTTCAGACGTGTCCTCTGAGGGAGATGGAGATTTAAGAGGCTGGGTCATTAGACCTAGTGACTCTGAGATGTAAGGTTTTTGTGCTGTGTGTGTGTACGTCATACAGTGGGATGAGTCAGAGAACTTCTAATGCATTCGACGAGACAGAATAAAACTAAAACCAACCTAGTGCTGCTCATTCAGACTGTCAAAGCACTGCCTTTAAGCCCTAGTTTCTGTAAGTCAGGGTCAGTGTTAGTAATCTTAGTGAACATCGAATGTGATTTCAAAGCAACTCCTTGTTCTTTTTGAGATGCTTGCGGTGTTTTTTTTTTGTGTGTTTTTATTGGAAGCTATACCAAAAGTAACAACATTTTCTGTTTGTTTTGTTGCAGTGAGGGGGTCTTCAAGTGTCCTGAGGACCAGCTGCCGTTGGACTATGCCAAGGTACGAGTCCACCCTCACACCACAGTGCCACTCATTCCTTATGCCAAACTGATGTACTGCATAAAAAAAATACTTCTATTCTTGATCACCAAGAATAACAAAAAAGCAGCTCAGATAGTGATGACCTGCAAAACAACTAAACAAAAAAACACAACTTGCTTCATTTTATATATTTTGGAGCACATGATGAAAACAGAAACTAAGAGGAAGGGGGTGTGTATATGACTATAATGACTTTGCCCCTTATATGCAAAGCTTGGACCAGAAGAACCATCAAAAATCATCAATAGCTACGACATCAGCTCAGACATGACAAAAACACATTTTTTTGCTCACATCTTCAGTGAGTCGTATTTGAACAGCATCAACAAGACCACGCTCATTGTTATCGTTATGAAAATCACTACATACCGTTTCCATCATGACAACTATTTCCATGAGAAACTGTAGATCTGTGGCTCAAGCTTAAAGGGAACCTGAGAGTTTTTCATTTGTAGTGGCAGTTATATCCCCAAATCCTTCCACCCCAGTGGTTTTAACAGGTTAACCTTTTTGGAATAGTAAACAAATAAATAATAAAACATCTGTCAGTGAATCATTCGATAATGTTAAAGCAATAATCCATGTCTTTCCCCGAAGTCAGAGGTTACATTTCATTTTATTACAGTGGGAAATCAGATCATTTGACTGATCTGATAGAAATAGAAAGGATGATTATTGAAAGCTCTGTGGTTTTTCCTTTAATTCTGTCCCAAGTCACAGACAAAAAAACTAGCCTATATCCAAATTTGACTTGGCTTATTTTTCTTTGTTTTATTAAAGGCGCTTAATCAGATTGTGCTCTGGGGAAAAAAAGATAATGACTAACTGTAGTCAGAGTCAGAGCATGGCTTTGTCCCTGTTGTGAAGTGAGAGAGTGCAAAACACGGATAAGAGCTTAATTCTGAACTATGCATGAGAGACTTTAAAAGCCATTAAAGAACTTTGGACAGTAAATGATCATCCCTGTTTCTGAGCAGCTTTTAGTATCCACTGATTACACAAGTATTGGAGTCAACTGCTGTATGTAATTCTCCCGTGCCATTAGCTTTAGCCTGAATTAGCCATCGAGCCATTAAACCAGGGCTGCAGCAGGATCAGCGGGGCAGCAGTGCTGCTGTTCATGCTGCACCAAGAGCGACGAGGGTGCCTGTAATAGCAGGGACTCCCCACGGGAAGGATGTGCTCATGGCACACCTGTCAGACGTTGTTATTTACCAAGGCCCTCACAAGCTCCTAGTCGCCGGTAAATTACCCCATGCTGGTGGTCTATTGTCGGTGTTATTGTAATGTTCACTGCACAGTGTCCTTCGCTTACTCTGAAAACATGCATGAACACAACCTTGCTCTGACAGAACCACAGTAAGAGCGCTGCAGTCATTATTATTAAAGGATTTTACTGCTGCTGCTGCTGCTGTAGTAGTGGGGGACTTCAACCAACAATGGCAGAAGCAGACAGAATAAACCCCCAAGTTTGAGCTCCAAAGAGCTTAACCCCCCTGATCTGCCTGGGACTAAGTTATTAAAAGGTCATTATTGCTGTCCCCCTGCAGATTCCAAGAGTGGAACAATGAAAGAGTGTTTCAGTTTGCTTTAAAGGATTTTTCCTTCTTTGCCTGCCCTCAAAGAATGTGATTATGGCAGCAAAATAGCATGTGCTTTTACTGCAACTGTGCAGTAAGTCAAACTTTGGTTTTAATTTTAGATGTGAATGTGCTTTATTTAAAGTATTACTGTAATTAATATTCTGAACACTACACATTAAAAAGCATTAATTAATCCTAAAACAGCAGGGTAAAACAAGAAGTGATAAGAGATAACAATTTTTCTCTTTTTGCACATTCCAGTGCAGACACAGAAGCGCAGTCAGGCTGTTACTGAGCTGTTTGTTTGGAGGGCTGTTGTGACATTTTGAGGAAGTGGCTTTTCTTGTTTGACCAGTGCTCTGCTGCTGTGACAGCGTGGGGGGATGGAGATGCATACGGAGCTGTAAATCCTCAGGACAGCATACTGTAGGGGAGGATTTGGGGTGTTTGGGCAAAAAACTGACTCATCCCCATCGCTCAGTGACCGGAGAAAAAATATAAATCATTGCATTCTCTGCTCTCTCTCAAAGGTCCCATAAACCAACAAACAACTCATTATCACTGCAGCAGTTGGCTTAAGACTTACTGCTGGTTTAGTGCACAGTCTCAACAGTTTGATTTTACACTATAACAGATCAGGGATTCAACTTGTAAAGATTTAGTCTTGTATGAATTCACATAGAAGTTATTATACTGCTCTTTCTAGAAACAGTTATTACATATGTGAATAGCCTTTAAGTAAACCATGTTGACTATTTAATGAATTTTAGTCCAGTATTATATGAGAAATATTGTTAGCCACAGCAGATAAGGGACAATCAACAGCTTATCCCTTATTAAAATGGACTTCTACAACTGTAGTTTTCAGTCATTTTTACTCAAATACAAATGAATGAATTTATTGGGAAGTATTCAAAAATGTAATACATATTTTGTGCTCAGGTGTGTGAGCACAAAAAAAGAGCATGACAAATATTAATATTGTATGTGAGTTTCACAGTGTAGACAAGTTTGATTCATTTCAAGATGTATGACGCTACCACTACATTGTCATAATTTTCTCCTAGAATCCTTTTTGTCATTGAACAGCCATAATGATAACAGTGTGTGATGCAAGTCTTTAATTCCTCACAAGAGGCTGCAAGGTTGAAATGTTTACAATTGTACATATGCTGTATAAATCGGGTTTAACCAACATGACCTGGTCAGGTCCTCTAATCTGACCCCCTGACCTGCTTTTCTTCATCAGATCTATCCAGATCCAGAGCTGGAGCAGCAGATCTTAGCTCTGCCCATCCGCTGCATCCACAGTGAGGAGGGCTGCCGTTGGACCGGCCAGATGAAGCAGCTGCAGGTGAGAGGCCCAACCCACCTCCCAGTTCCGTGTTATCTGTCTTGCCATTCACACTTTGACTTGTGTGTACCTGCTGCCTCCCCTCCTCGCCTCTTCTTGTTTTGTGGTTGGATCCTGGCAGAACGCCGGCGCGTGGGTGTGTGCGATGAGTATGACATGTTCGCTCTCTGCCTCCCTCAGGGCCACTTCTCCACCTGCGCCTTCAATGTGATACCCTGCCCCAATCGTTGCTCTGTCAAGCTGACGCGTCGCGACTTGCCTGACCACCTGCAGCACGACTGCCCCAAGCGCAAAGTCAAGTGCGAGTTTTGTGGCAGTGAGTTTACTGGAGAAGCCTACGAGGTAAACACAGAGACCAAACCTATTTTTCTTCCTCTACTCACTGGAACAGCTTTGCAGGAGCTTGACGTAAACACACTGAGTGACGCCACATAATTTCCATGTCCATATAAAAAGCTTCTTTGAAGGAAGCACTAGAACATGTGTCACAGCCTTCACAGTCTATTTTGAAATAACACGTGTGTTGGCAGAAGGGAAGAAGCTTTGACTGGGTCTTTCATACTGAATGTGTTTTCTGCAGTGAGAGGGCTCAAGTACCTCAGAGGTCTCCTCACTAACACCTCTGTCATTTTTACCGAGCTGCCCCTCTTCTGTTTACTCTGGTCCACATGTGTACACAGCTACCAGGCATTAATCCAACTTTTGGCTTTCCCTTCAGAATCACACACTAATGTTTAGGATTGGCAGCCATTCAGAGTTTTCAGCCACTCAGCCAAAGTGATAACTACGTACTGCAAAAGCATATTTTCTCAAAACTCTATTTTATTGAACAAAACAAAAGTAATTTAAGTGTCACTCTTACAAAAGCAGACACAGCTTAACCTAACCATTAATAGCATGGATTAACTTCTAATTATATCTTTCTGTTTTGTCCCAGAACCACCAGGGAGTGTGTCCCCAGGAGAGCGTTTACTGTGAGAATAAGTGTGGAGCAAGGATGATGCGTCGTCTGTTGTCCCAACACAGCATGGCAGAGTGTCCAAAACGCACACAACCATGCAAATACTGCGGCAAAGAGTTTGTCTATGACACAATCCAGGTCCGTTTACTGTCTTAATTTATACTTTTCTGCTCATATTTTGATATTACCAAGTGTTTGAGCATCTGCTTCTCCTTGTGGCTCCACATGATGGCATATGTTGATGCAGTTGTATAGTGTCCTTATATAATGATCTCTAATAATCTACAGTTTAGTCACATTTGAGCATTTCTTTGCAGAGATAAACGCTGTATGTTCTGCTCAACTTATAATGAATTTGCAGGGTTTTGTGTGTTTTTTGGCAGCATGATCCCAGTTTTAATATGTGGCAGGAATGACCACTTTTTTTTTTTATAATTAATTTTTTTTTCTAATATTTTGTGGTTTTTATTTTGAGGGCCTATTTCTCTGATCATCCGACCCTGTCTCAAGCCTTCAGTCATATTAACATTGTCCTTTATGGCTCAACAGAACCATCAGTACCACTGCCCTCGTTTTCCTGTCCAGTGCCCAAACCAGTGCGGTACACCCAACATAGCCCGGGAGGATCTGGCTAACCATGTGAAGGACAACTGTGGCAGCGCACTCGTCCTCTGTCCCTTTAAAGACGCCGGCTGCAAACACAGAGTAAGCCTCACCCACACAATCAAACCTTAGAATACACTTTAATACTGTTAATACTGCTATTGAAATGCTAATGAGGTGCTAGGTTTGTTTGTTTGTGTTGTTTACATCCTCTTTGCTTGATATTTTTCTTCCATAGTTGTGCTCACCGGGTCTCGTGACGATTTCTTTCTTTTGGAACATACATTGCTCTGTCTGTAGGGTCTGTTTTAATGAGAGCAACACATCTATATTCTGACAACACGTTTCTTTCTATTTCTGAAACTGACGTCAATTTGTGAAAATGTGGACATGCTCGAGGAAAAGCGGCAGATGAGCCTCTTACTCTGTGTTGTCGGCTCTGGGCGCTGTTGAGAATTACAAGGCATCTGGAAAGCTTGATGTATAATATTTACAGATGGTCTGGCAGGAAACAGAAAGCGTCTCTCAAACCAAATACTGAATATTAAATCTAATAATCCAAGTGCTGTCATCATGCTTAGTATGGAAAACATGGATACAGTTTGTGTAGCTGTGCATGTGTTAAATTTGTATGAATAACAAATGACCACGCTAAAACTGTGGCACACAGCAGCTTCTGCATTTTTAACCTCTGCTCTGTCTCTGCAGTGCCCCAAATTGGCCATTGGTCGTCACCTGGAGGACACCACTAAATCTCACCTAACTATGATGTGTAACCTGGTGGGGCGCCAGCGGCAGGAGATCCTGGAGCTTCGGAGGGAGATGGAGGAGCTGTCAGTCAGTCATGATGGCGTTCTCATCTGGAAACTCAACGACTACTCTCGTAAACTCCAGGAAGCCAAACTCCGAAGTAACCACGAGTTCTTCAGCCCGCCCTTCTACACTCATCGCTACGGCTACAAGCTGCAGGTGTCAGCCTTTCTAAACGGTAACGGCAGCGGCGAGGGCTCCCACCTGTCCGTCTACATCCGCGTGTTGCCAGGAGAGTACGACAATCTGCTGGAGTGGCCGTTCTCCTACAAGGTGACTTTCTCCATCTTGGACCAGAGCGATCCATCGCTCTCCAAACCGCAGCATATCACCGAGACCTTCAACCCCGACCCCAACTGGAAAAACTTCCAGAAGCCCTGCAGCAGCCGCAACTCGCTGGACGAGAGCACCCTGGGCTTCGGCTACCCCAAATTCATCTCTCACGAGGAGATCAAGAAGAGGAACTACATCCGAGACAACTGCATCTTCATCAAGGCTTCTATAGAGATTCCCCAGAAGATAATGGGTTAAGATCTGATCCTTGTTTGCTTTTTATGAAGGAGAAAGATAGGTTAAAGACTGGAAAAGACGCATAACCTTGAAAACTTCTACACACTTACCCTTTAGATACTCTCTGCCCCTACAGCCTCTCCACCACAGAGCTTGAAGCAAGTCTGTTAGGCTGTGTTAGCTGACTGGAAGGACCTGATATATCGCAGAGGAGAAAGTGTTTGGTCTGCAGAACCATCACTCTCTGGTGTTTCTTTTGAATTTTGTTTAAAATCTATTTGTTGACCTTTTATTACAGTCTACAACAAAAACGCCTTGGATATCAAACAGTGCCTAGAGAGTTTATCTTAAGTTATATTTTTGTTGTTATTTCTGCAGTACAAATGATCAAGATTATGGAAAAGGTATAAAGAGGAGGGATGAAGGGCTTCACTAAAACTCCGCACTTAGTAGAAAGAAACTTAGAAGGTGGTCGATTAGTGATGTCCCGCTTTATCTGGGGTGATCTGATGAAGAGGGAGCTCAGCAGACTCAAGCTCAAGCCCAGCTGCCTTTTGTTTACATGTTCGTACAGTATACTCCCAGTAATCCTTTAACAAACACAGAGCCCTTGGTGTGAAACCACTTGTGATGTTTGTGCACACAAACTGACAAATCAACATTTTCAGGTGAGAAACTTGCAGCATCCACTCTGGTGATTCACATTTTACTTACAAATTACAGCCTGCATTCAAACAAAACAACATTAGAAAACAAGGAATATAACAAAATCAATGCTGTTTTTTTAAATAAAAAAACTGGAAAAACAAGATTTTCACCTGACAGGAGATCCATTCATTACCGACCACTTCGCAGACATACCAAACCGACACTTCATAGAATCCCTATGGAGCTTCATATTTATTGTGGAGTCCACCAATAGACAAAAAGCACCTTTTGTTGGTCTTCAGATGAGCAGAGCAGACTAAGAGGCCAGCCACACTTGTCAGAGAACATGTGCATTTAAATAGTGAAGGAAAAGCCATGTGGCCTTTTTATACAGTATGTCTTCGCATGAGGGTGGGGGGTGAGCAGGGCGACATAAACACCTGCATGCTTCATGTGCTACCACCTGGACCACATTTTTGTACTGTAACCTGTATTCTTGAAATCCTCTCCCATCGATGGCTATTTTTTCTCTTTTTCTGACCGCAACAGTTTGAAAGTTGTCCTTAAGAAAAAGTTTTTATGTTAATTTTGTTTGTTTTATATAAAGAAAATGTGAACAGCATTGGTTTATTACGTAGAGACGATGTTTTGACTCATCCCAACACTTGGCTGTGAAGTGTAGTGTTTTACATAGCCTGGCGGTGGATGGTGTGCACAGGCTGTTTGAAAAGATGGTTAATGACACGGTCTCTGCAAATATGTGGGTGTCTCTGGACTGACTGCACCTTTGTTGTTACCATGGTCACCGGTGTCTATCTTCAGCTCGGCACACAATGTGACGATGAGGAGCAGCTAAAGATAAACAGCCCAGCGGAAAACACCTGTATCAGACTCTATCACAGCACCATCAGAGGGGTGGAGGACTTTGACTATACAGTCCATTCATGATGTTTGTGAATACTAATGTAAAAATGCAGAAGCACATTCTGTCTTTTATTATACATGGGATTTCCTGATTTCTTGTCATAATACCAGCTGATATTTTACAGTGATTTAAAGAAGTGAGAAGATAAAAAAAAAAAGGAAAACAAACAAAAAAACTTTTTTGTAAGATTCTGTATTTTTAAAGATGCTTAGCTGTTTTATACAAACACTTTTTGTTGGAGAGTCGGGGTTGACTTTGGGAATTTTCAGACCCTTTCGTCTCTTGGACATTTGGATAATTTGTTTGTCTGTGTGGTTTGAGCCTCACATTCTGTCTGTATTATTTCCTCTTAAAAGTATTTATTTTAAGGAGCCATTATGTGAGTTTGAACAAATGGCACTAATGTTTTAATATGTTGATTGAGGAGTGCTTGTCAATTTCTTAATTGAAATAAAATACCATATATTATAATTCCTCGACATCTCTTCTTGAATATCACTGTACGTTTATTACAACATTTTAAAGTCGTTCAGTGAATGGAGTCTCAGACAGTTGTCTATATAAACATTGTTGTGGACATAATGACTCAGGAGTCGTATGTAACAGAAACTTACCCCACAGGCTTTCCCTGGATTAGATTACACCTCACTACTGAAATGTATATGAAGGGCGTTTCACTCTGATACTTCATCATTATTGGAGGACTTGCTAGAAATATTCAGAAAGAATGGTCCAAAGCCCAGCAGTAAAGGCCAACATACCTCAGCTTTTAGTCCTACAAGTCTCAGAATGCAACTTGATAGTGTGTCTTTACAACTTCCCAACCCAAACCACCCACGTTTTCCATACTTCCTTATTATGTGAGTGCAGGTTTGTTCTCCTAGTCCACCATTTTGTTCTTTATCATTGTTATGTTCAGATTTATCTCCATAAGCCTGTAAAGTAAAAGATAACTGAGACAAAACTTGAATAGCGGCTGTGGAAAATCTAGTTAAATCTGCAAATCATCAAGTGAAAGGTCTGATTTGATGGCACTGATCAGATTTAAGGACACTTGAGGTTAAATAGACACAATACTTCAGCGAAAAAGGAGGAAACCGAGACCATGAACAGTGTCAATAATGGAAATTGAAGGTACTGAATACACTTTGACAGAAGGTGAATGGAACACTTTTAAAGGTTCAGTCTGTGATACTTAGCAACATCTGACAGTGAAGTTAGAGTTTGCAGCCTGTGGAATCCCCCCCCCCCCCCGGAGGCTGT
>JAPTYQ010000006.1:28327713-28373316 GCA_029814465.1 Ostorhinchus cyanosoma | reverse complement strand
ACAGAGGTGGTCCGGGGGGGGGGGGTCTGGAGGCGGTCTCAGGTCATTCACACCCACTCACATCAATAAATCTCTGATCAATCATAATAAATGTGATAAAAAAAAAAAAAAAACACTTTATGTTTGGCTGGATTTCAGAGGTTCAGAGAGATTTCAGAATGTATGAAGCAGCAGATGATCCCACATCTACATCACATGAATAATAAAACAATAATCTAATTTTAATCACACACTTGCTGATGCTCATCGCTGCAAACAATCCCAGCTTCTATTACTTTTGTTATTATTTTACCCAAAATTTCAACATGTTTTCATCATCTAACTGCTTACTGGTAACAACATTCACTATTAACACATTTTTTTTCTTTTTTAATTAAGAAAAAAATGCTTCTTTTAGTAGAATTTTCTGATTTTAAGGGTCTTTTGCAGTTTCAGATCTAGACGAGGCAAAGAGGTGGCGAGAAGTCTTCAGACCAAAACATGAGAGGAAGGAACATGGGATTACACATATATATGTAAATAGATCCAATTAAAGATTCACAAAAATGCTGTTAAACTATTTATCATTATATCATGCTCTGTATTACCTTTTTATCTGTGTATTTTAATGCACACCAGCAACAAATAAAACTGTGCTGCCTTTTCGACAGTGAATTTGTCAATAACAAAATGAAAGTTCTGCTCTGTTCAAAATTGAAGAAGATAGAGCTGAAGACTAAAACGATTTTTAATTCAGTCTTAGTCAATATATATTTTTTTTTCAGTGCTTTGAGCCAGTGTAAATGGTGGTGGTTTGTTTTTATAAGTGCAGTTTTTATATCCCAAAGGTCCTGGAGGCAGCTGGCAGCACAAGGCTCCACAGTGGGAGGTCAGCTGAACCCCTTACCCCTGTCGATCTGACACCCCTGGTGCCCTGATTAACGGCTGTGGAATTCATGTTTTAATTTTAATGTATGTTTAGATCCATCTATGGTGCATTTGTACAAGAAGGTGTGATTGTCATGTGGTCCATTCATCCCCATTAAAACATGATGAAGAAAACATGAAAACATGAAAGTGTAATCTGATAGAATGTCCTCAAATGTGGCACAAACATTTACTTAGATGCAAGGATTAATTGAAACTTGGTTTATTTTGGATTGTATTTTATTGTATTTCTGATATTTATTGGGACTATGTTTAAAATGTGTTAGAAAACTAATGATGACTTGTTTATGCTGTAAAAAGAAAGGCGTGAATTGATAAATGAAGGAAGAAATCCAAAAAGTATTTCATAAAGTAGATTAAAAATTTTAAAATCTCATTTATTTAACATTATTAATTAACTTCAGTGGAAAAAAATAACTTAAGTAAAAGAAGACTGATTTGTTTTATTTTCTTCCATTTTTAAAGTCACTGGTTTCAATAATTTAGATTTTCCGTTCTTTCCTACACTGACTGTATTAGTTTTCTAACACTTTAATTTGGTTTTTCAAAGTTAATTCTTGAAAATGATTTTAAAAAGATAGTGAAAATAGAAATATCAGGGACTTGGTGAATTTAAATGAAAATCTGACAAATATAAACATGAAATCCTACAAAATGCAACAATTTTTGAAAGTATTATTCATCAACTTTTTCAATGACATTATAATCTTTTAGAACTTTGAATCTAGTTAATATTAGACTTTGTTGTGACCAGTGATCAGATTTTTCACCTTGACTCTGATGCCAAGATGTCAAACAGTATAAGAATAAGTGCTGACATCACATATGACGTTTGTTCTTTGAAAGAGGTTTGTGTTGAAGGGATATAAACAACAGGATAGTGATCTAGTCGAGTATGTCTTTATGTCTGTGTTTTTAAGGACAGAGGTCATCTGCTATAAAGATGTAAAACCCTTTGAGGCGAACATGTGATTTGTGGAATGCCTCGTGTTGAGTGGTTAAAGGAATGAAGCTCAACAACTCTAGTCGCCCTCCTGGTTCATGACACCTTTGTTGTTTCTCATTCTGCCTTCGTTTCCAGTCATTTCACTGAAATAAAAGCTTAAACGTGTCCAAAAACACATAAAACGCTCTAAGGAGAGTTTGGTACACTGCAAAAATCTAAATCTTACAAAGTGTATTTTTCTCATTTCTAGTCAAAATGTCTCATTGCATTTAAAATAAGACATAATCACCTAAAGAGGAACTTTTCAGTGAGATATAAGAACTTATTTTTAGGCAAAATATCTTGAAAATGTTATTTCAAGAAATCTTACCAAGATAATTTTCACTTGTTCCACTGGCAGATTTTTTTTTTGTTTTTTTGCTTAATTCAAGCAAAAAGGTCTGCAAATGGAAAGAGTGAAAATTATGTTGGTAAGTTCTTATACCTCACTGAAAAGTTACTCTTTAGGTGATTATATTTTAGTTGAAGTGTGATGAGATATTTTGGAGATTCGTCCACTGTGGGAAAAGCTTCTCTGTGCTTCAATAAAATCTCAGTCTGAGCACAAATCTTTACTAAACTTTACTGCTGATAGACTGAAAGTGTCTGGAGAGGATCTTAAACCAGCTGATTCTCTCCTCAAATGCTTAGGTGTGATAGAAAAACATACAATTCCACCCAAATGCTCATCAACCAGAATTAGCTCAATCTTGGATTTAACTCTTGCCACGCCAGAATCCTCTCGCTGCTAAACACGGTGTTTTGTTTTGTTTTGTTTGTGGATTGAAATCTCATTGGCCTGAAGTCCTGCAGATAATCTTAACTCCAGCCTTTATCCCCAAAGTAATGGCTTCTTGTGGTTTCGACTGTGCAACCCATAATCTGGCCGTATACTAAAAGGCCACAAGGCAGGGAAAAGTCTTTAAGAATAAAGTAGAAATTGTATGGTCTTTTGACCTACTTATTACTTGGAGCTCTTCATATCTGAACTCACTACCAGCTGGTTAAGACCCACTGACGTATTAAACTATTCTTGAATGGGACGCAGTGCTTCTGCACATCCTAAACCTCTTAACCCACAGATGAGAATTAGTCTGATTACATGGACAGTAAATCCAATATCTTGACACTGTCTGTGATCTGTTTGTGTCCTTGTGAATCAGCTTATTTCTTTTCATAACAGTTTCTATATATTATTTATGCATGAATGCTTTACTTCACAGCATAAACAGTTGTGTTTGCCAGGAGTGTCAGCTATCATATATCATAAATGATTGATTTGAGCAGAGATGTATGGTGTTTTTGAGTTAAGATGAGCTATGCTGGGGATTTTTTATTATTATTATTATTATTTCGTAAGAACTGCATGTTTCAATAATTTAGACATTTTTCTCCCATATATCTCAAAACTCATTTTGGTCTTCCTTTTTTTTTGTTCCACATTTGCTCTTCTTCCAGATACCTGATGAGACAGTAAAGGCTTGTTCTCATTTCTCACTTAACACTGTAAAAACCATGCATCTATACTTTTGGGGAGGGGGTAATATGTATGTTGTTTTTATTTTTTATTTTTTTTTTTTTATCATGTGAAGCACTTTGTGTTATAGCAATGTATGAAAAGTGCTATAGAAATAAAATTTGATTTGATTTGATTTGATTTACAAACAGTATCCATTCTGGATATATGGAAAGTATGTACAGCAGTAAAACCAAAAGTTTCAAGGGAAAAAGCCTGTTCTATAAACCAAGGAATGGTGGCCTCAGTTTTTGTGCAACATATCTTTATCAGTTTTGTTCAGACAATTTGAGATTTATTGCATTTATTCTATTTTCTTGTTTTGTAGTAGGTTTCACTCAATACATGTAAGTAACTAAATAGTTACTTTAACCATTACAACCTATTGAGCTCAGTTTTTATATTTCTTTAAAGGCTGCACACATATTCCTTTATTTTCTTGTCCTCTGAAGAAAAGGAGATGAGAAATAAATATAAATGCTCATTTCAACCCTGCAAAACAACAAAGGTAAAAGTGGCCTGAGGCTTTTTCACACTATGTCTCATATCATTGTATGTGGTTGTAGAGCAAAGGTCTTAAATCAAGTCATTCTTTGCCAAACAATAGTTATTTACATTTAATTTATTGCTTTATTTGCCAGTGCTCTTTAATAACAGAAAAATATGAACGAGAACAATAAATCGATAAACAATAAATTCTAGCCATAAATGAGGTAGTATGAGCCAACAGGGCACCTTTGGTTTCTGCAGTTTAAGAACAGAAACAATCGACAAAAGAAAGAAAATATCAGAGGGAAACAAAATAATACAATGAAATACAATATAGTGTAAGAGACCCCAATTCATGTTATACAGTGATTCTTCTAGTCAATAAATAAATACAAATACACCACGATAATAGAGGAGTGTAGTGTTTTTTTATGAGCCACAGCCTTTTCTGATGAGTGAAAGAACAGTAGGTGTTTATTTTTCTAGTAATAAATTATGTTACAGTGATTACAGTGATATTCTTGTCGCTGTGGCTCATATACAGTAGCTGGCACAGCTGGAGTTGATTTTCATCTTGTTCAGAAAAAACAAACGTGGTCAGGGCAAATATGAAGCTTTTTTTTTTTTTAGCTAATGCAGCAAATATGCAGAAGGTTACAAAAGGCTAGAAACAATACAGTAAATACATTCTTGTACTCCTAGTGTGATGCCCTGTTGTAGGAATGTCACACTCCTGTCAAGCTCAGTTTAATCCTATTACAACCACTTTCATCATCACCAAGATATATGGATTGAATTTCCCATGTCAACAGATTATACTGGGAGGTGAATGGGATCGCTGGAGCATCCAGATGGGGACATGCAACTGGAACTGATCAGTAATAGTTTAAGTATAGATTATATAGTGCACCACTGGCCTGGGTTGTGACACAAACTGCTCTTTGTCCATCAGATGCCATTTAATTATCCATTTGTTCGCAAACATCAGAGAGTGGATCAAACTGAGCTGACATCTCAGTTGCATTTGAGGACTACAAAAAGTAGTCAAATGTCATTCTGACGTGGGGAAAAGAGGAAATCAAAAATACAGAGAAAAGAGGGAAAATCTTGACCAGATGGTCCAAGCAAGATTATCCTCTAAACATGGCTTCCCAGTCTCTCTGAGCCTCTGATGGCAACACTGTCCTTTCAAAGAAGGAGGGGAATAAACAGTTTTTGTGTGTGTCAGGCAGGTCTCTCCACTGGGGGGGTGTGTACGTTTGTGCCTGTGTACAGATGTGTGTTTGCTAATGTGCGGTCATGGAAGGGTTACTCAAATAAGTGTGGTTTGTCTTTTGACCCAGCTGCATTGAAACACACAGCACCACCCACACTTGTCTTGAGCTGTATTCCCACATCTGTGCCGTGGCTCAAATATCACTGCTTACCCCCACAAGCATCTGCTATAGGCAATGGAAGCAGCCCGGCAACACGCTCCGCTCTCAGATTTCTCAAGTCTTACTTAGCTGAAGTCACTGCCCTTATCATCTGGGATAACCTCCCCTCCTAATGTGAAATATTAACTCTTAAGCCACATTCTACTGAGAATATCATCCTACTTTATGTAAAACCCACACAAGCACGTCCGGCCCACCTCCTTCGCTGCATTAAGATTTCCCTCATCCTGAGGCGGAGCAGCGGTCAGTTTCAGATCACCGGTGGGTGTTATTTTGGCCATCTGATGGAGACAGAGAGGACGGTGTGAGCAGAGGTAGAGTGGAGCGGTTGCCAGGGTGAATGTGCTCTGTTTCTCAAAGCCGGGCTCTGATAGGCCAGAGCCGTGACTGAGGGGAGGAAATTCTGCCAATTGGAAACAATTGATGTTTTGTTGCCGGGCCAAGCTGTCCTGACACAAGGCTGACATTTATTGGCAATGAGAGTGTTCCTCAGGTTTGAAAGGTAACACATTAAAAAAAAAAAAAAAAATCACACACAGATACGCACTTTTAAACGTATACATCCCACAATCGTAAATTAAGCTTAGCTATGTTTACACAATCCTCAGTGTATTTTTATGTTACAGTTTTTTTATTACTTTACATAATAATAATAATAATAATAATAATAATAATAATAGTAATGATTATTAGAATTAGTAGTAGTAGCAACATGTCTATTATAGAAAAGAAAAGAAAAGAAAGGATAGAAAAAGAAAAAAATGTCAAATTGCTCTTTTTTAAAACTGATAAATCTGTGCATTATAAACGATGGCTGTAGTCTCACAGAGTTCTTTCTAGCATCTAAGCTCCAAAGATAATAAATTGTAATATATGCTACATAATGTCCTCTGTTCAGCTTTAGAAACATGCTGATGTTGCCCATTCTTTAGAAAATGACAGGCTACCATAAAATTTAGCTGAAAAACAAAACTGTACATTGCACATTTCCGACTTGCTCTATGTACAATGCAGGACTTATTTACACTTTATTAAATCTGAGCGGCCCATACAAACACATCCACCCTGTTTTTAATAAACTCTCCTGTCTCTATGAGTTCAAGCTGTGTGAAGCTGTGGGACTTTCTGAACTTTGTGCAAAAGATGAAAAACAATGAGCTCAGTATTCTCTGTGGAGGGTTCTGTCTCTTCTAAGCACTCTTACATTTTGTTACGTCCTTTATAACAGAGGTGTGAGCATGAAAACCTATTAAGCAAACACTTTTATTCCGTTAGTTCAATGTAAAAAGAAGGAAAGTTGATAAAAGCCCTCTGGATGTGAACATTAAAGCTTTGTTACTTCTTTTCTCATTTAGCAGATCGTGTTACAAAAGGTGGAAATTACAAAGTGAACTTGAAAACATCAGAGGGAAAGTGAATTTTTACTCATATTTAAGGCTGAAAATGTCTTATGACCCAAGCAAAAAAAAGGATCTATATGTGTTACTTATAAATGTAACAGCGGCAGATATTTGTGTATAAGGTCAGTCATGCAGTAATGTAAGGTGGCAGGATGTCACTTATTAGTCATGCATCTTAAACAGCCAGACAGTAATTGTCAGCTGCAAATGAGTAATTGAACTGGGCGGGAGTGCTTAAACAATTGAAGCTAATTGCATTACTCTTTTGGACCGTGATGTCTATTGTCAGGCGGAAATTTGCCCCCTCAGCACTGCTAATTGCATATGTAAATCAGCAATATCTGGCCCCTAACAAGAGGGGAGAGTTAATGTGATAAAGGAATTCGTCCGCTGTGTTTGATTTACAGCAGGCCTGGCAGCCGGCCACTGGCGGAGCTCAAACTGACTGTGGAGATCCAACCCATTTTGTTTGAACGCCGCTAACGTCATAGCATCAATCAAAGGTAAGGATTTCAGCGAGCTCAGACGACTCAGAGTGATGTTTCACGCGGGGCGGCGGACGGAAGCGTTGAGGACGGTGAGGCAGAGGAGGTCGAGTTTCAATTCCCTGCAGCTTCCTCTCAATCCTGCTGCAGAGTTTTCTTCAGCCTCCTACTTGGTGTGTGTTGAGCAGTGCTTCATAGGGAAAGACAGAGCACATCTGGAGCCGCAGCCATGGGGCCAAACACGGCGCCAGCTCCAGCTCTGGGCCAACACCACAAATACACTCCCACAGAAGCACACGCTCATCCTGCTCGTCCCAAGATGCTGTTGTACGGTGGCACCAACGTGTAGGCTCTCGCCCTTTAACCAACTGAAGCTCTGGATGGATTTATCAGATACCTATATGTACATTCCAGACAAAGGGAACAGTTTTCAGCTTTGGCTGCAACAAAGCTGAAAAAAGTCACTCTACTTAAAAAAAAAATCCCTCTGACTGAAGTGCCCTTAAAAGCTTCTTAAATTAATCCTGAGAAATTAACATAAGCAGATACCATTCCTTTCTCATCGGGGCAGGGCAGACCCTCATGCATGTTAATTGTTCACAGCTTTTATAATCCAGTCTTCAACATGTGGGACCCAATCCAGCCTGTCTGTTTTTGATTAAGACTCGGCCACGTGGGATGGGAGAATCTGAGCGAGGGATCTGCGGTACATTTTTTAGGGTTGTGGTATCCAAAACTATTGTCTTGATTGGCTGACTGAAACTTTTTTGTCATGCTCAGAGTTGTGATTATTGTTAATTTGCCCAACTGAATGAAAATAATACATGCCGAATAGAGCTGGGTAATTACATAGTATGTAGGAAGGATAGAGAAAGAACAGATCTGGATTGGTTGATTACTCCTTTTTTGGGGAATTGAAAAATATTTTCATCTCACACCACCCCAAAAACCTCACGGAGAGTTTTGAACTTCTGGCACTTTGACGTGAATCGATCAATCAGGAACAATGTTCGTCTAGATTTGTGTCACTATTGCAAGAATGAAAATAGTTCCAAGGGGGAGAATATGTCGAGTGTGATGGTTAACACATGTTTGTTACAGTAATGTTCACATAAAAACAGCATCTTTATCACAGAGAGGAAAAGGGCGGAAAAAATTCAAAGTAATTTTCATCTTATTCTCTAGTCCCTTAAGGGTATGTTTTATTGCTAGATTTGGAACATTGAAAAGAGATAAAAGAAAAGACATGCAGAACAACAAACTCAACATTTGCTGATTTACAGCCTATAAAAGTGTTTTCTAGGTTACTGAAGTGTGCTGGTGTACAATGCCGGCTATCTATTTCAGTTTTGAGCTCTTCACCTACTGAACTGAACAAGTTAGGACAATGCATCATATTTCATCTTCTTAAGTTATTTTGGGAAATGAGCAGAATCAGACCGTTTCATCCCCATAAACAGTTATTTTACAGCACAACAACATTAGTGCATACATTCATCATACAGCATCTAAAAATACCTTATGTGTCTGTACAAATCTTTTATTTTCAACCTTAATCTGGTTTATATGAGGACAGAAGCCCCTGTGGCCTTTTGCTCTACAGACTTTGTTGGCTCTAATGGGAGCCTAAAGTAGACCAGGGTACAGATTTTGGGGGTGGGGTAATGAAGATGAATAATTAGGCGGTCAGACAGCTCTGCGCTGTATTGATGGGTCACCAGGGAGCTTTTCATCACCGGTGAAGCAGTTTGTCCTGTTGTGCTTCCACTCTTGATCAGTGTGTGTCAGGTTTCGAGCACATGGACTGGATTAGCTCTATGTGGCACCAGGGCGACGTCCACCACACCCTGACGAAGCAGTGACTGGTGTGTTGGGGAGGTCCTGCTTTGTTTTTTCTATAAACACAATGTACATTTAAGACTTGTTGTTGCAGAATGGTGCCCATTTACTGCCGCTGAAGCCACCGTTGTAAAGCAGTCTAAGGAATGTTGCTGGAATTTGGCCTCCACTGTAGAGAAGGTAACCACGTAAACCACACTTTATACAAGAGGCTCACTTTTACTTCCCTTAAATTAATGAGGTGTATGTTTCATTTCAATACAAGGACCAGGACGTATGGATGCTACTGCAATTATTTTGTACATTTGTACACATACAGCTCACATACATAATATTTTTGTCATTTAAACCTTTTGTTTAACCATAAAATTAGTCTTTGAGATAAAAAATCTCTGTACTAGAGAGTCCCAGCCCAGACAAGCAGCAGCACAATTGTTTAGACAGTTGTCAGTCCTACAATTATACATATATTAAACAACTCATTATAAAATAAGTTGAAGAGACATGAAATAATAAACATAATCAGCAAGTATTCATCAAAATTATCACCAAACGTCAGTATCAAGGAATTTAGGGCAGATGTTTCTGATCTCAAGTCATTTCAAATTATTTTGACTTATTATTTGACTATAATTATTTGGCTCTTACCAAGATTAAAAAAACAACAACATACAAACAAAACAGATTTAGAAGTGTTAGATAATTGATCTTGTTTTAAGAGGTATTTTATTATCTTAAATATTCACACATCTGAAAACATGCTTATTTCTAGATTTAATAATCTTAATTCAAGAAATCTTATCAAGTGAAATTATTTTGCTGCATAGACAAATATTTAACTTGTTTTGAGTACCTTTTTCCTCAGATTTAGTCTTTTCATCTTGTTTTTAGACGCCCCTTTTTTGCAGTGCTGTGTTTGGTGAGACCAGCTCCTTAAACTGTGAAGGCTTTTTGCAGTTCATTCCAAGCAGAGAAAGCACTAGTTCAGTTTTCCTTGTTCATGATGGGCTTTAGTACAGTCAGATAGTCAGAAATACAGGTATTGAAGACAGTAACAGCTCATACTTTTAGATAGATGTGTAAGTGACCAAGGGGGTTGACCAAAGATAGATTTATATAATAAATAAATAAATTCATACATAAATAAAATGTCAGTGTTTGAGCATATAGAACTGAGGGATTTAGAATTCGTTCTAGAGCTCAGTGCTCCATGGTAAACAGTATCCTTTTAACATTATGCTTTTTGGAAATTGGATTTCTGGAGAGTAAATAACATATATATGTGATGCATAATTGACCTACAAAACAATAAGTATGGATATTGTGTCTTTTACTCATGGACGTCATTATCAGGCTTCGTGCTGCAGTTTGAACTGGACTCAACATTCTCTCCTTCTCATAACTGTAGTGACTGCACTGTCTTTTGTGTCACTGCTCCAGCCGCTTGATTTACACATTCCATTTATATGACACAGATTTGAACAACTGGGAGAGAAGTAAAACATTAAACCATGGTCAACAGTCTCACAGCTCTTGGACTTTCTGTTGGCATCACTGCCCACCAATGATACACCAATGGAAGCATTTATTAGGACTGTGTCAGCGAGCGTCTCCCTTTCAGGAAAAGTTTGGCCATTTTCCCAGAGCCTGACCACAATGGAGGTGAAACTGCAAGGTGCTCTCCCACTCTTTATCGCAAAATTCTTAAATCAAATTAGGTAAAACAAGCATTGCGTGAAACTCTCATGAAGAAGGGAGTTGTGATGAAACTGCGAATGTGTCAGGACAGAACAATGTGTAATGGTTGGTTTCAGATTTCAAGCTGCTCTTAACTAGATTGCCATTAAACACAATGAGCTTTTCCCTCGCCGTGAACAGGCAGGTTCAGTTAAAACAAGCGGGTTGTTGTCAGTTAAACATGTAAAAAATTTAATGAAACAACAATAAAAAAGATAGACAGAAAAAATAAAACACTTTTGTACCACTTGTGATAATGCAGATAGTTTTAGGCTTTTAAACTCTTTTATTTCTGTGCTGTATGCCACCACCCAAACACTGGATAGACTTCCAATAAAAACAATTCATGGTGAGTCCTGCTGCTCGTCTGATGAAACGAGACCTTGTTATTGTAAAGACTTTGTGCTGTTAAATTTCAAAGAGTAATGAAACTGAATCCACCCATGAAATCATATGCCTTTCACGTCTGGCCACGTGATTTCAGGAAATCTGCAAACATATTTTCTGTGACACTGTTAAATTGAACCTTTCTAAAGGTTAATGTCATAAATAAAATATTTAATTTCTATCAAAATTATAGTTGATTTGTAATCTCATGTTTTTTTTCCCATTGAAGGAAAATTTGACTTTAAAATGCATTAAAATACTCCAATAAATAATACAGCAAAAGAAATACAGAGAAAAGTAGGGCTGCATGTACAATAAAACAAAGCCAGTGGAAAATCAGCATATCAAAACCTTTCCATAAGTAAATGAACAGCTAGAAGCCTAGTTTCACTCTAGAATGTATCTTGAAAGTAAAATCCTTGCTGATGGAAAGAGCAGGAAAAGGACATTTTCTGATCTGTAGCCGCCAAATTATGAAAGCTGTGTCATCGTCACATCATCTTATCCAACAAAGAATGCTGTCTTTAACCCCTCTCCTCTATGTCTCCACACTGCATACATAATGACAGGCTCGACGCAGTGAAGCCAACTGAAAATAGATAATGATGTGTTATCTCAGCCACTGAGGTTGTTCAGTATGTAACGGTGCCAGTCCCCTGAAGAAAACGTCAGCAAGGATGTCTCATGTATCCATCATGTTCTTTTAGATGCAGCCGTGCTCCTGCTCCATCAATATTAGCGCTGTCAAATCAAGTCACATACGTCCCTAGCAGTGTCACACTGACATTATGTACATGGGAGGAAGGGCACGACGAACAGAGGCTGGCGTGGGCCTTTGAAACACAAGTGACTCACAGATGGTTATCTTTAGTCCTAAAAGTAAATATAATGATGAGGTCATGCCGATCTCAGGGTATTTGGTCTGCGGCAGTGATTCCGGTGAGTCATTCATTTGAAATTAATCCAAAATTTGATGGATTTTCAGGAAACCCTACAGCTGGAGAAACCAAATGCAGGTGACAAATCTGGAGAATTTGACAATACACACCAACTCTGCACCTGAAAACACCCATGATTAGACAGTGAGTGGCTGTAAAGCACTTGAATTACATTATGCTAAAAAAAAAGTGATTATGGAACGGTTACTCATTTGCCAAAAAAACTATCTAAAGCTTTAAAGCTCCATATTAAACACAAACACATAACATTTGAGCTGACGCTCAGTTTGTGTGATGTCAATCCAAAAGGCAGTTTATGCAAAATCTCAGGAGTTAAAATGTTGTATACTGGACCCAACACTAAACCCCAAATGTCTCCGGTGTGTGCCTTTCCCATAAACTGTACTTAAGGGATGAATAGATTTTGCAGCAAGGAGTTCACAAATGTTTGTTGGCTTTATTGAGCTAAAAGTGACCATATTTAGATGGTAGCCATGGAGCTGCAGGAGCACAAGTGGCCAGAACCATCTGTAGCAGAGTAATGGGTGAACTAATGCAAATGTTAGACTGCTGACTCAATGAACCTCATAAGTACAAAGTGACAAAGTTATCTTAAAGTCTTGTTTAAAGAACCTAATAACCACAAGTATAATGAAGAAAATACCTGTCAGGGGGGAACATTTTTTCTTTTTGTTTTATATATATATATATATATATATATATAGTCCTGGAAAAAACAGAATATTTTTAAGTTCGACAGCTGCCAGGGCTTTGTGGGGCCAAACCAGTGGCCACCAGTGGTATTACAGCTTTAATACATTTCCAGATTGGCTTCATTAATGTTCCTACCCCTTGACCTCTTCTCATTTAAGTCATCAAAAACTCTGTCTGTTTTGTAGTGTTTTTCTAGTTTTATATGTAAAAAATGAACAGTGAGCAACTATATTAGGCACATTTTTACATTATTTTTTGTACCTGTTTCTTATTCCTGCATGAACAATTCATTTGGCAAAGACTATGGTAGAAAAAAAATAAAGTCATGACATCAGATCAGTTAACACTAATTTAACTGATCACTGATAAATGTTTTTAAAAGACTTATTATTAACATGCACAGTTATACCTATCACTGACAAACACAAATTAATGCCTTGTTTGAAACTAGATTTCAATGTAAGTATTTTTCTTGTCTTTATTATTGTGTCTGTTTTTCTTTCACAGATATTATCTTGTATTTTATTCTATTGTGACAGACAACATAAAGAAAACCCTTCATGATGCATTGTCTTTTTGCTGCGCTCTCCTTGCTAATATATTACAAAGTTTACAGCCGCAAAGGAAAAAGACATGCTTTCTGATGTAAACAAGGAACTCACTGAAAGTATCTCTAAAGGAGGTTGATGTGGAAGACGGGATCGAGGCAGCCATCTTCACGTGTTTCGAAACTTGTGGCTCACTCATCAAACCATTAGTAATATAGTGAGACATTCAGGTGATAAGACTGTAGAGGAGGTCTTAGTAGATACGCATCTCAGTTTGTTATGTCTTCTGAGACAGCGGAGAAGATGAGTTAGAAGGTCATGAACTGCTTTTATGAGAATTTTGGTGAGGGGTGAAATAAAGGCCGATTATTGGTAATGGAGGTGACACACTCCTCTGCCCTTGATTCACTTCATCTTGTTCTTACAGTCAATCAAACACACATGCAGGAGTAATAAACAACTCCAAATCTCCCCTCAGGAATCTCATATCAGTTGAAGCTGGAATCAGGACCAGAGCTGGAGCAGGACTAACCTTAAGGCTTCAGTCTCACTCACACTGTAAACACCCGCCATGTCTGAACAATAGGAGGTAGAGGATGGAGAACTGTAATCTAAGATGTTGGTTTCATTTCAGTTTGCAGATGGACATTCCTCTGAGCGGCTGGGAGGGCTATAACCTTCTGACCCCGGCTGGATCCTTATTCTTTTTGGGGGGAGGTGAGGGATGGTCCCTGCTGCTTCTTTTCTGATGTTTTCATAACATAAGGAAAAAGTATTTCGTCAGCGGAAACAGCCATATGTCCTCTGAACTCCTCACAAAAAGACAAAACTCACTGTGACCCCGTGGTGTCTTTCTATCTATGTGGTTTGTGTGGGTGTAATAAACTCCTATTAATATGCAACAATTATTGGAAGTGCAAAGCAAAAAAATCAATCATTCTCCCTTGAAAAAATGTAAAGTATAACAATCTCAAAATAATACTTGAGTAAATGTCCCTCATTCTTTCCTCAGTGTCGTAGAACTACTGCTTGTTCATGAGCCCTTCGGTGTCTTTTTCCATTTCCCTGGTGTTTGTATGGGGCCACTTTTCACTGTGCAGGGTACCAAAAAGAAGTCAATGTAAGTGTTTATTGTAAATCAAAGACATGGGCCCAGTAATGACATTAAGTAGGAAAAAACAGTTTCATGTTGTGTATTTCTGTCTTTTTTTTAAGTCCTTCCTCCAACCTCTTTTTTTCCCTGAGTATGAACACCAAAACAAAATAACAAATAAAAAAGGAATATGAATGCTAAAATCACATAAAGGCACGCCTGAAGAAATGCATGAGAAGTGATTTAACAGAGGATTTTGAATCTATGAATTTTATCTCAGTGAGCAGCTTGAATACACCACTGTCTACAGTCTTCAAAATGTTAATGCATGATTACAGGGGGAATAAACTGCCTAATAATGTAGTTTGAAATTTAACTTCACCTCAGTAACTTCCTCCATAGATGGATCTTGAGCCACAGCATATGCAGTATGTATGTATTACCTGAAGCATTCACTGAACAACATCACAGGTTGTGGAAGACTGCACTAAACTGTACACAAGACAAACTTTCACACCAAACCCTCATGTTTGCAGGTGCTACCGTCCCTTGTTTTCGCTCAAAATGTCTTTGCTCTCTCCGCTTATGTCATCGACCTCCAGTGTTGAATAATTGAGGCCGACATATTTTGACATGTAAGAAGAAAGAAGCTTTTTCTCCTCTGATACATTTAACTTGAGTGTTAACACATCGGAGGGAGTTGCGGCCTCTTCATGAATTAAACATTGTTGCCATCAAACCCCAGAGGGAGTGTTACCTTGCCATCTGCAGCAGAAGAGGACGGGCTGAGTCTGTACAAGAAACTCAGAACTTAAAAGTCAGGGATAGCATTTTAGTTGCATCATCTCACCAACTCTAGTATTTATAAGCCACTGTGGTGCATCCTTAGGCTGATTTAAAACATTAGACTTTATGAGCAGCCTCAGCACTTCTTCTCATTAACACACAAGATCAGCACTTTTCCACCACACTCTAAGTTTCGGCGCACTTTCTTTTTCTCTTTGTTCTCTGGAGGAGTTTAACCAAACATAATTGGCAGAGGTAGAGATGTCTCTGATGGCCCTTGGTAGCCTGCAGCCTTTCCTGATGGCCTAAAACCATGTTGTTCCAATGATCGCATGCTCAAATGATCACGAAGAGACTGGAGAACATACGCAAACATGGGATGTCCCAGCAGTCCAACAGGGAGAGGTCTGTCAACACTGTGGTAATACGACAGTGTCACCAGATCTGTGAACTGACTTTGTTAAAACACCTCTGATGCACTCAGATGGTCAAGGGACAAGGAAATACAAACAGTGCAGAAAATAATCCATACCATATTTAACACACAGGTTGATTTATTCGTATTTGTTAATCGTTCACTGTTGTTTCTCCTTTTCTCAGTGGGGTGTGATTGTGTGTTTTTGTTTGTTTGCACAAGCACTGCGATGAATCTTGAGCCCATATTTGTGTCATTGTCTACTGAGCTGATAAGGTGAGCAGTGAAAGATTCAGTCTATCCAGAGGGTCGTGAAGGAAGTCCTTTGGTCTATACAGGAAGCATGTAAACTGAGCTGCAGCTGAAAACAGGAAGGGAGTGATGGATTGTTACAACGAGGAGAGGAAGAGCTTGATCACTCCAGCACATGGCTGAATTGTTAGAAAGCTGTTAAGATGTTGCAATGCAGGAAAAAGGAGGGTGTGTGTTGGAAACGGGGTCACTGGGTCACATCATGGTACTGATAAGATTTTGGACTATAAATATAACTTGTAATGGTTTTACTCCTCAACAAATACGACTTTTCCATGTGCATTGTAGTTCTGAAAGTTACAAATACATACTTTTCTTTGGCTCAATAAAAGGAAAATGTGATAATAAATCACATAAAATGACATAAGAAGAGGGATTATTGCAGTGACAGTAATTCAGTAAAGTCACAGTACTGTCTGCAGATCTGGGTGGTCTCTGGGTCATGACCTCATGGGCCTCAGAAGAGACAGGTGCTGCCACATTTCCTTATCTGCCTGCATCTGCTGCAAACAGGCGACCTGAAGATTAAATAATGTCCCAAATATGGGAATGGAAATGTTCACACATTGTCACCTCAGAGGTAGAGGTTTCTCAGTTGTTGTTTACTTGATACAGAGAAGAAAAACATTACTGGCAAATTATAGTTTAAAATAAATATCCTGTTTAAAGTAAATGGTTGTCTGTTTATGACACATCCAGGGTGTACTCCACCTTCACCCGTTAAGTTGCTGGAATAGATTCTGACTCTGTCATGATCTTTTTGAGGACTTAGAATTTCGGAAAGTGAATGAATGAATGAATGAATGAATGAATGTTCTGTTGGACGACCCATAGCCCAAGAAGGATCAAATACGATTTATATAAAACATATTTAGGCAAGTTGTACGTACAAAGCAGAAAAAGCAGTCATAACAATACCTCAAACGCTCTGAAGTTGTCACAGCAGGTGTGATTTTTAATTCCCTCCTCTTCTTGAAGGTATTGTGATGGAGTCCTTCCAGGTGTGGTCTGTGCCTCAGGCCTCCTATAAGATCTGGATCTGGATTCTCAGTTTCCGCTTCTTCACTGAGGGAAGATAAGGGACTGTTTTTAGTGACTTTTGTGTATCATATATTTGTGTGATTTTATGGGGGGGGGCCAAAACATTCTGCATAGTCCAGTAATGTCCATCAACATGTTCAAATTCTTGATGATACAGATTATCCAGAAATAAGAGCATGTTTTCATATTGAATTTCCTGTTGGATATTCCTGACCTGCATGACCTGACCAGTTTGGGGTCTAATACCTGTTCATGTTAAGACAGGTGATAGAACTAACACTCCTACATTTGTGGGGTTTACACACATCCACTCCACTACTACTAAAGTTCACCACTACCGACAGAACCCTACGAATCCTGAGAGGAAGTTTCACGGTTCAAAGAACTGACTCATATCATATGCAAATATTTCATTAATTGTGCTCAGACCATAATATAATTATTCATTGTGCTTAATATGGTCTGAGTGGGTGTGGCTCTGCGCTCTGATTGTCTGGTTTTGTTTGCTTTTGAGTTGGTCAGCTCCTCTTTTTGGTTCATCAACAGCAGCAGCATTAGCTTAAATAATCCGTCCAGATAACCCTAACTCCATGGAAACACAAAAAGATGTTCAGTTCCAGGAAAAACATTCAACAACAACAAGGCTTTTCAGAATATTGTATATGTTACCTTTATTTTATTTACGTGAAAGAAATGCACATAACTGATCCCTGATTTAACAATAAATGTTCAGATTATGTTATTTGCTTGTCAGATAGTTTATTTGCTATTGGCACTGAACACAGAATATAATTAATTTGGTTTAGACATCCCTAAAAGTAGAATACATTATGAATGGCCGGCTGATGCGAGTAAAAGCTGCTGATGAGACAAACTTTGAAGTGTCTGGAGTCTGTTGATAACGTCGAGCTAATCCCTTGACATTATTGTTTACATATTTATCTTTAACATTGGTAGTCGGTCTGAGGGATCATCTCACAGTGTTTCTCGAGCCTACAGGCAGACACCTGTGAAGGAGCTTTTTGTGGTAACTGTCAATGTATTTGATGAACTCCTCAAGCAGTGACTGCTTCTTTACTCCCAGCAGAAGAGTTCACAGGTCAAATTCATTCCTCCTTTTTGCTTGTCTGTCATTGGTGTCACATTCCTCTGAAACAGATATAGTCGACACAAAAGCAGGACTTACTTTCTTGCCACTTTTCTACCACAGCTGCAGTGGCTCAGAAATAGCAGTCTAATTCACAACTGACACACTGACGCCAAAGTGAAAACTCTGCCTTTCTGACCTTTCAAATCTCTTTGACCTAACCTACTATACTCATCCTGAATCATTACAGTCCTTCTACACTGAAGGTCAGGATTTTTTAAAATAGTTCCAGCAATCTCTGCTAATATATTACATTAAACCAATGATATAAACTGCATTAAAAAAACATTCAGCTCTGCCAGTTTTTTCAGTGTTGTCATTCCGCTGACATGACTTATTGCTGTCAGTGTATAAAACCAACACTGCAACAAGACTCTGCTCACTATCGTTTCACACTGAATGGCAAAATAATGACTTTGAGCATATCTGCTGAGCTGTGGAGGCAGATGAACCACCATACTGTCTCTGACACAGAGCAGGATGTATGTGCATGCCTGTACAGTGTCTCTGTAATCAGCATCCTGGCTGCCCGAGATAAGGCATAGTGGCACATTGTGAGGCTACGACTGGCTTTGTGCCAGGAGGATCACCGAATGCACACACCGCTGCGGACACCATCCACCATCATTAAATAAAAACACCAACACGCACACGATTGGAGGAACATTTTACCTAACACCTTCTTTCATAGTAACAACTGGAGAACCTTGAGAAAATCAGAAACCCTTTGCTGTGTGTAGAGCGTGGCCGTAGTAAACAACTTATATTAATGGTTTATCTTGAATCAGTCATCTCTAACTGTTCTTAGTGAGAATAACATTCATTTCACTGCGCTGAGACCTTTTAACCTATAGTAGACAACACAAAGTGCTTTTGTCACGTTCTGTGTTATTACTATTTCACAGTCACCTTATGTTATGTTTTTACCATCAGTGAATGCTTTATGTTTCCCTGAGCTTCCTGTCAATCACCTGACAGCCTGAGAAAGAAACAGAAGTCTATGCCTAAAAATAATCCCTCTCAAATATTCACTTCATAAGCGTTGTTCTATTTAGGACACAGACATTAGTTAATTTTGAGGTTGGATGGATTGCATTTTATTTTCGTTTAAAACTGCCAGTGCATTTCAAACTTCATATTAATAGCTGGAATAAAATACAATTAAACAACATAGGTTTTGTGGTATTATATTTTCCTTTAAATGGAAGCTATGAGGATCAAAAACTGTCCAATGCAAATTATTTTAAAGAAAAAGTTTAGTCATTTTTTCCAAGTTGTGGTTTTGTAAAGTGTCATTTTGTGCTGTAATTTTTTCTCATAGCTGGGACAGTGATTTACTTTTAATAACTTCCATTCTTCTCTGATTACTTTTTGGGTATTATCTAAAAGAGGGCCTTTGGAAAAACAAAGCGCCCTCCCCTAGATTGATTTCAGCAACTGTATTGTACAATAAATCAGATCCCAAACCCCTTAGTCAGGGAAAATACACTCCATGTGCAAGTTGTACTACGTTGCATCAGCCAAGAGTGGAAAAAAAATGTTTTTAACATGCAAAGAGGCTGAGTGAGCCAGGGGCAGCTCTTCAGCCAGAGCTCCATCTTTATGAGCCCACAGACACGATCACACTGGAACATGTGGTTTTGATCTGCTCACGTGCAAGGCCGAGGCCAGTTAAAGCAGCAGTACACAATGATTATTCACTATACTGCAGCAACGAGAACCACATGCCAGTTTAAACCCAAATGCCCTGATCCTGGTCTCTGTTTTCAGTCATGTCCTGTCTCGCGGGAGCCTTGTTCCCAAGCCTGCAAACAATGGCTCTGTATTCATTCAACTTTTCACACAGTTGTGACTACATAGCTCCTCCAAAACAGGTTTTATTGTAACACGGGATTATATTGGTCAATGTGTTAAATAGCTGTTGAGTGAAATAATTCTGTAATTTGTCAACCATAGACACAGCATGTTTCTTGAATAGCACCACACCCAAGGATTTCTCAGATTAAAGCGAATACTGAGTGACTTTCTAAACAATTAATCATCATTTTCATGCAAACAATGTAAATCTGGACACTATATGTACATCCTACTTCCCATCCAACCACAAATATAATATTATCACTGCTACAAGTGTATTTTCTCAACTTCAGACGCAATAAATTTAACAGAATGTATAAAACTAAAAGATATTTAGGATGGTTTGCTCAAACAAAACATTTAGTAAACCAATTGGTTAAACTTTTTTAAATGAGAAATTCTGTTTATTGATAAATGGGTATTGCTCAGAAATGATTGGTTGTCTCTGAGCTAATACCTTCACATCTTAGATTCCTTCTAATGTAAAATTAACGTGTTTGTTACATACATCTATGTATATTCTGCATTCATGATGTATCTTAAAACATAAGCCAAACATCACTTAAATTAGTTATTTTTCAATCCATTTTATCTATGCATGCAAGATTTAGCTTTTTTTTTTTTAAAAAGCTAAAAAAAATAAATATAAAAATTTTTTAAAGTGTAAATCAGTGCATTTAAGCAGAATTTAAATTTGGAATAGGTATTAAGGATATATTTAAATAATAAACTACTGGGGGAAAATACTGGTAATGTTGCAGGGTTGAAAATACACAAATAGATGTTTTCTCAGTTAACTAATGACAAAAGCTGATGAATATTCTATATCTTTAAAATGCAATGTATTAAATATACACAGCATATATATTGAATCTATATCAATGATATGTATGCTGCATATGTTATAATAAATGAATAAAAGAAATTCAAGTTGCATGATATAGATGCATGTGATAGTAATCCATCACTTTGTAGTTGGAGGCACTGAGGCATATTATGGGTTAGATATTACAATTGCCAAAATGTCACCTTGATCTTTCCTGTCTGATTTCTCCCCCTCAGTAACTGTCCAAGTTGGATGTACCTGCGAATTTTCTCCATTTGTCTCATTCTCTCAGCAGTGCTGTGTGAAAGTTGGCAGAGACAATATCCTCCTTGCAGCTCAGCTTTGTTTTTTCTTGACACTGTTTTCATTGGCCATGAGTAGACAATTAATAACAGCAAACTCTGCACTGACCTTCAAACCAGAGAAACACCTTAATATTTCCCTCTAAACAGCTGGCTAATCCCCTCTGGTGAGCCAGCAAACACCCTGAATCCACAGAAAACCAAGAGTGGACACCCAGGCAGAGGTAGTGTTATACATTTCTGCTGTGTAGTAGAAAGTGGCAGAACAGACAGGTCGTAACCCTGAACCAGTGACTGTGTGGGAAGACTGGTGATGCATGCATCTTTATTTCTCCGTCTCTCTCATGCTGTTGCCTTGCATTCCAGTTTAGACCGTGACAGGCATTCATTGCTCACTTGTGCCATTCAACACTCTTCTCCATTCACTTCTAAAGAGCAGGTGATAACCAAGAATACTTTCACTCTGTTGACAGGCTGCAGGCCAGTGTGAGAAAAGAATATAGTGGTGACATGACACATTTTAGCCACCTAGAAAAGACATTATAGGTAATTGTGAGGCCTTCTATAGTGTCCAATGAGGTCATCCAGTCACGCTACATGAATATTATTCTTCTCACAGAGCGGCTGAAGCTGTAGCTTGAGGGCTCAAGGCCATTTATGCCCGAGCTACAACAGCTCAGCCTTTTATAAAAACTTTTTCATTGTCCTGCGTGACCCCTCCCTGTTATTTCTGTCCATTCTCCCAAATGCCACCATAGATAATACGTAATGCACGTCATCATTCTTCCCTCAGATTAGGCCGAGGGGAATATTGTGTTTGGGAGCCCTCTTAAATGTGCTGAGACCAAGCGAGGCTGAATGGGCTGCTGGGAGCTGGACTAAAGCAACAGGCCTGTGGTGTCTCTCCAGGGCGCCACTGGGAGAGTCCAAGCGTGGAAGCCATCACGGCTCTGGGCGCTGATGTGTTCTGACAGTGTTGTGGTAAATCTGCTCTGCTGTAAGAGGTACATAGGAAACACGGTGTGGTTCACACGGGGAGCTCCTTTTCCATCCACAGCTTGGCCTCAGTGGGGCATCATCCATGTGTGTGTGGCCGATTTCCGCATCTCAGGCACAGAAATCTCTTTACTCAATTCACAACTAATAGTTTCCCACTCCCAATCTGGCCTTGCTGCTACAATTTGTCCTGCTCCCCAGGGTGTTTGAATTAACCCAATGGCTCATCAGACTCTGTGGCCCTTTGGACAAAACTGTAATAGAGCAAACCTCATGGAATTTGCAGTTTGCTGTGCTGAGGCCTAACACATGTTTTCTCAGGGCTTGTGTGTCGAGGTATGCCGCGTGGGAAACACTTGCATTCCACACCCACTTGTTGACCTCCCTGAACTCTCACTTTGCTGGCTCCCCAGTGTTACCTTGGCCGTGGGGAGAGGATGTCCACTGACCTCACGGGGAGGATGAACATGTGCAGGGGGAATCATTCACTCAGCAAAAATAAACTGATGACACATTTTTGTGGGAGTTATCTGTTTGTATTAATTTATTCACATTGAACAGTGCCTGAGAACTTTGTAGATGCTGACGGAAATCAGGTCATCTGTGATCATTATTCATGATTAATGCAGAATTTCTATTTCTATAGAGATTTACCACCATATGCCCTGTTCTTGTAAATCAACTGTTTCTTGTGCTGCAAATCTGAAACCTTTTAAAACACACTCACATTCTCCAGTTAACACAAAGCCTAAAGCAAACAAGAAAATGAACTTTAACAGCTGCTCCCACAATGAGAAAAGGATCTTATCTGGTATTTCATCAGCACACAATGGTGTCTCCTCCTGGTGCTTTACATATCTGAATTAGGGATGCAGTGCAAGTCAATGTAAAAAAATGTTTTAAGTGATTTGGTAGGTGGAAAAAATGGTCTATAATACTCACATCGGCTTACTTTAACCCTCGGAGAGCCAAGACACTTTTTATGGAACATGCTCCATGCTTATTCATTTAGCTTTGTTGAACTTTAGTATCAGTCGGCATCAGGTGTCAAACGTCATCTGATTCAGGAGAGTCTCTACTATCAACTAGTTCATTTATTGTTATAATTTTACATTTGCATTGACTGAGAATGGATACACTGACCACAAAACTCTATGGAGCCAGTAAGTACTTGACATTCTTGAAAAATTACACCTTTGATTTCCGAAATATATTCTCAAAGTGAAAATGGCCACCTGTAACAACATAGTGTATGGAGAATTGGGGAGATTACCCATTAGCATAGTTGGTAAAAAAAAAGAATGATTGGATACTGGGGGAGACCTGTGCAAGGCAGATAGCAAATTCACCTAACAAATGTACCTCGGGGAAGACCTAGGACACGCTGGAGAGACTACGTCTCTTGGTTGGCCTGGGAACGCCTCCCCCCAGAAGAGCTGGAGGAGGAGTCTGGGAAGAGGGAAGTCTGGGCATCCCTGCTTAGACTGCTGCCCCCGCAACCCGGCCCCGGATAAGAGGAAGATAATGGATGGATGGATGGATGGATGGATGGATGGATGGATGGATGGATGGATGGATGGATGGATGGATGGATGGATGGAAATGTACAAATACTTAATCCATTTGTATAACACAGGTGAATACATCTCCCCATGGCTTCAACAGGTAAAGGACATACTAGATAACTGTGGCCTGCGGTACATCTGCACCACACAGCTATTAAATTAATGTCATTTGACTTAAACAAATTGTAGAACAGGCCCTGAAAGACCAGCATGCACAAAAATGGACATGACTTCATGTGACGTTTATGTTGAAGATAAATTGGAATATAAAAATTTGAAAATGATCTGTTATGTGATAACCTTGGTTACAGGCAAGTAATTTGTAACTTTAGAACAAACAAAACAAGGATTAAAGTCGATAAAGGACGATACAAAAGTTTGGAAAGAAGTGAGAGAGTCTGTCATTTGAGCTGTAATGGTTGTGAGGGAGACAAATTCCACATTTTATTTGAATGTACTAATGCACAGGTTGTTGAATTTAAGCAAAAGTATTTGCCAAAATGCTGCTCACAGCATCCATCAATGTAAAAACTTGTAATCCTTCGTCAGTCCGAACCAAAAACAACCTCTGGCCATGAGAGTATCTCCTACGAGCAGTGGGTAAGTCCTTTGTGAAGGTTAGGGTCATGATATCGTGTAAACTTCATTGTGTTCCTTATTAGTCCCATTTAGTTTGTGTCATAAATAGCCTATAAAATATTAGTTGTGATCCAAAACACAATCTGCAGGTTTGCAGATCATTTTAAGGTACAAAAAGATGTGAAATATTATTAAATATTGCTGTATGTTTGTCACTGATTCACTGCCATTCACTGTCAGTGGATTTTAATCTTGGCAGGTACGTCATACTGCACATTATAGAAGTACTCCAGTGGTTTAATATCACATTTCTGTTAAAGTTAGAGATTTGTGAAGGATAAAACACTAAAAAGCTAGAAGAAAAAAACGAAAAGAATAGAACAACTTTAGATCCCTCAATAATCTTATAATATCATGTTATCTAACTCTGAACAGCTGTGTAGGAGTAGGAAGACAGTAAAAAGATAAATGTCAAAGAACACCAGCTAATAAAATTCTAATCTAGTCTCCAACAGTTATTATAGACAGTTATTATAGATATTATAAACAGAAACATATGAAAAAGTATTTTGTTTACCTGCTTTCTTCTTCGACTTGTTTGATTGTTACATGTTTTCACAGTAGCTCAGGTTGGTTGTTTCCTGTTCTTCTAAAAGGCATCAACTGCATAATTAATATAAGACTGGAAACTTGTTTTTAATGTGCAAGAGACAAAAAAAGAGACCATCCTGTAAACACAGCAACTGTATGTTGATTAGCAGGAGTGGCCACATCAGACAGGTAATAACAATAAATCTGAGCTGAAGGTGCTTTGGAGTGATTACATTTACTGCTTTTCAAAATAAATGCATTCAAGAACTACAGAGAAATATTTCACTGCATTGTCTTCATGAACAAAACTCTTCAAATTTATGCCCTCAATCCACTCCTGACCTCAATCAAGGATATTACCATTATCCAGGTGCCTCTTCATGCTGTCTTTTGTCTGGATTTATTTTAGAGTTTGTGTCCATTTTAGCGCTTTGCTTTTTAAGGAGGCTTAATCTTGTTTCAGAACATTTCCATGACAGGAGCAGTTTAACTGTGTTTTCTTCTGGCCTCTCAGGCGTGTGGCAGATGCCCTCTTTTCTTCTGAGGGGCCTCATATTCAAATCACAGCAGCTGGGAAGTGCATTGGTAAGAAGAAAAAGAATGGGCAGAGACGGGGGAGTTTTCAAAGATGTAATGAGGAGGGGGTGTGCATTTGTTGAGCCAGAGTATAATCTGGCACACTTCTATAACACTGAAACCCTGAGGTTCCTGTTTTTGATCCACACAAGCAGTGTGAGGTGTGCTGGGGCTTTCAGGCCTTTTACGCTGAGTGGGCGGGGGTGGCATGTGGCTAGAGAGACAGCAGGTTGTCTGCCCACAGGCAGGGATGCTGCAATAGGGGCCGTCGTAGGGAAGCACACATGTCACTCTCTGAGCCTGACATTATTTTCTTTGTTAGTCTCCATGTGGATAATGTATTCTGCCTTCATTCATTGCCAAGATGTGATTTTCTACAGTATGTTTCCACATATGCTGACACGGGCATTTCAGACCGGCCTGCTTCATTAAAGTTATCAGGAGACTATAGACTAGTAAGTACACTAAAATCAGGTGGAAGTGAACATTACCTTAGAAGATACAGTTACTTTTTCAAGATTTTAAACTTTACTATATTATTGGCAGCAGACATGACATATGGGTATGACAAAGATCTTTGGAATGAAACCTGGAACGGAAAGACTAGTACGCATCCAAAGTATCAGCTTCCAAATAATTTTTTCGTAGCCTGCCTTGTTATCTGCAGTAGCATCAATTTATAAAATTACACTACAGTCACATACTTCAGTGGACTTTATTCTCTGGCTTCTGTCATGGTTTTGGGATAAGCTTCTTAGCAACATTTACAGAGAAATTTTATGATGCAGAAAACTGAGATCATTTAGAAAGCTTGTATTATAATATGGGATGTGCTTTCCTCCAAAGCTCAATGCCACGTCCATAATGATCCCTTTTCTGGAACTTCACTGTAAACAATTTCCCTTAATTTCTCTACAGGACAGTTGCCAACTTTCTGTATTTTTAATCACATTACTGTACTACTGTATTATAAATCAAAATAATGCATGAAGTGTCAATGTTAATATCTTTAATTATGTTTTATATATCAAAGTCAGTGTCAGCTTTATTGTCAGTTTTGCTATATGCACATAGCATACAGAAAACTGAAAGTGCAAAACTCTAAATTTGACAAAACTCAATGTTTTATAAAGGATTTTTGACATCAGTAGCACTTACAGTACAAATGTCAGCATATCAACACTACAAACATTCATGTTTTATATTAGAATTAACACAAGGTGAGGGACAGAATCATGACATAGGTACAGCAACAGAAAAATACGTGGCTTTTCAAAGTGTAAAGATGCCACCACAAAGCACCAACCACTTGCACCAAAAGTAGTTATTAAAGGTGTCTGCAGTGTCATGACCATTTACGCCTGGGGTCAGAGCCTTCAGCGAGGGGTCAAAGATGAGCTAACCGGCACACTAAGTGATAAACTTCAACAAACATTTGGATGAGAAACCAAATCATTTTATGGATTTGTTAGTGTAACTTATTGACCACAGCTACACTCAAACCTTCTGTCAGGAAAAAATACAAGTCATTCAGTTAAACAGAAGCTCAGAAAGTCATATTCTATAAGTGAGTGAGCTGTGAATCAAGGGATGACACAACAAACATCATAGCCTTAGTCGCTTTAACCCATAAGGACCCTGTGCGACATTTATGGCAATTCCCAAATGAATTTTTCTCTCTATTTAACCTTTTCTAAATGATTTATCACCATTTATTATAATTCTATTCTCTGAATTTAGCATTTTTTCCAGTGAAAATCATCTATTGTCTGTTTAATTGACTGATCATGTAAATGTTCATGAAATGAAGAAAAGGTGACTTTTTTTTAGTAAAATATAGCATTAACTGGACATAAACTAAGTGCCTCCATCAAGTGTCATTGATCCAACTCCATGGGTTTTACTGGTGAATCAATGTTGTAGACAATGATGGTGTTTCCACGTTCACTACGGAGCCTCTGAACGTCCAAATGGGTCACATCTGATGACCATGAAAAGATGACAAACTGTATTTTAAATCAATTATTTACATGTATTGATAGGATTAATGGATCAACAGTTTAGATCAACAGATGCTTTTGGTCAGTGGTGAATGTTTGGGTCTTTATGGGTTAAAATCTTATTAATAGAGCATAAATTTAAAGAAAGACAAACAGAGCACTTTTTAGAGGCTCTATATTAACAGAAAATAACTGACCTTTCTAATCCTGAGAAAATGCAAGATGAAGGAAGAGGATCAAGTGGTTGTTACGGTATGACACCTAAGGAGATATTTGCTTCTCTTTGGTGCTGGGGACGACAGATCATCTTTTCTATTCTCCAGAAAAGGACCCCATATAGTCTAATCGTGACTATGTTTATGTCAGCCTCTGATAATCAGCTTCCGTCCTAATTGGAAAGTAATAAATGCTGTCTAATGGTGCCTCCATAATTTTCATGCCTGATGCCCCTGACAAAATGCATTCCTCTTTCTTTCCACAGATCTGCAATTTTACCCCAACTAAAAGCTAATTATCATGCTTTAGACCGTAATTGTATCATTGTAGTTTGCACTTTACACCTTCAAAGCAACAATTGCAGCTTTTCATAACAGTTGCTTGGGGTTATAGGAACTGTTAAGACCTGACATTAACACCTGTCTTATCATAGATCTTTTTTATTCCAGATTGAATTTTATAACCTCCTGAGACCCAGGAAAGTACGAGTTTAGGCTTTTTTAATTAAATAATTGCCTATATTTGAAACATCATGATTTGATCGTTTTTTCTAGATGCATTTTTTTTTTATCAAATATCATTTGTGGTGGACAGTTTTTGGTTTTTTTTGTATGAAGCTGTGAAATGTGTGTCCTTATATCAGGACAGAAATCCCTTAGCTGGGTCTGAAGATGTTAATTTCTCTGGCATATGAATAATGTCTAATGATTGCCCCTTTATGTGAGTTTCCACAAACTGATTTTATAAACATGTAGCTTCAGAGTAAGGAGTGAAATGAATGAAGACCCTGTGGTAAACAGTGTGATATGTTCAGTTGTACCTGCATGCTCTGTAGCTCTGGAGGGCAAACAGTCAGGCTTAATACCTGACCTTTAACCCCTACTGCTGCATCTACCTGCTCTTGTCTCCTTTCTAGGTGATATTCCATTAATCTCAAACAAACCTAATTAATTTGTAAAGAAACACAGAGTCAAAGTCAGCCTGTTAAACTAGAATTGATGTGTGTGCAAAGCATAGATGAGCTTGTTTATTTGCATACAGAGTGGGGAAGTGACCACTTGAGAGACATCTGGAGATAGGATCCTACCAACATGTGTGAAGGGATGTAGTTATAGCTGGAGACTCGTGTTTGTATAGCTCACGGTGGATGTTAATGCATGGTCTGGATAAGGTCATAAGTTATGAATCATTTACTTCTTGCAGGCTTGCATCATTTTTCCCTTGCAGTTTAACTTTACTGGAATCTGAGAGGTTTAATAAATGCTTTTATAGAATACTATATGCAAAAACAATTCAGTGATTCAGATTTTTTCAATATAAGTATTTATTACTTGGACTTTATTGATCAGTGTACCAGTTATTGCTGAGGTACAAAAAAAATTACATTTTTATTGTCAATTTTGTTTCTTTTTTGCTCAAGAATATTGTTTTGTGTATGGGTCTTTAAAACACCATCAAGGGTAAAATAAAAAAAAAAAAATCCTATTTACCACAAATGTAGTACCATACGACAGATGTTTACAGTTCAAAACTGTCAATCTACAATATGTCAACAACATCCAACCTCTTTAGTACTAAAAGGTCTGAGATACTCTAAGGAATTGTATTGTAGTTTAGGTGTCTGTAAATTTCTGTCAAATTAGTGAAAATCTCTTTTCATAGAGTTTCAGTTGGTCTATGAGTTGAGCTCAGACTAAAATTCACATCACAAAGAACATCATTCACATGGCGCTTACGTCTCTAACTGTCACAGAGAAGAGCAGTTCCTCTTTTAAGATAAATAAATCATAATACTCTCACTGGACTGTTAAACAAACTTTGCTCTGGCAGTAAGATGGAAATTCCACCTAGAAGGAAGGTACAGCTGTCCCTTTATTGTGCAGTCTGCTGTGTTGTTACTCATGGATATATGTTGCTCATGGGCTCTCGAACACACTGAGTCTCTCCCCAAAGGTCTCAGTCACCCCTACAGGGTCAGGAGATGGGACGTAGAGAACGCTGAAACTGAATGCACTTGTCACTGTGTATTCTGCTCACTGAGATGGCTCAGGGTAATAGAAGGATAGTTTCACACTCAGTTGTAACCATGAATACAGTTGTGTAGCCACACTTTTCAGTTTTTTATAGGACTGAAAGTCATAGTAATGTATTTGCACTATAAATTTATAAGTATGAAATACATTGGACACATTTCTGGAAATCATATAATAAAATGCAAAATGAAAAATACCAAAATGTTTGAAGATATTTAACCCTAATATTTAATTGTCCTAGAACCTGTCAGGTCACATGATATGCAATGCTTGCTGTATAACTCTTGATGCCACATCTGTACTAAATCAATGGGCCATTTCACATAAAAAAACCCCCATATTTCCTCACTTACTTCTATTGAGGCTGAACCATGCCGATTTGCAGTTTTATTTCTCAAGGATTTAAGGTATTTGTTTTGACAGGTCCCCTGATGAGTGGTCCCCACGGGTGACTTTAAGGAGACGGAGCTCTGCATGATTCAAGGGACTGAAGCTGGACTCAAATGCTGGAAAACATCAGGGATCACAGATATTTATTGCATGAGAGTGAGCTGTTTTTAAGCCATTTTTAGAAGAACTAATATTTTAAGCAGTGCTCCTGGAAGTCATCCTGTATTGGGGTTGATTTTATAGAGCAATAAAAACAGCAATTGAGCAGGGAGGTGTAGTTTAGCACAGTCCAATATTCCCAGTTGTCCAGACACATACATATGCTATCCTCTCCAAGGCTCAGGTGGTTGTTGTTTTGATGAGACACAGACAAAGAAAGACTTTCAAGGCAGTCATTGTTATCTTTAAAGATATGGTGCAAGTTCACCACCTTGTGGTAGGATGGGAAATTACAATAGTGATTATGACTAAAACGATGTGAATGTTCTTATAATAAATATGACCCTTTTTAACCATCTTGTTATATTTTTTTCTAAATGAACATAAAATTTACGTTTTTCATTACGTTTCCTGGTATCATCTATTATTTACTTTACTGATTTATATCTCACTAAAATGAGCCTATTTGTTATAAATGGCTTAAAAGATATATTCGATATATAGTCTTTGTTATCAATTAAACAACAATACAAGGTATATAATAAGAAACAATAAATATGTATTTTTTTAATATAACTTTTTCTTGATGTATGCATGAGACCGCATTATATCCCCTGGGTATTCAATTTCCACTGGAGTTATCAACCATGAAATGATAAACTGACTCTGATCACACACATCACTTTTTCCACTTTCAACATATTTTTCTTATTATTCCAAAGCCCCTGGGCTCTACTAATAAAAGATATGAACACATAACAAATAGGTATTTTCCCCTTCCAGTCAAGAAGGAAAAACAGTACAAGGACATATAACTATTTGACCATTTTGTTACTGTTTTCATAAATATTTCATTCTGTTATATTTCAGGTTTTTTTCAGTGATTCCTTAAAATGATATTTAATCTGTTGCAAAGATGGTATGTTATACAAGAATACATTTAATATGAAAACTGTTGGCCACGACTATAGCTGGCTTATTTATTTATTTAAACTCATCCCCAAACTCGAACTTTCGATTGAGTTGGACTCGATTAGCTGGGTCTTCGACAGCAGGTTTTCGAGTTAACTTTGAAAAATAGATTGAACATATTAATAATTCTGAGTTTTGCCTCATTAAAATATCATCAAATGGATCGACTGGCATCTTTCGGAAGTAAGTGCACATGTTATTGCAGCAGTAAGTATATATGCTGCACGTTTACATTTATTATACGAATTCCTTCTCCAGTTATCTGTAGTTAGCCGTATTAGCATCACTCCAGCTAAGATTGTTTGCTAGCAGGTTAGCTTTTAGCGATAACCATGTACTATCAAGCATTCTCTGATCTAAACAGAAAGCATGCTGGTGTTTCCAGGTTTATTGTTACTGTAAATTGTGGATGCTGGCAGATAAATTCCACACTTAAGCAAAGCTGACATAAACCTATTATATTTAAATTTGTGTCTCTAGCATTAGCAGTAGCTCAGTAGCTAGCTTGCTCAGGATCTTTAAACGCGGTTGTTGATAGCTGTTCATTAACATTTATTATTACACTTTGTGTAACTGTACGCTGGTTGTATAACTGTAAATGTAGCGCTTCTTACAGAGCACTATTACTATGTTTTAGGTGAGCTGATATCAGCTAATATCACTATATAATCACGTCACATTCCTTAGTATGTGAAAATACATGAGTGTTTAAAACATGTTTCATTTCAGATGACCCTTTTGATAAACCACCATGCAGAGGCTGTTCATCTTATCTCACTGAGCCTTATATTAAGTGTGCAGAATGTGGACCCTCTCCTTTTTTGCTATGTCTTCAGGTAAGTTAGTGAGAAATAAAAAATAAAATAAAATAAAAATACAGCAGCTCTTCTCTCTTCTTGGACTGATATTGAACAACCTTCATTTCAGTGTTTCACCAGAGGATTTGAGTACAAAAAGCATCAGAGCGACCATAAATATGAAATAATGGTGAGTAAAAAAGGTGTGTGCTTGTTTTACACATAGCATACAGATGTACTCTGATTAACCCCAGTCTTCACCTCTTACAGACTTCAGATTTTCCTGTACTGGAGCCAGGATGGACAGCACAGGAAGAAATGGCCCTGTTGGAAGCAGTAATGGACTGTGGCTTTGGAAACTGGTTCGTGTTTTGTTAGTGTGTTTTATCAATTAAAAGGAACTGTTATAAGGCTGTCTATTAATTTGTGGCCAAAATAGAAACAACTCTTTGCACAAAAAAATTGTAATGCTCAAAAGAATCACATTGATTCTTTGGTGAAAGTATAAGAAAAACAAAATGTTCACAGTAGACCTATTTATTTTACTTGGCTTCAAAATGGATAAAGTATTAAGTAAAAAAAAAAATGCCAGGCTTCTGTTTTCTATTTCACTGAAAAACTGAACAAATTGCATAGCTTTGTGTAAGCTAAACCTGGTAGTACCCTACTCTTCTGGACCGCTCTTCATTCAAAAGTAAACTACAATTTGTTTTGCTGATAGATAAAAATTATAAGTACGGTACATGAATTTAGTTTGCTGGTGCTTTTGATAAGTAATAGGAAAGACCAGGATTGGGAGAATTTCTAGGCATAAGTGTTCTTTATTCTTGGAGTTGAATGTTTATTATGTTATCAGTAATGATTCTAGTTGCTTGTTAGATTATCGTCATGCTGTTTTAAGTTGTGTTTGTGCAGTCCCTGGAAACAATGCTGTTATTTGCTTATTTAATTCATGGAAACCTACTGGTAGAAAGCTATTTTGAGATGTTGAACAGATGGTTAAAAAAACAGGCACAGTATACTGTGTCAGATGACATGTTTTCAATGTTTAGCACCCATTTAATTTATTCTTAGATCTTGGAACACTCTTTTCTGCAATGCTGTACACAGAGAATATATTTGTGTAATATCTCTCCACAGGCAGGATGTGGCGTATCAGATGCGCAGTAAAACGAAAGAGGAATGTGAAAGCCACTACATGAAGAATTTCATCAATAATCCACTCTTCTCCTCCACATTGCTTAGCCTGAAGAAAACAAAAGACTCTCATTTTGCAGACGGTGCTATTCCTTTTAAACGTCAGTATCCACAGTATCTGCCACTTATGTGTTTTTATTTAAAGTCACATGACAAATGACACAGCAGAATCAAGTATTCTGTCAGAGTTTTCTATTAAATTAAACTATATTGAGATGTGGATTTTTTAAATAATCCTTGTATTGATTATAGACCCTCAGAGCAGTCAGAAGAGAAATTTGCATAAAATAACGGAAGTGCCTGGAAAAACGCTGTCTTGACAGTTGGACAGAAGCAGTTGGTGAGCCTGGAACTCATCTCAGTTCCTAGCTGGCCTCGGTTCTCCATCTGTCACAGTGTGTGAGTGCTTAACAGACATTGACTGTAATGTTCACAATGCAGCTTCCAGCATCAAGACAGGGAGAGAATTTTATTTAATTGCTCACGTGACCGTTAAAAAATAAATAAATAAATAGTCATGGTACGGGGGGAGGTGTAACTTGTGCCTTTGTTTCTCTTCATATATTTGCAAATCGTACCAGTTTCCTTTTATATGTGTTTTAAATTGTTGCTTACTTATTGTTTTATGTAAATGGAGAAGACAGTATTCTATGCTCTGATTTCTCAATTCTTATCTTTCTCAACTTCACAGCCACTGATGACCCCCCTCGACCTACATTTGACTCTGTGCTTTCACGAGATATGGCTGGATACATGCCTGCAAGAGCAGACTTCATGGAGGTTTGGAGATCCTTGTGTTATGTACTTTTTCCTGTGCGTCAACATTGCCTGATTTGTTGAATGAATGAAAAAATGGATGGCTTAATAAATGCTACAGATATAGTGACTCATGCTGTTTGTGGTTTCTGGCTGAGCATTAGTCATCCATGTTTCATTCATAAATTGTTCAAGACTGCTCATTGATTATCTACAGGTGAACTTGAATCAAACAGATTATGAAAACCATTATTCACTTTTCTACTTAGGAGTTCGACAACTATGCAGAATGGGATTTGAAGGATATTGATTTTGTGGATGATGACTCAGATGTCTTACGTGGTGGGTAAATATTTTGTTGTGTTTTAAATATACAAAGACAAAATAAGAGCATGACATTTATTATTCATTGCACCCTTATGTGTATGTTTTTTTTCCAGCACTAAAGCTCGCAGTTGTTGATATCTATCATTCAAGATTAAAGGAGAGACAAAGAAGGAAAAAGTAGGGTTTTTTTCTTTTGATTAAATTTTGTTCAAGGATTGATATTTCTGAATTTGCAGCATGTAATGACCCTAGCTCATCAGTAGATGGCGTTATAAGCTTTTAAGGTCACATGAACTCTCACTTCACTGATACTTATATATACTTTTAATGTTGAATGAATACATTTTATATTGAATTGAAAACTAAGAATTTGTCAATTCAGTTTGTTGATTCTCTCACTTATATTGGTCATAATTATTTATACTTAACTATAATGATGATTCTAATCTGCACAGACCCAAGTCTTAAGACTTTGCAGTGTCCAACATGTGAAGATAACTGCAGTTTTAAGCCATTTTCAAGGTCTCATTATAAACCACAGGGAGTCCGTCATTCAGGTACAACTTACAAGCTCCAGGAGTCTCTTTGTAAACCTTGAATATTTTTGGAAATGAGAAAATGTGTCTGTCCCCTAGTGAACACTCCACATGCCAAACTGTTTGACATTTTGCCCAGTTTTTGGTTGGCAAAGACAGCATTCAACTTCAGAAAATATTTGAAATCCACCATCACTCAAAGTCTTTTTTCATATTCTCTCACTGTCTTGTTCTCTCTTCACTATACACTTGACTATCAGTGTTTCTTGTGCGTATCTACTTCAGTGGCAGGGTTTCTCTGTGCTGACCTAAAACCCAAGTATAGGGCATGTATACTTATGTATTTTCAACCTACTAGGGAAGACATCATTAGTCATACACTTAACACTGACGTTTTGAGAAAGCAAGATGCATCATCTTTTGTCAGGTGAATAAAAATGGGAATTGTCGTTCATATTCAGACATTTAGCAGCGTGGGAGCTGGAATGTTGTTTTATTATATTTTAATGAGGTCATTAATGTTTTTTGTGGGGGGAAATATTTCAGACCTATGTTATTTTTCAAAGTATAGTAATATAATGTCTTAAAATGTTTTTCAGCATGCAATTTTTGACTCCAAAATTTAACAAGTAAAAGCTTACATATGTTATACTATTAGTCAACTCACTGGTAAACTCTCCTGCTCTGTATATGTGAGTGATTTTTGTTTTGATATGTAAAACACATACTATTAATAACTAATGGCTTTTACAGGCCTTGTTGCATATATTATTCCACATGACAGTGTGGTCGCTGTCAGTATTGGATACGCACAGTCAGTCCTTGTTGTAATGATCTGTCAGTAAATCACCCTTAACAACTTCATGTTCTCTGAGCATGGAGGAATGGCATGTGTGGCTGGGCAAGCACGTGGGTATTCTAAGCCCACGTTTTCATCTCTGGGAAGTTCTAGCTCATCGTTACACTTCCCGGCATGTGTCGTGGGCAAACAGCCATGACCCTTTAGTCTTAGAGTTCAGACCTTTCAAGTCTTTTGACCTCTGTTATTGAGCAAATTACATCTAGAGGCTCTTCACAGCACATACTGCAGATGAATATGTTTGGTTTTTGAGCAACTGCAACATCCAAAATAATTGTACAGACCTGTTAGTCACAACACTAATTTCCACGGTACATAATCTAAATCTCAATTTCTTTTAGGATTATCCGAGACCATGGACTGATCAACTTGCGGAAATTTCAAAGTAAGCGTTCTTGTAACATTCACTTGGGCTTGGCTATGATGGTATTCATAGCAATTTGCAGGGGCATGCGATATCTACCAGTCAAAATGCTGCAGAATGTTGCTAAGGATGCAAGCAAACAACTCCAGTCTAATAACCACCGTTAACCTCTGTGGCCCCTGAGGTAGCTGAAGTGTGGCAACTGACAGAGCTTGTATTTATGATCAAGGCTTGGAATAGTCTACAGGGGCTGTGTTCCAGAGCGTGCCACGGCATAATTGCTTTACTGTGAATAGATAGCATGCGATGAACGCTGCTGCCATAGTAGCAGAAATGTGGGGGTCTTCAGTATTGATCCACCTGTCACAGGTTGGATTTCATTGAGCTAAGTAATGTAAATCTCTTGACTCCATACATTAAAGGCCAGACCGACGGCACGATCTGGTATGAATGGATTTGTCCAATTAAACACTCTTTTCGACCACCCAGCCCGTCGTTATATCTCCACGTGTTGCTCTCTGAAATTGGCTGTGGTTTGGGACTTGAAGAGTTCTCCCCTCATGTTTTATTTATGTATTCTCCAGCCTCCAGTTAGCCCTCCTCCCTTTTTCCCTCCTTTCCCTTATCTCTCCAGTCTTTCAAGACAAAAGGGAACTCAGAGTAGCTGTAGAGCTGCAGACTGGTTGTCATGGAGACTGTCAAAGATTGTGTGTCTATGGGGAGTGTGCGTGTGCTCATGTGTATGTCACATGCAATAATGAAAGCACTATCCAACCCTGGGAGGCTCACAGTATCATGTCTCAGGAACTGCTGGAGGCAGATTGACCAGTGTTGTTGCAGGGCAGTAGGGTGAAGTCCAGTAAGAGCTTGTTACTTTAAATCATTCCAGTCTGTGGTTTTTGGTGGGGTTTTTTTTGGTTGTTGTTTATTTGGTGTCAGCTGTGTGCTGGTATGCTGCAACATCATCTGTATCTATGTAGACTGCTTCCGTGTCCACTATTTTACATGATTTCATGTGCTAAACCTGGGCAGGCAGCAGCTAATTAGCTCTCACATGTAAGCCTGCAGAACAAAATTGACCACCACACACACGCATACACACAGAAACACAAGCCCAGTCCTCTCACACCCACACAACAGCTTTCCTCTCTGTCTTTGACACTTGTCTGTTACTCGGTAACACAGGCGATGCTTTGAGATGAACACAACAAGCTCTTCAGTGTGTGTACGCCTTTAGAGTGAGTTAAGTGGTGGTGAAAACACATGTGAAGCGTTACTGTGTCCAATCTCAGGAGAGGTCTTGGTGCTTTTGATGCAGGGAGGGGTATTGGATCACATATTTAATGACATTTTCCTTGTTGTGCTATTCAGCCATAGTCTGAATTAGTAAAAGGACAAGAAAAAACAAACATTACTACACTCTGATTTTTACACTTGAATGACATGTAAACCATCAGGCATATACACCCTAGAATCCAAAACGGCCTTTCATCCATTAGTTTTAAGTGTAGTAGTCTGAGGAGTGCTTTTACTGCCATCATGAAATGTGAGAAAATAAAGGTTAAAATTGGAGCTTCATGCTCATGTTGTAAAAAAAAAACAAAACAAAAAAAAACATTCATGAACCTGTCACATGAATATATTAAAGTATTAGGTAAGATGAAAACAAAAACTAATGGCTCCACTTCTCATAGAATGCATTAAAATTACAAACTAATGATGTCTGAATTATCAGAGGGGTCAGATTGTTCTTTGATATTTTTGTGTTATATTTATCAGCATCTACTGCCTACTCACGCCTTTCATTTCTTCTTTCACTCCCTCTCAGTGCTGGAGCGATGCTACCCAAAGGAGGTGCAGGAGATGTACGATGTCATGAGACGATTTGCCCGAGTGGTGGGACCAGTTGAACATGACAAATTCATCGAAAGTCATGCATGTTAGTGTTTTGGATGATGACACATGCTGTCAATGTGTGTGACGGAAACAAATACAGCTAATTTATAAAAGCACCTCTAACGTGACATCCTAGTATCTCATTAATTTCTATTATTTTGTGAGAAGGTCCTGATATATTCAGTTTCAAGGATCCGTGTGTAAAATTTAGGGGGGGGGGGTCTAACTACAGAAATGCTATATGATTTTCATAATGTTTTCAATCAGTGTATAATCATCTGAAGATAAGACTGATATGTCATTGTAATCTCATAATGAACTGCGTATATTTTAAAGGAAGTGGGTCCATCATCCTCAGAATAGAATAGAATAGAATAGAATAGAATAGAATAGAATAGAATAGAATAGAATATCTTGTCAAGCCAAGGCACGAAAATTGCCCATGTTCTCATTGATAGAATAAAATACAATATTACATATACAATTACAAATGTATAGAAATGTCACAGATCTTATTCAGAGACCCCAGTTGCATAACATTTGGTACATTCACAATGAAAGCCTTCAGCTCACATATTTACACTCTCTGCATTCTGTTGACTACATTAAATCCATTAGTCATAAACCAGCCCTTATATAGTGTATTCTTCAACAGAAGTATTCTATAGCATGGCCCTGAAGGGAGCAAACTCAGAGAGTGGGGAGCATGGTTATTGTCACTGATAATTGACAGTGCTTTCCTGTGTACAGCTGTGCTATAAAGGCCATCTAATTGCTTTTGTTTGGCGGCCAACTATCTCCCCCGCTGTCTTCACAGTACCGGTCAGCTTGTTTCTGTTTGCCACAGTCAGTTGTAACACAGTCATGTTAAAAACAAAGCCTCAACCATTTTTCTGCAATACACCAGATCAGACTACTAGTACCGGTGGGTGGCATCCAACATTTATGTATTATTGCTGTGTACTATGTTGGAGTGTGGAGCAGAGTTAATAGCCATTTAAGACAGAGTATATAGCATTTTTCTTTAAAAAAAAATAAGAAATACACCATGCATCACTTCTGACTCCCTGTCAGTGTGTGGTGGTGTCTTTATCTGCAGAGAATCTGCCTTCTGCCTGTGTTTTCTATTCTCTTGTTTTGTTGTGTTGAGGGTGTTTCTGGGTGTTGAGCTTTGGACAGAGCGCTTATACCCTCAGCCAATCAGTTGCAGCATCATGCAGAATGCACAGGCTGAACAATATAAAAACAAAGTGACTTAGTCACATGGCTCTCTACTCTTCTCACAATACAGTTCCGTCTGAGAGACAAGACTCTGGGCAAAGCGAGTAGACACACAGACCCTGTTCAGACTGTCACCGCTAACAGAAAGGTCGACACCAAACAGCAGAATTGAGGAAGCTTGTGCCGCAGCTGTATTTTGCTCTAGAACATTCCAATAGAGTTTTGTGAAGTGTGCTTGATTTTATTTTTGGAGTATAGCCACTGTTACAGAATCAAGAAATTATTATTATTATTTTATTTCAGAGCTTTTGTTCATGTTAGACCTTTTGTTATCCTCTTTTACTGCTGGAAAGGAGAGGTGAAGTTTGAGGAGTTCTGTTAACATACACAAAATGTTAATGTAGGTTGCTTTTTACAAATAGCTCAGAATGGACAAACTATTTGGCTCTATTGAGAATCTATTTATGTGCATTTATGTGTGAATTTATGTGTCTTTAGGTGCTACCATAGGGGAGGGTGAGGCAGGGGGTATTAATCTGGTTGAACTTTCAACCATAACCTTTAAATTGGTGATACACTAAAATTTAATGTATTTTCCATGATCTTTTTCTTCTCATCAAACTATTCAAATTCCTTAGATTTGTCAGTTATTTATAACATTAACACTTTATAGGTACACATCTACATCTGCTTAGAATTGGTAAAGAGGCATTTACTTTTTCATGATTTCAACTGTTAGGTGTTGAAACTAGTGAGATTTAAGCTGTGTTTGAGTAAGAGTTCAGAAGCCTTTGTGGACAGATTTTTTAAAAATACCTTTTTTCCGCTTCATTTTCTTTCTGCCAGTGGAGTTCGAGCTGAGGAGAGAGATACGTCGGCTGCAGGAGTACAGGAAAGCAGGGATCAAGTCTTTCTGCAGTGAGTCCAGCCTGACCTTTTTCACTCCTGCTCAGCAATGCATCTCGAAGTTGCATACCTAAGCAGGAAAATGTATTTATATTCAGACTCTTTATTTTGGCATGTAAATGTTTAATTATTTTTAGCAGCATCAGCATAGACCATGAGGCATCAGTCTGTGGATCATCTTAGGAATTATAATATCTTAAGACTTTGTTGAAACATGGAGGAAATTGAGTATTTTATTTAGTTGCTATAGTGAAACAGGCTTTAGTGTAAGCTACTGTTGGCATAATGAACTGCCCATCATTACATCCACAGGATTAGTCACTCCCCTGAACCGTCCAGGCGTCTAAATGTTTCAATCCCTACTGCGCTTTATTTGAAACAACATCCTGTTGTGTTAGCTTTTTTCCTTCGATGTCATGTCTCTGTGCAACTGCGCTTAGGTGCCAAGGTGTATGAGCGGGTGAAGCGGATGCGAGAGGATGAGCGGAGGAAGAGGACCATGCTGTGTGACGTGTTGCAGTACATCCAGGATGGCAGAGCCTGCCAGCAGTGGCTCAGCAAACAGGCTGCAATGTGAGACCTCAAATTCCTTGTTGTTACATAGTGTGTAATAGTGAGCTGGGGTAGTCGTGCACCCAGAGACGCTGACCTCTGTCACTACAGTCACTGTCAAGCGTGCGCAGATGAACAGAGCTGTGATGAGTTCTCCCATGCATCCTCATTCCACCTCAGTCTATCTTGTTTTTTAATGTACCACTGCTCTTGGTTTTTCATCCCAGACCTCTTCTTTGGGATTTATCCAGCTCTTAATTATTCTACCTTATAAAATCGTGAATGCAATGATTCATCTTTTTTGGATGAAGGTCCTAGAGCTAGTTTACCAAACAAAGCCTAGATAGGCTCTGTGGAAGTAGGACTTGTGTTTGTATAAGCTTCCACTGATGCTAACCCTTTTCCATCTGATTTCAGAGATGCTGGCATTACTCCAGCTGTCACAATGATCACAGTTTCAGGTACAGAACCCCTCTCCACCTTTTCCCTCTCTACTCCCCCTTCGCTGTTGTCTTAGCATTGCCTCAGGCGAAGACACATGAATGCAGACGCTCCTCCATAAATACACATGAAAAATAGGCCTCTACATGCATATTTATCTTGCCGTTTCTCCTTTTTAAATTAGCTGCCTTGCATTAACCTCTAGAACACAAATGTGATGCACACTCCCACACAGCTATATTTACACAGTTTGAACACAGTAAATATATTTTCCCTTGTCTCTTCCAGCAGAAAGAATTAACTGGATGTTTTCAGCCTGCCATTTTGTTATCTAATGTATGGACCAACCCTCTGACACTGCATTTTTGTTTGAATTTTTGGTCCACAGCAACAGGTAGAAGGAGCGCTCCTCCTCTTAACCTGACTGGGCTGCCAGGAACCGAGAAGCTCAATGAGCGGGAGAAAGAGGTACTTATTTCCGGTCTGTGCTTAATGGGCCTCACAGGCCTCATAAAGCCTCAAGATGCTTAAAATTTAGGGGATGTAATATGTTGTCTTTGTCCTTTCAAATGGGGATATTTGAACTCAAAGTGAAAAGCGATGTGGCCAAGTACAGAAACGGTTGCATTCATAATGGTCTTAAGTCCTAACAGGACTAGTATTTATTGTGGAGCGTTGGTCACTTGTAATGGATAGATGTCATCTGTGATCTCAATCCTGTGAATCAGCATGTCTGTATGGCAGCAAATATCCTACCCTACCCTGAGTTTGAAAAGTGGTTAAGGTGCAAATTCAAGAGGTTCACATTACAATACAGCATGGAAATTCAGTGAAAGAGTAAAGTTACATACTTAAAATCTCCAAAAAATGACAAGATGGCTGGCATCCATGACAGCTACAGTAAGGAACATTTTTGTGTCTTTCAGTGGTTATCTGTAAGTGATGAGCCTGACATCAGAACCAGGGAAGTGTCAGTAAATCTGAGTTAAAAACACTACACTGCCATGTGAATACGCCCCATGAGATACAGGTGTGGTTTGTTAATTTCCAAGTCAGGAGGGGGTCCCAGGTTATAGAAGTAGGAATTCAGAACCACGTGAACAAGAACACTTATTGAAATCTGCAGAAACTCTGCTCCTATCATCACCCGTTTGTCTTAATGCTAGTGTCCCTTACTAACACTCTTATTTGTTTTGTGCTCTCAGTTATGCCAGGTGGTGCGCTTGGTGCCGGGGGCCTACCTGGAATATAAGCAAGCCTTGCTTAATGAGTGCAGACGGCAGGGTGGACTGCGACTGGCCCAGGCCAGAGCACTGATCAAGATCGATGTCAACAAGACACGAAAAATCTATGATTTCTTAATCAAGGAGGGCTACATCACTAAGGCCTAAGAGACCACGAAGGACTTTAGTTGTGGTTTGTTTAATATATACTCATTATGTAACAGTGTCTTTAATAGATTCAATTCATTGCTGCTCATTTGAAATATGGTGATGTTCATTTGTTAAGTTCTTTTTGTTTTGCTTTTTGTATTTGAATCTGAGTATTAAAAGTACCAAATCTGTGTCGCAAGACCAGAGACCATAACATGAATATGTTACTTCTGTTAGGATTTTTACATTTTTTTTTTTTTTAAATAACAGGTATTTTAATTATTAGCTCTACGCAAACTGGTAGGTTTGGCTAGATCTTGTTTCCACAGGATCAAATTTTAAATTTTATTTCAAACAAGAAAGAACAAAATCATTAATGTAAATGAAAGGAAAAAACACCCGACTTTAAACTGAATAATAGAACACAACAAAACTTGTCTCCTTCATTTGTTCTGATTAGTGAATCCTTACTGCATGGATGAGGGTTAGACACTGGACCTCGGGAAGACCTGCAGACTGATGAGCGGTGAACAGTCTTTTCAGTGTTTTTGAACACAGTTTAGTAGCTTTACTGACTCGATCCATTCGGACTTTTCCATGGACACATGGGCCTGGTGTGATGTGGGAGAACTGTTATGATAATTACGCAGGCAGGCATCAGGCCACCGCCTCTGACAGGCTTATCAGAGAAGAGAGCAGCCGCAGCTCCAACCTCAGCTAACAACCTGATTAGAACGGCAGATTCACCCTTTGATGATAAGGGCACGGCAGCCGCGGAGGAGCGTCTGAACTGAAATGCAGGGATTGAATCTGGATTTACAAGGTTGTGAAAGAAGAAATGTACGGCTCTGTGTGTCTTATCAAATCAAAATTTCAAAACAAACGAGAAGCAACAGAGTGAAACTGTTGCTTTCACTTTTAGTCATTTCACAGGACACAGTTTTCCTCATGTCACACTTGATGTCTTTACCCGTGCCTCTCCATAAACTCATCTGTGATCACTCTGTCTTTTTGATTTTGTTGAAAGTTCTTACAGCTGCAAACAGAAGCAGACAGTTTTCAGTTTGCTCATCAGTGGGCGAGAGGCAGTTCAAAGCACAGGAACAAATTAGACCCACTTTGTTAAAAATGTAAACGTGAGCAAATAAAACAACCACAATCTTTTCCTTTTGACATCTTTAAAGCATAATGGTGCCAATTATTTGGTTTGTGCTGGGATTTCTGATGCTACTTTAAAGTTATCAAGCATTGCCTTTATATTGTGCATTGGAAACAGTAAAGCCATCACTGTCAAATTTCTTGTTGCATGCACAATAACAGTACATAATAAATATAAAGTGTCTTATATAGTACTGTTTTATATTATAGTAAATGAACTGTAGTTGTAGATTTTTCAACAGCATACGCAGAATCGAATATTTTTAATATGCAGTTACATACTTTCTGGTGTTGAGAGTCACTGCATAAAAACTCTTTGGCAGATTGGTTGCTTCATAGACAGAATTAAGTCTGTGTTTGGCACGCTTTTTTTTGTTTTATTTTAACCAAATTAGTTCCAAAGTGTGGCATCCTATTATAAGACTTGACAAAAATATCTAAAAATACATAAACTGAGATAAAGAGTACAATGGTGTAAAAGCAAGACAGGCATTAAAGAGCATGAAGCATTTAACCATAGAGCTGTATTTACACATGAAAATAAACTTTTAGAGTAAAGGCCACTATGAACACTTATCTGCAGCCATGAGATGAGACTTTCTTGCTTAGATTGATCAGATCAATGTTTACAGCACATGTTCCTGTTTATAATTTGGACTACATACTGTACATACAGTAACTAAAGTGGGTTATTACATGCACTAAAGTCATGTTTTATGTGTTTTACATTGAAAAAGTTCTTAAAGTGCAGGAGATTTTTTTTTAAATTCAGCATCTGGAGTTACAGAGGCCATGTTTGGGGGAAGCTGAGCTGACTGCTACAATAATTTTCATAACCTTCCCAAGGACCAAGGATGTGTGTTTTAATGTGCATCTTGCTTTGTATCTCAGAACATAAGGACAGGAGTTGCTTATAGGAATCGGGTGCAACAAGTTCATTAGAAATAAGCGTCACCGGAGTACATGTTAATCAGTCTGTAAGACAGATTGGACTTTTTTTTTTTTTTTTACATATAGAATACAGGCCAAATTATGAGCCTAAATGCATTGCAGCAAGCAGGGCAGACTCCTCACCTGTGTCACCCTGCACATGTTGTGGCATGGCCCTCTCTCTGTAGCTGTACAGTCTGTGCTATAGTGGCAGGAGCAGCAGATGGAGCAGATGTTAGTGTCATCGCTCTGCATGTGTGCAGAGATGCAGCATTTCTCAACTCACCCACACACTGTCTTCTCAGACACACTGCCTCCTGCTCACTCCTCATTTCAGACATCTCACAAAGGTAAATTAATACTGACTTCCTTTAGGAGGACACTGGTGTAGTAGTGTTGATCTAATAAACAATCACATGTTGAAGAATTGAGCAGGTACAGTCAGACAGTTTGTACACCTGTATCGCTCAAATAACCTCTAGTGTAAACCCCCAATGTGATTCTTGAGAAAATGAGATAATATGAATTGAATATGATAATCTGCAATAGGGTTAATTGGTTTCCATTTATTGATTGCTTTTAATCTCACAGAACACAGAGGAGAGCAAACAAGATGCAGAGCAAACAATTTGATCTCCAGATGTTACTTTTCTGTTAATATATTCTGTTTCTCACTCATTAAATGTAATTTAATTTAAAATTAATAGACAAATTCCTTCCTAATCTTTAATAGATTTTTAAAAAAATTACAACAGCAAAAGTATGGAGCTGTGTTTTGGAAATACTTGCCTGAAGAAAATCAATGCATTGGTTTTAGAGCTTCTCTTCTCCCGGTGTCTTATTGATTTTTAACTTTGCTGCTATTCAGGGAAAAGGGGAAAAAAGATGTCTCCCACATCTTTGCTGTGTGTTTTTGTAAGCCTCTTTAAAAGGACAAATTCCAGCCACTGCCACCCCCATCCCTCTACTTTCTCTTTCTCTGCACACACACACACACACACACACACACACACACACACACACACACACACAC
>JAPTYQ010000006.1:28297801-28320689 GCA_029814465.1 Ostorhinchus cyanosoma | reverse complement strand
TTTTTTTTTAAGTAAAAAACTGATATTTGTTGTTGTTTTACGGATACTGGTTGTAAATTCTTATACTGAACCTGAAAGCTCAACCTCAATTTGGTTGTAGGCTTCTTGGTACAATGACAATAAAGAGATTCTGATATGGGCCAACACATGTGGGGCCACCATGGAAACTGGACAAACCCACATGGGACCCTTAAATGCAGCCCTTCTTGGGCCCACATGGACATGCTGGATGGGTAATGATAACTGTGATATGACATTTTTATATCTATTTGTGGGTAATGCTGCTTGGAATTAAATGTGGTGGGACACAGCTTCCCCCAATAAATGAACAAACAGATCCGTGAGTTATTTTAAGGATCTGGGGAATCCACTCAGTGTCTCCACATTCCACCTTAAATCCCACCATTTATCTTGTGATACACAGGGAACGATATTTGGATAAAGACGAAGGCTGGTACGAAGTGGAAAATGAGAAACTCCATCTTTTGTAACATCCTCTGTAAAGCGGCTCCTCCTACTTCCTCCCGTGTGGCACTGAGCATCCCTCATACGGAGGCAGAGCTGCCCTATGCCGCCGCTCCTGCCAGCGGAGACCAGGCGGATGGACCGATGGCTCGTATTTCTGTTGACTTTCACATGATGTTGTTGCGTGTTGCGGTTTGCTCCTCACTGCTCATCCCTTTGCCTTCCTCCTGGCCCCGTGTGTGATCGGACAGACTTTAGGTGCATGTCCTGAGTTTGAGAGCAGCCAATCCATGCACGCCGGACTGATGCAGGTGGAGAAGGCGCGTTGAAAATCTCCATCTGTGCCCGCGTGAGAGTCGACTGGTAAGTTGAGTTTCCAATTTGAGGGATGCACTTTACAAGCATCCTTTCAGAAACATCAAACCGTCTGTAATTTACATGAAATATTTCCCGTTATTTTTTAAGAACATGACTTGTGTATTTACAATTTTATCACCATCAGTTTATGATGTAAGCCCAGTGAAATTGAAGAAATGTGCGCGTCCTGACACATTTCTCCGTTCCGTTCTCCGTCTATAGAATTTTTTTTTTTTTAATTAAAAAATCTGAATATTTTTGCAGATCTTTGAGCACAGATTAACGGTATTGTTTTGTGTTTTACACATAATCCGAGCTATTTCCTACACCCTAACTTGTTAACACACGCACGTTTTGCGTCACGCGCACGAGGACGAGCAACGCGTGCGCAGAGGAGCGGTCCTCATTCACAGCTCAATCATCAATTATTGAACTTACGGAGTCATTTCACTGAAAGCTGCACATTTTCACACTCAGTGTCCCTGAAAGATAGGGGTTACTAGACTGTCTCCATAAAGAGACCAATTCACATAAAATATAAAGTTTATTAAAAGTCTTAAAAACCAATAGAAATATTATTTAATGATATGAATGATAGGCTTTCTGTAACCTGCTGTGTGAAAATAATAACCTTCTGATCACTTGATACTCTCTTTCGTTAATATGTATTTGATATTCACTGCTTGTAGCTCCAATTATGGATAATGATAAGCCTGTCTCATTAGATTATGAGCAGGGTGTCATTTTTTTCATTGTAGAAAAGTAAAGTAAAGAAGAGTCACTCCATTTAACTGTCTCATTTGTATGCTGTGGTAATGGGTGCAATAACATGACTTCTTACAAAGTTTGCTTTTAAGCAAAATGGAATTTTTAAACCCAATTTACTCTTGGTGTAATATGATTTTTTTTTTTTTAATGGAAAATAGAAAAGGCTTGTGCATGAATTATCTTCACCATGACATGCAGCAGATACGCACCATCTCCATCTATCTCTGAAAGACGTGTCCTTGTCTCAGATGGTCATGTTTTTTCAGTGTGCCTGAGTTTACATCTGTTCCAGTGTGATTTTGTCCATGGTGAGGTGTCACATTGTGGACAGAGCGAGTGGCTGCACAGAAAGGTGCCAAAGCCCAACCCTGTCCTCATGAGGAATGTGTCCCTCCATTTCTAAAATCATATTGACTCGACCTCCTCTGAACCTTCTGCAGTTATCAAACCACTGATGCTGTGAGCGACGTTGTTTGTGGGTTGTATTGCCGTTCTCAAGTGGTTCTTATTAGAGCAAATGGAGGTTCCGTCTTCTGTTCTTAAGTGACCATCCTTTGCCTTTGCTTCTCATTTTCTGCTGATTATTATGTAGACAGAAGGCAGCAGAGTCACTTTGAGAGAGATCATTTAGACTGAGAAAAATGAATTGCCTTTGATTAAGACACAGTGAGAGCACTGTGTCTGCTCCCAGACATTTCAGCATTTTCATTTATCCTTTTCCTATATTGTGGCTGTCAATCAGGGATTTTCTGTTGACCAAGAAAAGGTCAGCTCTGATCATGTTGTTGTGGTTCCACCTTCAGTATTGGAAAGTAAGGCGGCCATCAGGGTTGTCGCTCTAGTTTTCCCGCAGGTGGGTCACATTTCCAATTTGTGATAGCGGTGCTGGAACCGGACCCCTGTGGAATTTTCCCACAGAGAGAGTTACAGCAATGTGCATAAAAAGATTTGCGAGGTGGGACCACCTGTTGACAGATCCAGCTGGAATGACTGAGTAGGAGGGCTGTTTTTTCTAACATGAAATTCGAAAAGGAAGCAGCAGACCTGGGTACAGCAGGCTTTAAAATGTGTCAGAATGAGTCAGTATGTGCAGTAACACAGGTTTAGGGTGCTGCGGTCTCTGTCCTGTAAACGCCACTGAACATCCTCTGTGTTTGTTTTACAGAATTAATCCTCGGTGCAGATTTGATTGACAGTGAGCTGCAGTATCCGTTCTACAACATACAGTAGTTTTTTCTTAGGCGACAGCCTCTGCATAATTCTCCCTCCTCCGCTCTCTGGCCTCACTCCTGCCCAGCCTGGGGTATAAATAACCATGTGGATGGAGCAAATCTCAGCAAAGCCCAGTGCTGTGGTACATCAGCACTTTGGAGAGGACCACGGATTATTTGGTTCTTTTATCTTCCCTATCTCTCTGTTGGTATGGCTGCTACTGTCTTATACCATGGTCAGCAGGTTGCCTAAGCAACAGACGATGTATTTATCTGATGGTATATGTTTTATCTCGCTCTATGAATAACTGCATCTACTTTCCTTCTCCGTGACCACCCAGAAACATTCTTGCAAGTGTTTTATCTATAGCTTTATTTTAGCTGTGCAGCCAAGACCTCTGAACTGTGAATTGTTAAAAACATCTTCTTACATGACCACATATGTTTGGTGTTGTGTTCATGTACAGCTGTTTTACTGGTTGGAAAAAACAGCTGAGCCAATTTGTAAGCAGGATTAAGAACCACAGCCAAAAGGTGGCAACGGGAAACTGTCAGGAAAAGCAAAGACCAAAAGGGCAAATAGCAGGTCACTGTAGCTATTACACAACCAATTTCCAGTCCAAGTCCAGAAAGATTCAGTTTATAACACAAAAGACAAAACCAAGATGGAAACGTGGGAGTTTTAGCTTAAAAATGTACGTACTGATGTTAACCTCCTGTGGATTGATGCTACACAGACTGATTTCTCATCTATAATTGTGTAACTGTCATAATAAGTGTCTTCAGAAGTGGTTGGGGCTAATATTAGGCATATCAACTGGAATATCTCACTTTGAGGGGAAGTAATGGCTCAAAAGTAAAAGTAACCATTTCATTTTTAGTTTGGCCTTTGGTGAGCCAGATTTATCTTTTTATGTATGTACGGTATCTAGTACTTTGAGATTAAATCAGTAAGTCCAGCTATGCTAAAAACAGCTGAGGTATGTTGTAGAGCCATGATGTGAAGCAGATGTGCAGTTCCACAATTAATTTCCACATATTCAGGGTATGGCAGTGATATCAGCTAATTAATTGGACACAAGCATTTTCCAGCTCTGAACTATTACTATATCTCCATGCATTATAACTACGGTTGCACAATTTGGCAAAAAGTCACATTGCAATTACTGTGGACAATATTGGAATTTTGGCTTGAAACTACTTGCTTTTATCCTGGAAAATTTGCCGATTACTCATTTTGGAACGTCAAATCTCACATACATACTAGTGATGGGCACAGGTAGGGCTAATTATTTTGTCAGTTTATCAAAACAGTTAAAATTTGTCACATTTTTATTGATAGTGGGAGGAAATTTATGCTTTACTTATATTTTACTTTTATTTAACCTCCTGAGACCCAGGAAAGTACAAGTTTTGGCTTTTTTTAATTAAATAATTGTCTATATTGGAAATGACATGATGCAGCAGTTTGTTTTTTCAGATACATTTTAGAAAAAAATGTGATGGAATGTCTTTTGCAGTGGACAGTTTTGCTCTGTTTTTTGTATAAAGCAGTGAAACTCGTGGACTGAAAAGCTGGGTCTTAGGAGGTTAAAGGTGTGGAACTAATAGTTATGGCAGTTTTTATGCCCAAGTGCTGCATATGTTCAGTCTGGAAAAAATGTAAAAATTGAATGGTACATTTGTTTTTCATCCACTTCTTGGTTGGTTGGGTTTTTATTATTTTATTTTTTGCAAAACAGCACATGTTAACAATGATGCCACAAATAATTGTCTTAAATTTGCTTCATCATTTGACTTCACAAAGTTATAAAATGCTCACTCCTAATTGAAACTTAAAAAAATTTAACTTTCACTTCCTCTCAGCTCGGTTTCACCAAACCCAAAATATCACCTGTTGAAAGAGGCTGTAATTGTTTTTTCCATTTTTACAATTAAGTCACTGCAAATCCCCCTAAATCTGGACCTTTAAACTGTTGCCTTTTGTGGTGATATAATTGCACAAGCTGATATTTGATTTTCAATTGTGATGAAATTAATTATGCATCCGTTGTCAGCACTAAATGGAGTGTGACCGACGCCTACACTTAGACTGGATTAAATGCTCACAGAACATGTGGATTCTCTAGTACACATGAAAACACCTCAACAAAAAGTTTAAGTGCTTTTCCTCTTTCCTGCATCGGTGCAGCTCTGATGTCTCTGTAAACAGCTCCTGCTGTAATTCAAGGTTAACACTGTCTCTCTTACTAGTATCCCTGAATTTGGATGAATATGATTGTTGTCTTATCACTAGTGGTGACAGTGTGGAGGCAGGTGGAATTGGCTGCAACAAAACACGATCATGGCAACCACTTAAAAGCAAAGTGCGTTGTGATTGTGTGATTAGCATACAGAAATAAACAGAGAGAAACAATGCTCAAATGTTTTAAAATTAGGATTATTGTGAGATTTTTTTTCAGCATTTGGTGTGTTTTGAGAAGAACTATAGTCTATGCTGAGATAGTAAAGCTGTAGTTGATTAGAGGAGAGACCAGAAATGTTTATATTTTTATTGTAAGTTACAGTAATGGAAAGCACTTGGGGGGGGGGGGGGTAAGGATTGTGAGGTAAAATACTATTTGTGTTATCCACATACTGCAAATATCCTTTTAGACTTTAGAGGTAAACCTTGAAAATCCAAACTGTAATGAGGTGATATAGTAAACAATGCAAGTAGCATTGCATTTTAACCCTTTAATATGTGATTAAGTAGAAATAATAGAAATTAGAGCGGTCACTAATCTATGGTGGAATATGTATAGTTATGCTTTAATATGCAAATCTTTCCACCAGTGGGCACACATGTAAAGTCTTGTTAAGGTTGTGTGTGACGGCAGGTTGAATTCCAGTTCGAAGCGGTTGACCCGTATGTCTTGTTAACCAGACTGTAGCTAAAAATGAAAGAAAAAGACCTGCTGGCCAGACTGGAGCACTAGGTGTGGATGACGCACGACAAGTGCAACAGTGTGTGAAGTAGCGCCTTGAGCTGTGGGCTCTCTGCTGATAACTGCATTATCGCAGGAGGCCATTTCCATCAGTACACCCAGAAATACAGTACAGTGCCCAGAAATGTCACATTAGGGTACTCATACAATCTTTTTCTTGTGTTTCATGAACGGCGTCATGCTCATGTTACAGCTCATAAAAGCAAGTAAAGTAGACAATGATGCTGACAGTGCAGATCATTTTCATCATAGTTTCTGGGGAAAAATACAATTAGTTTAATTTTGTGCTTAAATGAATTGTGTTATCAGAACTCTCTGGCTTGATCATACGGTATATGATTACTTTCCACCCTACCGTTTGGCGCTATCCACAATGACATTAACGGTGGTAATAGCCAGAAAGACAAGAGATCTAATCTGTATGTAGGGGCTGTGGATGGATGAACATGAGATGAGGTGAGTGCATGCCTCCAGGGGGTCCAGCTCACATGGCAGAGGGAGGCACGTCTCGGTGTGCAGCATAGAGGCCATTTGACCTGAATGTAGAGAAACCTACAGTGAAGATGAGTTGGTTTATATACGGTAACTGAGATGAAAAATGCGGTCCATCTGTCTTTGCTGTAATTTTAAAGTGAAGACTGTGGAAAGCTGCTCACAGCTTCACAGAAGGCCGATGTTGAATTAATCATCTGTTTTGACTGATCTTTAACAGTTGAGTCTGTCTGGGTTTGGATTAGAGTTGCAGAGGAAGACTGTTTGAAGTTATACTGTGGTGTGAAAACTGACGGTTATCTAAACGTGTGCATTTACTTATCTGTAATATTTAAGCGCAGCCAGATGGAGGAGAATCTCACCTATGCATCTCCTTTCCTCCTCGGCTTATCAACTTGCGCCACATACACACCGCCTGATTTCCTTTGTTTAGTCAGGAGATTAACAGCTTCTGCTTCTTCATTATTATTATTATTTTTCTCTTAATTTTCATATGGTATTTACTCGAACTTTACATTTATAAAACTCATTTCCATTCTAATAAGGTGTTTGTTCAACCAAAAGCCTTCTTGTTTTAATTACTGAAGGGGCCATTGTAACTGATAATAATTATTGTGTAAAACCATGAAATTGTGACGTTTTCTGCATCGGTGATCATAACATAATCTAATACCACTGGACTGATTTTGAGGTTTGCAGAGCTTCAAGACAGACATCAGAATAACATTTCTTGGAAAACACGGTCAGCACATTGCCAAACAAGAAGGATTTTATCACCCATGTTTTGGAGTTGCTCGTCCTTGTCAAGTGTGTGTCTGTTTGTCAGCCTGATGCTCAGCCTACACTGAAATAGAAAATGTTTAATTTAGATTGAAAGTGAAATCTTTTGTGTTTCAGGAGCTGTCTGGCTGGTCCTTCTGCACTACTATGACTCTGAGTGCTTGAAGATTTTACATTATTTTTATTCGCCATCACTCCTAAGCTCACTCGGCTCTTCAATGGGTTCCCGCAGCCAAGGCTTCTTCACCAACCATCATCACCACCACCACCACCGTAGCTCCATGGTGCCCGCTACAGTGCCAAGGCTGCTGCCCGAGAACGGCAGCCTCCTGGGGGGCATTGCACAAATCACCCCCAACCTGTTCCTCAGCAGAGGGAACGTGGCGTCCAACCGCAGTCTGCTCCTGTCCAAAGGAATTACCTGTGTGGTCAATGCCACTATCGAGCTCCCCAACTTTAACTGGCCTCACATGGAGTATGTGAAGGTTCCCCTGGCGGATATGCCCCACTCCCCTATCTCCTTATACTTTGACAGTGTGGCTGATAAGATCCACAGTGTTGGCCGGAAGCGGGGGGCTGTGCTGGTGCATTGTGCGGCAGGTGTGAGCCGCTCAGCTTCTTTGTGCTTGGCGTACCTCATGAAGTATCACCGTGTGTCTCTGGCCGAGGCCCACGCCTGGGTCAAAGCCCGCCGGCCCGTCATCAGGCCCAACGGAGGCTTCTGGCGTCAGCTCATCGAATATGAAAGGAAGCTGTTTGGCAGAAACTCTGTTAAGATGGTGCAGACGCCTTACGGGGTCATACCTGATGTTTATGAGAGGGACCGCAGGAGCCTGGCCCCATACTGGGGCCTGTGAGAGCGTCTGTGCCACCTGGTGAAGGATTGAGGAGGAATGTAAGTGAAGACAAGCCCTTTTGGCCTTCTGGACTGCAGGTACCCGTGTGTTCCCACAGCCAGACCGGTGAAAAGAGATGTGTGTGAGTGTACATCTTTGTGAAGCTTATTTAATGAATACCGGTGCATTCAGACAAAGGGATCAGACCTGGTTGTTGATGGTGCTTCTGTTCGTACAACCAGTTGTCCCCCCACCTCCATTTTAGTTTTTGAGAGGGAGCAAGGCAACTTCAAGCCCAGAATCCTTAGGACCAAAAGGATCGATTGGGACCACAATGATGTCAAACACCCAAATTCTCAGACTGCGGTAGTCTGTGCTGGTCTGTCTATTCAGTTCCAGAGGAGGAGGAGCATTTTGGGAAGGTGTTAGCTGTACTTGAGACTCCACAGCTCTGACAGTGATGTGACTGAAGTCCTTTTCCTGACGTGATGTCATGTGGTGGTATTGTGCCAGTTTTGCAATTATCTTTGGTGTGAGGGCCAACAGCATGCTCTCGATTTATGGTAGCATATAAGTGTACAGAAAAAACATATATAGACAAATTATTTTATTGAAACGTAGTGCGGAAACAATGATTATGGCACACCTTACCTGAACATTTAAAGATGTTATTATATCTACCTTTTTAAGGTAAACTTGTAAAAGATAAGTTAATAGTCGCTGTTTAGGGAAAGCTCCTGTGTACCACAGGGTTGACTGTTCCATCCTGTGACTACACTATCTTATTGTAGTGCTCTTTGATGCTGTATTAAAAAAATTGTGCATTGCCACTAGGGAAGTGGTAGCTCTATGACAGGCGCTTGGAATATTTTTATCCCACTGTTTATTGCCTTGTGTCCATATTCAGAGAAAGTTCCAGAAATGCAGTACAGTAATTAAACTTTTTCTATTTCTGTTAAACAAGCTTACCTTAGTGGTTCGGCATACAGTGACATCACACTTTTTTTTTCTTTTTTTCTCTTTGAGTGGTTGAAATTGTAACTTTGCTGCATGTGCTCTCCACACCTTCTACACAACTGTTAAGCACTGTAGTTGCTGAGGTGACACAGAACACATTGGCACTCTAACAAAACTGAAAAAAACAGAAGGGTAAACATTAGTGAACAAATGCACTGATTCCTGCAGCAGTACTACACTCCTCTTTACTTACACAGTCGCTGTGATGTATCTTGGCCTGAAGCATTTCTTTTCTATAATTATAACTACCTTGCAGTGATACTATTGTTGTTTCATTGGCAGTGAATACATCACGTTGATTTAGTATTCTAAATGACTGATAGTCATTACTGCACTTGTTTTCGCAGAACTAAATCACTTCAGGGTACAGACAAGTGCAACAGAGTTAACAATTTCAACCCTCAGAAATCTGTGCAACAATGCTTTTATGCCATAACAATACATTAAGTGTGGTACTATGAAAATAAAAATCTTAACAAGGTCAGGGGTAAACAATTGTAGCAGGAGAAAGATGTTATGTCTTGAATGTTGTCTGTAATCTGACTTTTATGCCCCGAGACAGCGATATTAAAACAAATGAGCTCATGTCAACTTGTGTTAAAATTTGATAGAAAAATAAATCTGTAACACCCAATATTTCAGACTTTTACTGGAGTCATAAGTATGACTGAAATGCAAGTTTACTTGACAGCAGCCAAACAAACTGTTTGTGGGGATGTTTACCTCTGGAAATGGGGTAAGGCAGTCACCTGCTTCTGTTTGTTGGTTTATCTGTTAGCAGAAATTACAAAGAAAACCTACTCAACTAGTTTGGACGAAACTCGGTTGGAGAAAACCAAGGCTCCACAGTTCTGTAATTCAATCAAATGCAATTCGACTATCTTAGGAAAAGTGGGGAAAATTATTGGATCTTTTTCTTCTTCTTTCTCATAGGTTGGGCAGATAATTGCTGACCTCTATTGATTGTCAATAATATTCCTTTGGACTTTTATTTGTCATAAAGCTATTTTCTTCCTGGATCTAGTCCTATATTTAATTAGTCCATCCTTGGCCCATGCCCTGTCCTTCCTCTAAGATTCGCAAAAATTGGTACTGTAGTTTAGTGAAAACATGAATTTATTTGAAAAGTGAAAGCAGCCGTTTTCTGTCATGAGTAGGCTTTACCATTATATTTGAATCAGACATTGGTATTAACCAATGTTTGATGATCCTGGCTGATATTGATATTGTGTTATGTCTTTTCAAAGATTTTTTTTTTATCCGCAATTCACTGAATACACAGGACATACAGAAAATTGACATACCGTTTCTCTCTCACCTTGTTAAATGCCATGTATTTTTTAAAAAAGAGGTATAAATACAGTTAAAAATAAGATGGTGATGAAATAATAAAATAAGATGAATGAATAAACTGTAGCAGAATATTAAGTGAACATGTCACTGTATTTACAGTAGCAGCAGTAATGCAATTCAGTAATGGTTGAGGTAAGGAGGTGCATCATTTTCACCAGTGGCAAGTGTAGATATTTATCTGTTGTGTTACATTAAAGTTTTTTTTTTCCTTTTTTTTGTATGTATGACTCTGTATCAAGATCTTCCATAAATTTAGTAATCAGTACATCCCTAGTCACCAATGTCTTGTCCACAGTGTCATCTGACACACAGGTAATAGCCTATCAACAAAGGACTGAACACTAGTACTTATAATGTAACCCTGACTGAATATTACCGACTAGCACTTGAGTTGTTTGATTTGACAACCAGCTTAAAGACATTTCAATCAAATATCAGAACACTGTGACCAAGATTTTAACTTAAATTGCTCCAAATATTGCTGATTGGCTTCCGTTATTGCTAATTATAATATTAATTGATTGCAATTTTGACTTGTCCTGCTGATAGACAGATTAACAAACCAAAAAATAAACCAACTAAACTATAGAGCACTGTGGAGCCTTGGTGGAGCTAAGTGCTCTGCTGAGTGTCCTAGTTCAGAGATGTTTTCACTTGAGTTTCTTTCTGCGGAGCCGTTTTCCCCAAGAGATGTCTTCAGATGTCAAAGAAACGTTCTGTCATTCATTTTCATTTGCTGTGGCTACAGAGCAGCAGGCAGATATTGATGAGCGCTATTTGTCTTCTGCCCACACTTGTGAGGGACCTCTGGAGTGGTCTCCACAGTGAATTCCATTACCCACAGAGACGAGGCCTGTCTGATGACAGGCCGAGTACCACTGAGATGCACAAGTGATGGGCCGAAATTATACGCTGCACACCATTTTCTCCTGCCAAAAATGAATCTTTTTTTCTTTTCTTGCAGCTTCAGCCCCCACCCCCTACCCCTCACACTCCCATCTTTGCTGTGTTAATGTGGTACATGCTTGTCGTTCACAGGGTATAGTGAAGCACTAAAAGTAAACACATCCTTCACCAGCAGCAGGATATTATCATCTATCATTAAAGCAGTAAGCAGAGCCGTGAGCATCATCCTGAGCATCAGAGGCAGGCCAGGCTCCAGCAGTGCAGGCCAGGCAAAACGAACAACGCTGATGAAGTTTGAGAAGATGACATTCAGACACTAGCAACAGGAGGCATCCCACAATGCAAAGCAACCACAAACTGGTGTGTTACTGTTACTTCTACTATAAACAAATTAGTTTTATTATTTGTGAGTAACCAATAATTATGTACTCAATCAATTTTCAGAAATTAATGTAAAATGTAGCAACATTTTTTTGTCTAGCCAAGTCTAACACCTAAAGACATGCAGTTTTTAGAAAACATTTTTACATAACAAACAACTTTTTGGATTTAAATTGAAGTTCATCAATTGCTTTTTAAACCTTTCCCCTTATCTGAAAAATGAAAATAAAAAATAGGGCCCTACTGTCCACTTGTAAACCAATTTTATGTTTAATCAAACTCTAATAACACCAGAGAAATTAGCCAAAAATACATCAAGCCAAACTGAAAATAATTATTGTGTGGGTTTAAACTTTTGTGTTTCAGTCATGAAAAACACAAAGTTTGAACTTGAGAGCTTGATATTTCCTGCTGAAACTTAATAGGCATAGTGTGAAAATGTTCCTGTTTATTCTTCCAAATTACTCTGAAATATACTTCACATTACACCCCCTTGCAATGCCTCCAAGTGGCCCCCACACATCAAAAACAGTGCATGAATCAGTTTTTAATATTAGCACTAGTAGTGGCTGTTCCATATCTTTATGCAATTTCTATTTCAAATGCATAAAGCAAATGTGAACATCTGCAGTAGTTGCTATGAACCACTGAATCATTGCTTCTCTAGGCTTCAAATTATACAGCTTTTAATAATTCACTATAATCAGCATGAGCAACAGTGCTACCGCCATATCAATAGCTATAAATCCCTGCATTTCCATTTTAACAAGGCCATATGTACACGACCAGTTATTAATATAAACACGCTGCTTTCACTGCTGCTTCAAATTCAGGCTCACTGCGCTCCTTATTACAGGATAATTTGACAACCTGATTTACCCACACAGCAGCACATGCTTTAACTGTTGGATGTGAGTCAAAGCATGCATTTTTAGTCTTCACAGTTTCAAAACAGACGCACACATAAAAGAAATGGCCACATGGAGAATGCTGCTTACATGACTGCCAACAGCAATTGGAAAGCTCAATAATAGCCCCGGAGAGAGGTTTGGAAATGCTGGTAGCCCTTCAGGTAAAGGTAATGAAAATGTGTAGCTGATGTTTTCATGTAAAGGATCTAAATCTGAGCATAAAAGAAGGCAGAATCAGGATGTAAGAGTCTGAGGGTCATTGGAAGGAGACCATGGCTGTTTGGGCCGTAGTGAACCAAGTCATTCTGTTCTCAGTGAGGGGCTCAATAAGTGTGACTGTGTCGACTCTGTGGTGTAACAGTGACTCATCTGTCTGCACTGACTGATAGAGGAGATACTGAGTAAAAGGACTACCAACCACGGAGCTGTGTTCAGTTTGTTCCGAACAAGTGGAGATATTTTGTGCTCAGGCATGTCACCTTTCAGTCCAGTGACATGTTCCTCCTCAGCAAAATGTGTTTTCATTGAGCCAAGTAAATATGATTGTAGAAGGATGGTTTTCTTATCTCATTATGTTCTAATACAATATATTGGATATCATATATCAAAATAATGCAGATTAAAAAACAAAACACAACACAATAATGTTAGATTCATAGGTGATGAATTGATTGGTCTGTCAGTACAACTAATATATTTTTATAGTTCATATTATTATTATATTACAAAAACAAACTGACACAGTAATGTGAATATAAATGAAAAATAATAATATAAGAAGAATATTAAGAAGAAGAAGAAGAAGAAGAAAAGGCGATATTGTCATCATAATGACCCTTCACTTAGCCCTGCCCCTCTTTGGCCCTTGTTGCCATACAGAAAATTTAATTTTAGAAAAGATATTCCAAAGGAAGAAAATGTAGGTTCTATGTTGGCATTTCCGATATGAAAACAGAGGTACACAGAAAGGACTAGAGGAGTTACCTTACTAATACTGTGTTAATCTGATCAATAAAATCCCTAAATTAAGATGCTAACATTAGCTTGTTTAGCATGAAGTTGTTAACAAATACACTTCAGCTTTTATCATTAGATGGTTACATTAGCTGTAAGTTAGGGGTTGTGTATCATTTGAGACTAAATAAATACTGTATACCCCATAAATGAAACACCACTATTACTAGCTTCAGATACATTTTGTGTTGTTGGCAAACGTCTGTGCTATAGCTATCCTTCAGGAAGTAGACCTCACCCTTTCAGTTTGTGAATTATGTCACGTATTTAGGGGGCGGGGCTTAACTGGAGGCTAAACATCTCGAACGTGCTAGCTTGTCAACGCGATTAGCATGTTTTTAACAAACTGTTTTTGCTGAGGACGAGGAAAACGAACACTTTAGTGGATATGCAAGTACACAAAATTTCCAAGACCGTAAAAATTATTTTAAAAAGTTGACTAGCTGATGGGACACATTCCCCGACCCCTACACAGTCACTCACTGGATGGACAAAAAGTTAGCGGAACCACTGTGGAGGCTAACGGAGCATGCAACTTCTGTCAGTACACTGTTGAGTTAGTTAGCGGTTAGCATTAACCTTTAAACGTAACAAGAATCCCCAAATTAAAGATTAACTAGTCCTAGTCCATAACGTCATCCAAACTGAAACTGTTGATTCATTGCATATCAGCCTTACCTGATGTGAAGTGTGCGCTGCAAACCCGTGAGATGCTGATGATTGTTTCGGTCCAATCCTTTCGCCAAATCATTTCCTCGTTCAAAGTACTACGATCGTTTTGACTTGCTGCGGCTGGTAGTCCGACTCTTTGGTTTTGGCGTAAGGGTGACCAGTGTTGGTCTCCAGCTTCCCACTGTTGCCTCCAGCTAGTATCGTGACGTCACAGTGACGTGCTGTTAAGGGGTCACACACCTGTTTGCAAGCATTCTATGCTCAAGCAACAGAAAGATTTTTTTTTAATCTGTTCATGAAAGCTAAATTAGGAAAGTTGCTCTAAATACACATTGTAGTCCCTTTTGTCTATATTTCCAATATTTCATAATTATTATTAGGGAAATTGTATTTCGATTGAGAATATTTTAACAGTGTTTACTCTATTGTCATGAAATGCTGGAAAAGTCTCTTCACAAGATCTCACAAACCATTAAAATACACACCACATATAATTTTTAATCTGTTTATGTGTGACCATGGTTAGCAAAAACTTCCTAAATTCAAAGTCAGTTTGTATATAATAAGTAAAATGTTCAGTAACATTCAGCTGTGAATAGCTTCACCTGAGAAAGGAAAAATGACCACATCCCTCCCTAAACCTGAAAGATATCTGCTCTCAGACATGCAGGTTCCATCCTGGCTATTATAAACACCCAAAAAATATAAATTAATGAACGACTGTGAGTAACCTCAGTGTGTTCCAATGGGCACTTATAACTATAGTTTATTAAATTCTGACTTTTATGAGTGATAAATACACTGATGTCATGTTTGTAGTTGATAAATAGCAGGCATCCGTCACAGACACACAGTGTCTAAATATGTAAAAGCTTATATCTATGAGCTCCATTCTTAATACATTTTGTTATGATGTGGCTATATTTAAATAAAATGTAATTGATTCACCCCCGCTTCAGCCATCACTTGCTCTGAAAGCTTGATGGGCCTTATGTGCCTAGTTACAGTTGCTAACGTAGGATTGGATAGTATCCGTTTCTGGGAGGGGCTTAGCAAAGGGTAAGGTTTGTTGTTTTACAGTCAATAAATCCTCATCACATTCTATTCAACTGACAATCAGTATAAGGGTTTTTTAATGCTGCTTTTTTGACAGAGTAAATATTGTCACAATTAAGCAACAGCTATTCACATGAAAATACAAGCAATCACTTGATGTCAGCATGAAGCAGCAGCTGTTTCCAGTCAATAATCTGATTGACTATGGGCATAAAATATGAAAGAGTATCAGTCAATACAGCGCAGTATCGCCTGGATCTCGCTTCCCTCCCAGTGAGATCATTTCAGTGTGGCATCACAGACAATAGGCGTGAAGATGACAGGCAGCAGCAGAGGGAGAGATGGGGTCTGCTTTTTGAATTACACAGCCTTATTCAGTAATTGATTTCATCGTTTGTAATTTTCCGTAATCCCGGTGTTCACCATGAGAGGAGAGGAATTCATTTTCTGCAGGAAATGAATTAGAGAACGGCGAGAGATAAAATGGATGTTGGAGAACACACCTGAACACAAGTGTAGGTACGATAATGAGACTGGTTTCATGGAGCCTCTAGACATCTTATTTGATTGGCTGAACTCAGCTGCCAGCGATGGCCTGGCAGGCTTGTCGAAGGAGAATTTATTCCATTTTGCTGCAAAGTGATGGAGATGAGGCCTTTCTGGCCTGAGAGAAAGTACATTGAGTAAAATGACAGTGGGGAAAATGTGCAGCTATGTTCTTGCATTTGGAAATGAAGCTTTACAGGAAAGCTGGCAGAGTGAGAGCAAAGGCCAAAGGAATTACACAACTGCCTCATTTAATTCAGCAGTACTTACACAGAAAATTAGTTAGAATTTCTTAAAAATTACTATAATACTGTGTCTTACACCAAAAACAAACTGATGATTTAAAGTCTTAATGTAATAGTCTGACACTTAAAATAAACTGCATACTCATTTATTCACAGTCACGTTACATTTAGTCATAATTACAATGCTACTGCATGACACTATACAAAAAGTGCGGCTGCAGTTTTAGTTCAGAATCACAGTCAACAAGACAGAAAAACCAAACCTTTACAGTTCCCTTCAAGTCCCAAAATCACTTTTTTCAAGACCCAAATACCTATAAAATACACAATTTAAATATCATAAGAGGTGATAAAATCTCCAGTGCAAAAAACATTTGACGCTGTCAATTCAACACAATTCATAAAAGAGACATCTGTCTTCCTGCCCAACAGTGAGGATTTAAATGTTTTAAGTTTGCAAAAAGATATTAAAACCACAACAGCCAGTTTCTTCAAGCAGATTTGACAAACAAATGCAGTTCAAGTACAGTAATAGGCTTATGATTCAACAGCTCTGGTTCAGTAGGAGCAAAGGGAGTCAAAGAAGTCAAAGCAAAGAGAAGCAAAGCAACAAGTGACATTAAATCTCAAGAATGTTGACAGACTTCCTGCTGTTTTTAATGAAACTTCACACCTGATAATTTCAGTATGCAAATGACTAGAGGTGATTACCGCAACCGAGGAGGTTACGTTTCCACGCATCTGTTTGTTTATTGTCAGTAGTAGTATCACCAAATTCTACTGCACCACTTTTCATGAAACTATAAGAATAGGCATGGATTGAGAACAATGCAATAAAATTTATAAGCAAATTAGCAAAACAAAAAAGGTCAGATCCTGGAATTTTTAATTGCTATTTCTCAAGATGGGGTGTTTGATTGAATTACAGGTCTGTGGGGCTGTGCAGAAGTGTGTACTCTTGAAATGCCCCTCTTGTTAAATATTGACTTTATATGCCGTGGATATGAATGGGAATCGTCTCTTAAAAGCATTATGAGTAGTTATGAATAGAGCCGGTGCAGTTCGAAGCGCCTCGCCACTCCACCTATCTGATGTTGATTAGCCTGTGCCCCGTTGCCATGGCAGCTGCAGGCAAAGCTCAGAGCAGGTCAGGCAGTATGAGGCCCGGGGGTTTGGGCTCCACACAGTTAATCCAGAAATTGGCACAGCTGGCGTGGTACTGGTGTCCTCCGTACAACAGCTTGAAGTTGTCTGTCTCCGAGTTGAATGCCTGTTGAAGGAAAAAAAAACAGTGACCTGAACGACCGAGACAATAACACCCCCTAGAGGAGAGACAATATTTAATGCATTTTTACTTAAATGTTCTTTTCCTGAAATGTAACAGCAGCTAATAACACACAACTATGATTGATGACTTTTCAATGACTTTATTTCCAATAATTGTCAAGGGTTTCTACATATTTTTCGTTGTAAGACAGGGGTGTCAAACATATAAAACTGGTCCCCTAAAGTGTCCATGGGAAGAATTTGTGTAATGTAAAAATTACATTGAGACATTAACAGTCATGGGTGTCAAATGTCATCTTATAATACATGGTGTAATCGTGAAAAACAATACTTGCAATGCTTTACTAACATACAAATAACGACAACTCTAATTTTTTGTCTTTGATTTAGTGTAAAAAAAAAAAGGAAAATTTTATTTAAAAAAATGTAAGAACTACCCTTTCACAAAAAATGTGAACACCCTGAACAACTATGAACAATGTAAAATATCAAAAGAAAAGTGCAATTTTAACAATAAAATACCTCTTAATAAATGTTTTCTGGATTCGTAGCTCCACCATGATCTAGAAGTTGTAATGCATATGTGTAAATGATAAACTACGGCATATTTTTTAAATTGCAATTCACTTGCAATTCTTAAGAAATTACATGCTGCTTTTTTTTTTTTTTTAAAGGATAGTATATAAACATTTTCATAATGTAATCTTATTTTTTTTCACTCCAAGACATAAAGAAAAGTTCAGACTTGACATCATTTATGGATTTTTTTTTATTGGTCCAGCCCACTTGAGATCATAATGAGCTGTCTGTGGCCCCTGAAGTAAAATGCATTTGACACCCCTGTTTTAAAACCTTTTCAAGAGTCTAATTTCAAGGCATCTGAGATCGAACAGCTATGTTTGCTATTCATTTGCTGCACTGGCATTCATTCATGTTGCATCGGGCCAAAAACAGTGCAACTGCCAACCCAGCTTTCACAAAACAAAAAATTGGGTGAGGTAGTTCTGCATAGATGTGAAAGTGCACGCCATATGTTTTGGTAGCAATGGCTGCCCGGCTCCAGATGCCAATGAAAACACACCATTTATATGATTAAGTTCATCACTTTTCAGTGTCATTTTCCATTTTAAAAATAGAAACTACTGCAACATTTATAGATGTAGAAATCACTATAATCCGATTCCTGACTAGGATCAAATCTTCAGCATTTTTACAATTCTCAGTACTGTTGTTGTTTTCAGTCTGATATAATAAATGCTTTAAGACTGGCTCAGATGCAGTGTGACCGTCTGTAGTCACCACTCCATGTTCTGCTGAGCTGCTTTTTTTTTTTTTTTTTTTTTTTAAAACAACAATATGGTGCTACAGAACTGGAACTGAGCCTAAAATTTCAATACAAATTTAGGCTTCACTATTTTTTGTTTTTTTTACTAATGAAAACTTTGGGGAGAACTGCTGCTAGGAGGTCCTTATTTGTTTTAAAGAAATGTTGAAAAGTTCTCTTAATTAAACATATGCTTCGAGGCTTTTCAACAAAGTTTTGTGTTGGAATTGGTTTTATTCTAAGGTTTGGCACCATTATAGCAAATGCAAGCCACTTTCAGCCTCCTTGATTACTAGCAATCGTTATCAGCCCTGAATAAACCCCTACTTGCAAATATCAACTAAGTAATTGATTTGGTTTAAGGCGTACATTTCAAAAGGCAAAAATGTGCTCAGTCAAACCTGTTGCTGCAAAATGTCTTTCAATTCATTTTGCTGGCAGAGACTTAACGGCTCTCCCACATACATTATCTGAACTGAGGCTGTTCAGAAAATAAATGTAAGTATATAACCCCCAGAAGAGATGCACTGTTCACATTTCCACTGGGCCCAGCTGTAGCACTGTGTGTGCAATCAGGAGATGCTAATGTGTGTGATGTGCAGTTTAAGAGTTTGTATCCCTGGTGAAATACTGGAGCTGAAGCCGGAGAGAGGAATGACTCATGTGCAGTGAATCATAGCCTCCCACACAGGAGGAGAGGGGAGACGCATGCAGAAAGCAACAACTGCATACAAAAAACCCCACCACACAGCATTAAGTCAAACACATCTCCACCTGCCAGACTGCAGTCTGCAGCACAGATGCTCTGCTCGATGAAGAGCTTTCTCATGCAAGCTGAATGACACATTTCTACTCTCAAACGTTTCACAGGCAGAGTGATTTCAGTCGGAGCTCTTTTGTGCCCTGGCCTACTTGTTTCCAGAAACCTGCACTTACGGCTGCCAAAGCTGGCTCTGTTGGAGGAAGTAGATGCAAAAAGGTGGTGACACAAAGACATACTGTAATGCCTCCTCTTTTCACTACACAGCTTTTCTTCCTCAAACCTCCACTTTTCTTTTCTCTTTTTAAGTCCTTCCTGGTACTTTACCTGTATGGAAGTGAATGTGGGATAATTCAATCCATTCTAAAAGCTCCAGTACAAACAGATGATGTGTATTATTAAGCTCATCTGAATCAAGAAGTTCTATAGCAGAGTATTCAGACTGTTAGGACTTAGGCACAAGGTAAACTCTGATAATTCATCTAAGCTCACCAGTTAAGGATAAGACACAAAGGCTCAACATGATTAGATGTAAACATTTTAGGCTTCTGTGACATCTAACTTTATAAGAATAAGATATAATTAGAATAATTACCCATAACCTCTTGTTACTGTCTTTACTCACTGCCTGTAAGCACAAGAGGAGTCAGCATGTTGCTACTGATTCATGCAAGGAAAACAAACAGCAATCCAACATTCATGTTATGTTTCATCAGGACAGAACTCCTTTTATCCCCCAAAGTGTTTGTGGCTACAAACATGAAAGAATCCGTGTTACAACCGTCAGGGCTCCTACACATTTTTAACACTTTTCATCTGAAATTGATCTAAATTTGTCGACTGAAGTTTTCAGTCAGTGTCAAATTCACTCAGTCAACACAATTTAGTTAACTTTAACACACACTGACCCAGTGCTACTTTTGTGGCATTTCCCAAAAACATTTTCTCTGTTTTTAACTTTTAAGTGATTTATTACCATTTATTACAATATTATCCTCTGTATTTTGTATTTTTTGTGATGTAAATCATGTAATTTCCTACATTTTGTTTACTGATCATGTAGATGTTCAAAAAGATCAGATTAAAGCTGATTATTATTATATCAAAAACAGAAAACTGAACAAAAAGTGACTTTCTCATTAAAATACATAATTAACAGATCATAAACTAAGTGTCTCCATCCACTGTCATTTATCAAACACCATCTGGTTTCACTGGTGAATCAATGTTGTAGAAGGTGAGTGTTTCCACGTTCACTATGGAGCCTCTGAACGGACTGAATGGATGACCATGAAAAGACAACAAATTTCTTTTTACAACAATTATTTACATGAATTAACAGGATTAATGGATCAACAGGTATTAAACATTTTAGTTCAGTAGATGGTCTTGGTTGCCAGTAGCTGTTTGGGTCTTTATGGGTTAAATTCCAAAAATACTGGAGACAACACAATTTGGACCTGGCATATTATATTCCATAAAAAAGGAATGAATCAACAAATATTTTTTTAGGACTGATGAATTCTTTTATTTATTAATCATTGTTTGGTTGCAGTTTTTCAAACTTTTGGATTTGATGCTCTTTGTCACTGAATACATTTTTGACATAAAAAAAAAAAAAAAAAAAAGAATAATTGGCAGATAATTAAAAGAAAGCCTTTTCTCTTTAAGTTTGGGCTGTGTAGGAACCCTGCAAACCCAGGTCATAATGAAGGGTGTCAGAGCAGAGATGGGCAACAACAGATTTATAAACGACCACATTAACAAACATTTGACGAAAAACAAAAAACTTCTGTTAGCACTTCTCATACAACCACAAACAAAAACCACAGGGTCTTAATGACAAATCCAAATCCTTGAGGCATCCCAGAAACCTGCATTAATATAAATAGCCAGATATGCTAAATTATTCAACTTAAAATCTTTCCAGTGCTTCTCCCTGTAATTGCCCAAATTAGCATTTATCACTGAGCAGAAGAACTGGAGCATCATTAGCTGCAAAGTATCACTTATGATAAAAAACTTATAAGTGCTGCCTTTGAGACACAGTGAGATGAGATGAAACTGCTGCCGGTTGCCCATCTCTGCCTCTTGACCCGAGGAAGGGAGAGAAAAAAAAAAGAAAAGAAAAGTGGCCTCTCAGAATTACCGCTCGAGCAGCTACAAGGTCAGATTCTGTTTCTGGACGATTTCAGCTGCGACTAGCAGCTCCAACGTGTGTCAAAAATGGTGTAGACACTTAAAAGAATCATTTGAAAGATTAAAATTCATGGCATGAATTAAACAGGAGCCATTAAGTTTGATTTCTTCGAAGCCACTGGATGGAACATCAACATCTCCTCCCTCCCGTACCTTTGGTTGAAAAACAAATCAGCACCTCTTCACCGAACGACAATACAACAATCAGTGCTGCCTGCTGTAGCCACGGGCTCTTTTTTCACTTCATAATACTCTGAGGGGATGCTATTCTCCACTTGGCTTTTATGCATTCTTGCCAGTGTGGCTGTGCCAAAAATGTAATTAAAAGATGGGTTATTAATCTCAAGCTAGTGGCACAGAGACAAAATAAAACTGCATTAATTTCAGCCTGCCTCTATAAACACAGAATGAGAGGTGAGTGAGAGAGCGAGTGCAGGTCTATTATCAGCTGTACTCCCTGCTTATGACTAATGTGTAAGCCACATCTGCTCGGAGTCTAGATGCCTCTCGGTCGGTCGTATCTCGCCCCGACCATCCATCTGGCTCTGGCTGAGCAACAGAGGGGACGCGACCGACTATCAACACCACAATGCTGCCCTTTTACACCGCAAGGTCTGCAAATACCAAATACCAACCAGCAACGTCACTGATCACAATCACCATCAGCTAGGAGGTAGACATGCAACAACTCTGCACATGGAGCCACAGTTAATAACTGACTAGTCACAAACACAGATGGGCACTTCATTTCAATATTTCTATTTATTCTATATCATAATTTTACATATCAGGGGCAAAAATAGTGCTCCATCCTGCAATGCATTAGTGTGACAAGTTCAGAGTACAAAGTCACATGCTGAGGTACTACTTAAGGACTACTTTTATAGACTGACACAAGTATCCTTCTTGTTTAACGTCTGTAATTTTCTGTGTTATTTATTGTTGAAATTCTAGACTGTAACATAATTGAATACTCCTCATCTCACCTTCTACAGCGGCTATTTAAAGACAAGAAAATGATCCATGCTAGACTCAAGTTTAAGTTTGTCTGTTTGGTTAAAGGCATACTACATCTGGTCCATACTCAGACTGGTGACGGTAATGCACCTCAACACTAGAAGCCACGCCTGTAAACAGAAGCAAGAGCTGGCAGATAATAATATGCCCCCCCAGCTCCATAAATATGAAAAGTGGCTATGTTTGCTTAGTTTCATTAAGTTATTATCAAATGACTGTTGTAGTTAAAAAAAACTGGGCTGCTGAATCAGTCAACAGCATATATATATATATATATATATATATATATATATAAATACAAAAA
>JAPTYQ010000006.1:28273426-28297701 GCA_029814465.1 Ostorhinchus cyanosoma | reverse complement strand
TATATATATATATATATATACATACATACACATGACAGATGGACAGCAGACAGAACAGCTAACAAAACTACTCCAATGCAGAACTAAATTGTAGGAGGTCTGGTGGAAAAATAATGTTTCTGTAGTTTTGCTCCAGAAACCAAATCATAATGGATGGACACACACACACACTTAGATCCTTCCACACTGTGTGCCAAAAGAGCTAAAAAAAAAAAAAAAAAAAAAAAAAGGAGAGTAGGATGTTGTTGATTCTGGCAAACTACTGCAGAAACACAAGGGGAAACAATTCTTATTTTCATGTGATTATACTCTGAATAAAACATAACTGAATATTGTATTCCATTTCTACACTTAGATGCTGATATATATACTCAAATATATACTGAACCTGTAAGCTAAATAAACATTTTATAAGTCCTCTTGCATTCAGTGGAAAAAATATCACAAAGCTGTAAACAGCCCTGATTTTCTAAGCTTTTAGAGATGTTTGGTTCTCACAGGACAGCGACGCCACAGACATGATGATCTGAGAATATGATGCATTACTCTAGATTAAATTGCACAGCTATAGCTAAAGTACTTTAAAGGCTCAAGGTTTACATGAAGTACAGTAGTTTCACAGTGGGGTGTTAGTGGTAAATCTGAATACTACACCAACCGATCACAGCCACCAAAGGCAAGGAGGCAGACATGTAGCAATTCTGCACATAGAGCCCCCGTCAGAGTTAATAACCAGCCAGTTATCAGACACACAGATGGTTGTTAGCTGAAAGTGGAACAGCTACTTCGAGATGGAGGTGACAGAAAAGAAAATGAAACCCTTCCAAGACAAAGCAATGGTCGCTTTGACCATGAAGAACCAATCCCAGAGTGCAAAACCCACCCCGAGGTGCCAAAGTGACTTTTCACTCTCTATAATTTATTTTAGGAATGTGCCTTTATTATTCTTGGACACTTTCTTAGTCATCCATCTGCTTAAAAGCTTGAAAAAAACAAGATCTAAATCAATTTTGCTTCTAGTGTGACATTGGCTGATTCTGTCTGCTACAGTATGTGTCCAGGCAAACAACACTTGTTCACCACTGAAAGAGGAGCAGTGGAGAGAAGTGAATCTTGTCACTTTGGCCCCCTGATGAGCTTGTCGTAAGAGGAGAATAGGCCCCCTGAGGCCCCCAGTGGGAACGAGTGAAATAAGATTTGGTTGACAGTTTGCTGTCTCATACTCGTTTAAACAGACGTCCAATAGTGCTTTCCTCTTTGTTCTGCAAAATGTTTCAAAGTCAAAGAAATGTCAATTGTTATCCACTGTGGATGAACACAACATTTATATAAACATGTATCAACTCAAGAGTTTTTCTCCATGTTTGTGTGTGCATGTGCACAAACCTTGCTGCGAGCGTCGACGTTGAGGAGACACACCCCACAAGCCAACTCCTTGGCATTTTTGATGCCATGCCGCAGAATACAGGAGGAGAAATCTAGGGAGCTTTCATCAGGCTTCACAAGCAGATACGCACACACCAAACACAGAAACACACACAAAAACACAAACAAATTTACCATCTTTATGCCTCAGGGCAAAATGTAGTCATTTCTATTCTTATAATAACCAGCAGTGAGAACAACTCTGCTTACAGTAAACATCTCTGAGCATCATCAACATTTCAAAAAGACTTTACTTAACTTCAAATGTGTGGCATAAAAAACAAACAACAGCAGCATTTTCATAATTTTTTCTTGTTAGAAAAAAAGTTCAACCTGCAACACTTCAATTAAACATGAGCTCAGTTTTTTCCTCGCTCCCTCCTTGAGATAAAGTGTCATTATTATCTTCTTTAGCCTGAAAAACAATATTCTTCTAGTGCTGGCTGTGTGGAGAACAGACCACTCCATCTGTTTGCTTTAGAGACACAGTAGACAGCTGGATAAATAAATCTATACTGTCCTTGTCATTCCTGTTGAGCCCAAGACCAGCCTACCAACAGGATACAGCTACATTGCAACTGGATCAATGGATGATTGATTTTAACCTAATGGAGCGACAAAAGTGAACTCACTAACATTTCATTATGTTATTGGCAGCCTTTTTTAGTTGTAACTTCACCTACAATGCCCTGTTTTTTGTGGATTTATGTACCTGAGCTTTAATAATAAAAAAGGAGGGTGAAAGCACCTGCATACAGAAAACTGTGTGTTTTTGTGTTAATACGTCTATTTATTCCTGTGTTACATCTGTCCTGTTTATTTGTGCATCTCACCGCGAGCTTGGCCAATGACATGAAGCCCATGAGGTTGTTCCACACACGGCTGATGTCCTTCAGCAGCTGTTGCAGCTTTTCAGAGCACACGGCTGTTGCCTTGATGCCCAGCTCCACACGTCTAGTGACGCGATACACTTCCACCACACCTGACAGGGAAATACACAAATCACAGCGACATATTTTGTTGCTCTTTTTGTCTCTACTTCCAAAAAGGCACAGTGTTTTCAGTGCCACACTCTGACATGTTTGCCACTCACAGCTCATTAAAAGCAGAAAAACCCAATAAGGGAGCAGGACCTTGTCAGCCCAGGCACAGATAAGCCATCAACATGTGAGTTCAGTTCCACTGCCAACACCAGAGCTCTTTTAATCTTGTACTCTCAGTCCCTGTGTCCTTCAGAGGATGGAGGCCACACACTGAGCTTTATAGCAGGCTCTTGTCTCCGCCACACAAGTCCTGTCCTGTTTCTAGTGTCTCAGTCTTGATATACATTAGTAAGGAGTGTGAATGCATGTGTGGGTTTTGTGAATCCTCACCCAGCAAGTACTCCATGCCTTGAGCAGACTGGATGACCTCAGTGCAGACGGACGAGCTGCTGATGCTGTTCAGGGTGTTGTTAGCTTTGGTGATGACCTTAATTTAGAGAGACAGAAGCCAGAATTATAGCATATGCACTGTTACTGCTGATTATGATAAACCAATACTCTGAAAAGACTTAATTAAATTTCTACCCCAGGTGTTCATTTATCCATTGTATCAACTAGCACACAGGTATTTACAGCAGTGTACGATTAGAGAGATTAGAGTTTGGTAAGATTTTACATTCAATTATTGATTACTGGGTATCAAACTACTAATGAATTAGCTACCTCTAAAAAAGGGGGTGTTTTCAAAGTTATAAACACTTAATTTAGAGTTATTTGGACACTATTAACTTGTAGTTGTGTTGTGTAAAAACAGGCTCTATTAACGGAGACTGAGTATTCTTGTGATGCTTCGTCATTATAAAGCGTATATTGATAACATTAATACAGGTACAACAACTGCAAACCTGGTCATCAACCCACTGATATATATTCTATCATTTGTTACTTAGACATGATTCCACAGCTTAGCATGGAAGATTGGGAAAGTGGCTTTACTGGCCTTTTGATTTGGACCAAGAGGAGATAGCTGCAAAGGAAGGATGTGTATTTTCTCATTCTGCTGTTTTGGTCTCCTGATTTTGGATCCTGTAGATTTGACGGTGAGTATAAATATCATACTGTGCTAAAAGTCTTAAGCCCAACATTAGGTTTGTTAGTTTAGTATAGTTCTACTTTCCACACATATGCATTTTTCAGTCTCTGTATCAAGAAACAATCTGGATATATGAAGTATGCACGGCATTAAAAACAACATTTTCAGGGAAAAAACAGCTTCTATAAACCACAGTGGCAGCATTTAGTGTGACCTCCCTTTGCACTTTCACACATCTTCAATTCTCTTGTTCAGACAATATGAGGTTTACTGCAATAATTATATGATGTTTAAATCCAAGGTTTCATTCAAGACAGATGTTTCAAATTGTTTGTGCTGCTTCATGTCATGGGGCCACGGAGCACAATAAATAGTAACAGTTTTTTGTCTTTTAAGGCTGTGCACATATTTTCTGTATTTTCTTGTAAAAAAAAAAAAAAAAGGGAAAGTTATGTACATATGAACTTTTACCCTGTTTTATACTTATAGTAATAAATAACATAACTTTTAGCTATGTTTACAACTTATTTATGCTCAAATGTGTGTGGTAATAGAAATGTTGCTGTTTGTTGGTATAAAGGTAACTGGAAATGAAAATATGTTTATTTCTTTCTGACTAACTGAATTTCTTCTTTTATACAAGTGACTTCACATAAGGTCAGGCTCATGGGACAAGGTCACAAAAAAATACAAACCTCCAGAGCACTTTCCAAACATCTCTGCCACTCGTATGCGTAACGCTCGCTTTCCTGCGTCAACAACAAAACACAATTATAATTACAATGACAACAAAAAAAATACGCGGGGAGAACAGAAGAGAAGGAGTAGCTCTGTGCTGCAGCCTGTAACAGTCCTGAGTGCAGTGCTGAAATCTCGTGCTACATGACAGTGCGAACACGTGGTGCGGTTAATAAGCGGCCTTCCTCACCTCCACCTCCCCAGTCAGGTCCTTGTACTTGTCCCTGATGACAGGCAGGGCAGGTTTTTCACTCAGGGTGTTGGATCGATCCCTGAAGGGCTGCTCTGGAGCTGGAGACGGAGGTGAACGCCCAATCTCCTTCTCACCCAAACTGTGACTGCGTTTGTGTGAGCCTAAGACAGACGAGAGCAGGAAAAAGAATAAAATTGGAGAGAGCCACACACACTCATAAACCTGCTATTTTTTGTTTGTTTTATATCAATTCAGCAACCCATGACGATGACTCATTTTGAGCCATGCACCTGTTTGTTTGCAATCATTATACTTCCACTCTGTTGCTTCTAATTCCTCCCAGACAAGGATAGCATGAGCAAATACTTAATTGGTGACAAACTATAATTACATACAAAACAGAAGCACAAAAATCCAGGTATGAATTATTCATAGGGGCTCACAGACGGACAAATTCTGGCAGGGTACCACAACAAACACGGGCACAAATTCATGCTAAGCCCTGGCTATTCCTGTGGGGCTGCCAGTTAGTGAATGTGTATGTGAAGGTACCTAGGCTCAGGTAATTCACTGCCCAGCCTGCACACTAACTCTACCACCTCCCTCGGAGACATGCATCACACCCCCCACACACACACACACCATGATAGCGCCTCACCCACCCCCAGACATTACCCCAATGCCTCACAGTGATCATATTACTGCTCCACTGGGCAAAGAGGAGTAAGTAAAGCCCTCTTCTTCACACAAATTAAATCCAGCACAGGGAGATAAATCTATGAGGCAAATGGGCTTTTATCACGGTGCAGGAAACGCTAATAAATTATTTGTGGAACACAACACCGGCAAACAGCAGTTAAAAAATGAACGGCCTTTAAGTGGATACGGTTAATTTCTGCTCATGGATTTGTTGGCCTCTGCTAATCCATCTCACTAGTCACTGCCACTGGAGCAGAGCCGTAATCTCAACACTGCCATCTAATGTCTGGCAGCTTTAATACAGAGCTGCCGACCCCAGAACACATGCAGAGGGTGGGCTCCGAGGCCCCACAGTCTGAAGTAGGGCTGGGCATGCTTTTCATGCTTTTATGGCATTAAACGAATTACTATAGACGATTCTATAGAATATTGAAACGCCCTAATGTGGCCTGGACTGGCATCATTTATTATCTAATTTCAGCACCAAAGGGGTAAATCTTATTCGTGTCATGAAGTGCGACTTTAACCCTGTTCTGACTCACCATATAATTCTGAAAATTAGAACAGAAGTTGGAATCAGGCTGATAGTGGTGGTGATAAGTGTCTGAAAGTCCAGGTGCAGATGTGAGACAGGAGTAGTTCAAGGACATCTGTATTACAGAGAACCAGACAACACTCACACAGAACCACATGAGGCTCTGAATGGGTCACATTGAGTTTTTGTACTAGTTTTACCACCTGAGAAAGACCCATCTAAAACCTCTGCATGCATTTTAGTACACACTATATTTAGAATGTTTTTGCTGCTTTTTCTTGCAGTCATACACTCTTTTCTCATGGAGTACTGAAACCTTGAAGCACTCTTAAATCCAAAAGAGTTCCCTGACAAAGAGACCAATTCTACAGCCTGTGTTGTGTCACTGTGATATTCTAATGTTATTTTTGATTCAAACTGGCAAACAAATTACATGATTTGGGCAGTAGTTTTATGAGGAAAAATCACAGAGCTTGTGTTGGAAAAAGAATGAGGTTGGAATCTAACTGAAGGAGGGGTGGACTCAAAATCTCATGCATATTATGGCTGGTCAATATCTTTAATTAATTAATGAATCAAGGTTTTGCATTTTAAAACACAAAATTGAGATTATACATCTGGAAAAATTTTTGCCCCAAAAAAACGTAATATGCGACCTGTTTGCTCCTTGTAAAATAATAATTGTTACATGAGGCATATAGCTTGAGCAAAGAAAGAGTATTTTTGAATGAGGATGAATTTCATGTTGCCCCAAAACAATAAAGTTTAATAGTGATTTTTTTTTTTAGCGACATCGTCCAGCTTTAGTTGACATAGATTTTTTTTATTGCAAATTTCATCATCAGTGGTCCAAAATTTTCAACTCGTCTTCAATATGAGAAGGCTGAAATGCAATGCAAATTGTTACTTATTTGGTCATTTATATGAGCATTATCACCAGCATTGATGTGTTTCATCACAGCTGAGTCAGATGATTTTGTTTACCGCTCAGAAAACATATTTTAGTGTGGTGTTTTGGTGGGTTATGTAATGATGAAGTGGGAAAATGCTATAAAAAAAAGAATCATCAAAAAATACATACATTTAAAAAGAAGGCGTTTATGCAAAGAAGTTTTTATAACAATGCCCAACCTTATCATATATAATTGTAAAACATCATTTCGCTGCACGAAGACTACGGTTCATTTTTATAATTATAGTGTATTTCGCTGATAGTATTTGTTTGGTAATGAGTAAAATCATTTCAAAATTCTGGTGACCACTCACCCTGTTCCTCAGATATGATGATAAGGTTTAAGGTTGTTATTGCTGTTAGAACTGAATGTTCGATGTGTTCATCAGAAAAAAAACATACACTTAGGGAATTTGTGAGATAAATAAATGATGAAAGTAACCATCAGCTCCATCCCTTTCACATATTTATAGGATTAAAATAGAAGCAGTGACTTACCTTGAACAGACAAGTCAAAAGTTGCGAGTTCGTTCTTGATCATCTCCTCGCTGGACTTCACTTTGGCCTGAGTGCTCGCCTTGAGAAAGTCAGACTTTCCAAACTTAGGCTTGTCCCCTTGAAAAGCACCAAACTCATCAAGAGCTTCGCTTTGGGTTCCCTCTGAGCCCATCTCTGTCGCAGCAGCTGGCGAGTCAGACTTTTCAGACACAGTACTGGCAAAGTCCCCAAAGTCGTCCTCATCATCTACACCGCCATGCTCGCCGGAGCCAAAATCAGCAAAGGCTTCGAACTTGTCATCTGCAGAGGAGCTGTCCTCAGCAGGGACGGAGGTGGTAATCTTTCCAACTGAAGTTCCTGTGATGTTTTCGGTGCTACCAAAGGTCAGCTCCTTTCTGTGAGTTGGACCCGAAGATGGAAGAACAGCCCCTTCCAGGCCTTGTGGTTTTCTCACATCACCAGGAAGACATTCCTCCCGGTCTGACCAATCATAGTTGGCCAGGCTGCTGAGTGCTGCTGTCCCAAAGGGGTCAAATTTCATGTCGTCTCCTTCTGTAATGACAACACAGACATACGAGTGGTTCCTAGGAATAGCACAGATGCTTTCATGATAAGTGGTAGATTAATGAGCTTGGATGAAAGAGGAGAGATTTCTGTCAAATTATCTCTCTGTGACATACACAATTCCAGTGGTATCTATGGTAGTTATGCCCAAAAAATCCATCTCCCTTATTTCTAGTTCTAATTACACATATGGATGACTTTGATTTTTGAGTTTTTGAGTGCATCAGAATTTTCTCTTTACTCAAGTGCAAGGAGGAGAAGGAAATGGAATTGGTCCTGCATGGAATTATAATATTGTAAGTAAAAATGAGAGGAAAATCTGCCCCAAAAAACAGTTGTTCTGGATAGTTCACATCAAAAGAGAGAGGAACTACTCTCAAAAGAGTAAAGAGTGTGCAAATCAAATGCAAAGTCATTTCTCAATCCTGTGAGCACCACAAATTACATTTTTTTTTCACCTCTATTATACTGGAGTGGAGGTAAAAATATGACATGTACATTTTTATTAACAACCCAGGCAAATAATCCTTAAATTGTCTGTGGCTATATTCTAGAAGAGGTTAGTGAGAATTCATGTCTCTAAAGAATTTAAAGCCTGAGTAGGCAGACATCAGGACAAAAGCATCCTCTCCTGCAGTGCTATCTTCTGTTCTAAGCTTAGACTGTATAAAAACATGAACGACATGACACTGTTTAATGCTATGGAAGTGAAGCCACAATTTCCGTTGTGGGATCCACTGTGTTATTTCTGTGAGGAACCACAGAGTTTATTCAGTAAAGGTGCATCTGATGGGGTCTAGACAGCAATTGGACATTAAAGCTGTCAATCACCCATTTTTATACCGCCTCTTTATGAATAAAAATGCTGTGATTGACCGAAACCTTCTGCCACAGGCTGCATTTCCAGATGTGCAGACATCTCGTTTCATGTAATATCACTAGAGTTAGAATATGCTGAGATGATGTTATTAAGTTCTTTTTCCAGTGACCCCAAAAGGTACTACCTACTGAGGCTTTAAGTGAACCCACCTTTTAAGTGTTCAAAGCAAGATTAACATCCCAAAAGTTGCATTTAAAGATGTAAAAATGTTGGCCCAGTTAAATAATAAAACACAATATGAGTCAGAGATATTATTTATGATGGCAGCTACTTCATATTCATACACGTAGCTCCATAGTAGTAACTGTTTAACAACTTTTCTCTCCAAAGGTAAACAAGTTGTTATGATGTTGATGCTAAATCATGTTCATGAGGAGGAGATTACCGCCATCATCTTAGTGAGACAGAGTATGCACTGATGCAAATAGACTATTCTTCAAATCTGACAGTGCAATAGTTGGCCTCACTGGTGGTAAACAGCCTTCTCGACAATAAACAGAGCAGATCTGCTTATACCAAATGTAACCTGAAGGATTTAGTCTCATGACAGACTGCTAACAACATGAATAAAAGATCTTTCCTGTCACTAAATCTGTTTTCTTACACTGTGTTGTGTTGACAGAACACAGTTTGCAATCAATTTTGTTACAGCTAATGGCATCCGACAGAGTTGTACAGCTTGTGCGCGTTTGTCAACATGTCAGTATTTAGGTCTCCCTCACAATGTCTCACACACACCCACAAACACACAAAACAGCCTTACTAGACACAGATACAAAAGCAATTTGTGAAATTGACAAGGGTCCGGTGCTGTTTGGTAATTATACTTCCATTTAAGAAAAGAAGTGAGAAAATAAGACGGTACGCATTTCAGCAATACCAACAGTAATATTTATTACGACAACATGAGTAGAGAGAAAGAGAGAAAAGGTCACAAAGTACTGTGAAAGAGGTCTATCATTACAAGAGGTTTGTCAAACTAACACTTGAAAAAGTAGATTTCAGTCATTTAGAATACAAGGGCATGCAGAGTCAGGAAAAAAGTAAGAAAACAAACAGCATAAAGGAAAACAAAGATAATTTGAGGATATAGAAGCAGAAACCAGAATGAGAAGGCACATTCACAGACTAAAATCAGTAATTCTGGGGAGATGACAAACTCTGTTTTACTATTAGGATGTAAAGCAACAGGATTTTTGGAAACAAATTGAATACAGAACACTTGAAAAGCCAGGTTGGAAAGATAATTCAAAGAACAAGCTCAAGGCAGAATGCATTAACCCTTTGAGGACCTGAGGGACACTTTGAATCAATGGGGCATAAGAAGATACTAACAGCCCGCTCTGGAGTGGAAATTAGCCCCTGAAACTAATGCTTTTTGTACATGCAAATTGCACTTTAGAAACAGTAAGGGCTGAATAGCCTCAGTTTAAGAGGCTGCTATGTTCATGCGTTTAGTCAATTCAGAAAGTAAATTGTTGTCTTGTGTTGCCGCATGGTTAAAGTTGTCTGTAATCTATAAGCAAAATAAGCAGAAGAGATCATATCTGCATCTAATCATGTGAAATGACCTTCTTCAAGCACTCAAAGGGTTACAGAAAACAAAGAGGGCCATCCTTACATCTGACATCCCAGAGAGGGCCTTCATTACATCTAATCACAGATGTTAAAACAGATTTAAAGAGACAGTATCCTTTTTCTCTTGCTACAGTGCTTGTTTGTCAAAGCAGGCTAATGTGCACAAACGGTTATGAGCCCCTAAACAATAGTACATAATTATTAGTCAAGACAACAGACTATTTTAGACTAATTTGATAAACACTGCATCCCTACTAAATAGGCTACATGTAAGTGACATATTTGGGAAATCACAACAAGAGCTAGGAGTCTTTCTCATCTCAAAATAAGAGCTCATATTCCTGTAATAAAAATACACTATTAAATCTGTATGTATACATTTCTTCCTTTGATAAAAACTTGCAATACTGTTATGCATAAACTTGTATCTTGTATTTATGTTCTTGTCAATTTCACAAATTGAAAAGGCAGGCACACTGCAGCAAAAAGCAAGGCAGGAAGGGCAATACTAACTTCATTATGTTCTCACAGAGCCAGACCATAGAGTCACACGTGGTAAATTCATGCTGCGGTAGCACAGATAATGGTGAAAAAATAAAATAAAATAAAAAGAGATTCCTTTTGCCTTCAAATGAATCTCATAAAAGAAATACTGTCTCTTTAACATTAGTCTACATGAAGTACGGACATGTCTAGAAACACAGTGCAAAGCATTGTGTGAGGCTCAAACTCTTAGCCTGCTACACTTTCAGATCATGTTAGCTCTCCAAGAACAAGGACATTGGATAAATACAAATGAAAGGGAAATGTGGAGCAGCCATTACTGTAGCACAAACGCAGCTTTTGGAATGTTTTGATGTTAAACTGGGCATCATTTTTGCCCAATCTGCAGTTGCCTAACTGTTTGCTGCAGCTCCATTAAATGTGATTTGAACACATGGTCATATTCTGTCAGTACAGACGGGCCTGTTTCAGGTTAAACAAAATTCAACCATCATACAGAACTAAAATAAGGCATTGGGGATGGTTACATTTATTGTTTCTTCTGGTCAAGACAATCAAATATCAATTCCTTGCATGATATGATATGGTATACATGTGACCATCTGTTTAACTGATATTTAAATGACACTTAAAGCTTATAAACAACTGCTGTACATGCAGATGTGAATGGGAAAAAAATGCATGTTTCTATTGTCAGGTGAACCCATGAGTATCTGAGTCGCAGTGTATTCACCTGATAATAATTACATGCAGCCTTGGGTTACAACAAGGAATGGTCTTGGATGTTTGTCGTGAAACACGAGCCATGGTATGGAAAATGAGACGGTGGATGAATTATTGACGACTGGAGAGGAGGAGAGGGGACACTGACACGGAACGGACATTACCTGATCGTTACAAAAAATGGGTCATTTTGACTTAAAGAAATGACCCTAAAATGTGTTTCAGGTAAATATGTAATTGTAATTTTATGGATGTGAGGTAGGGGATAAAAAGCCAACATGCTACAGAAAGAACTCATAACAAGTGGGCTGTTAAATCCAAATAATACTGTATGGTTAGTCTAACAATACTGCAGGGTAATACAATAGCTGGCAGACATAAACACCCTAATGCACACACATTTAAACACTGGGTTTAAAAAACTGTATTGCATCCATCTGTAATGAACCAGACTGATTTCTGACACCACGGTTCATTTCTCATTCATTCAACTTAACTTATTTACTGTTTCATGCCTTCCTTCGTTCCTTCCTACTTAAGGTAACATGTCAATTTCAGCAAATCAAAATCATTATCTGGTATGTATTCAGCACAAATGTCAAAAGTTAGATGATGAATAATGGCTTACAGATAATGCCTTTGGTAAACTGCAGCTTATTGTGCAAAAGATGTGATATAGATACACATGTTTTTCTCCTGCAAAGGGTCATCACCGTAACACCTTCCTGTGTTCCCTTTCACCCTTTCTGTTAGTGCTGCTCGACATGTCAACAACATACACAAACACACACACAGTCCAGTCTATGGAGGCAGGAGGTACACTGAAGGGAAGTGCGCTGCCTGCATCTGCAGCATAGACACAACAAACAGAGAGCTTATCCGAGCCACACAGACAGCAGCTGGGGACCATGACGATGAACTAAGGCTGCCAACACATCAAAACCAGCCACTCATCATTTGAGAATAAATAAGAGATATTGGCCCAGCCCTTCCTGTCACTACAATAAAATATGCAGGGAGGAATTGGGGGAAAGGGGAGTGGAGTAAAAGAAATATATATATATAAAAAAAACATAAATAAATAAATGAAGATGAATGATGAAATGTTGAATGAAAGATATGATATGATCTAATCTGATATGCTATTTATCTAGTGTTAAGTCTGTCTTGAGCTTCTGAACCTGTTCAATTCAATCACCTGCCCTTTAAACCCGAGTTTGATGGTCACAAATGGGCACTGACAGGCCACTGCTGGCCTTGGAATTACAAGTGTGCGTGACCGAACAGGGCCTCACCAGAGTAAACGCACTAGTTCCTCACCTGTAGCGGGCGGCTGGTGGGCTGAGAGACCCGGCAAATCCAGAGAGCTGTCCGACATCACATGCTTCAAGTCTCCGCCCATGTCTGAGAGCTTCATGTCCAGCTGTACTGAGAGTGCATCCTCAGAGTCGTCTTTTCCCACACTGCTCCCCCCGATGGATGGGAGATCGAGGGACTTGACAGAGGCAGAGTCCTCCTTAGTCTGTTTGAAAGCAGCCACTTTATCTACCAGGGTCTTTTCGGAGGCACCAAGCGCTGTGCAGAACTTTGAAGATTGAAAGTCGGCAAAATCATCTGTGTCACTCTTGAGGGAAGAGAAGGAGCCGCCACCACTCTCCTTTGAATCGTCATAAGCCAAGCCACCCTCCAGAGACAGCTGTTTAAATACGTCATACTTGTCTGAGCTTTGCTGTGGTCGCTGCTGAGAGGTCTCTCCTTGGACCCCCGAGCTGCTCTCGTTTTTAGTCTCCCCACCAGAACTGCTGAAAGCCATGAAGTCTGCAAAATCATCCTGAGGTGCTGCAGCACCTCCTCCTGCTGCTGAACCTTGAGCAGCATCAGAGGAAGAGCCAAACAGGGCAAAGTCACCAAAGTCATCTGTCCCTCCTCCTGGAGGCTTAGCTCCACCTGGTACAAGTACCAGAGAGGGGGGTACAGAAACAGGTGGGAAAGTACTGGGTTTTGGCTCTGTAGGAGCAGGAACAGAAGGAGCTATAGAAGAGAAAAGGTTCAGGTCTGCCATGTTGAGTGGGTTTTTGGGCTGTGAAAGAGACACTACTGGCTGTTGCTGCTGTTGTGGTAGCTGTTGTAGAGACTGAGAGTTAGGGAAAGCAGAAGGGAAGGCAGGTTGAAAGATCTTGGCCTGGTCTGAAGGGTCTAGTGGAGAGATGCTGTCCGCGGTTTTAAAATCTGTGAAGCCATCATCAGTGCTGACAGACTTGAAATCTGCAAATCCTTCGCCTGCAAAGAAAACATTTAAGATCATTAAAAACATGCATCATGACAGACAAGTGACAACCTGGCACAAATTGTACCTTTTTACAGTCCTACAAGAAAGGAATCAGGTGGATTAATTGTGGCATATTATGTCTGGTAACTTCTTGTGTTTCTTCAGTGTCCAAAGAAAATCACACTTCATGACACAAAGAAAAGCTACGTCTTCTAAGGAGACACACATCCCCATAAACATGCAATCAACGTAGGTTGGAGAATATAAAAGGCCATTCTGCAAAAATAAGGGTTTCATCACATCATATACAAAAATCCTTTTTCTTTTCTACAGAAGTAATGATGGGCACTTGCTTGTGGATCACCAAGGCATTATGGATTTTAATCATTTGAAATAAGACTCAAGTACCTTGAAAAAAGGTAAACAAGATGTACACAGGCTCAACAATTAGCACATAGAAGTAGGAATTAAGCATCTGTTACCTTCAGTTGGATGAATTTATTACCTGCTGTAAATTTACATTTTTTGTACATAGATATGGAATAATGGTCAAAATGATGTGAAATTAAGAGCCTTTTATTAAAAAAGCTTTTTTTTGCAGGAGGACCCTGAAACATTAAAGTAAAATGGCATTTTTGCAACAAAAATTCCATATATGCTATTAAAACCTTAGCATGAAGTAATACTGTTGGAATAGTTTAGTCTGAAATGACTAAAGTTTGAAAAATGGCAAACACACAGAATGCATTTTTGAGTTTCAGAAGCTTCTAATCCACTAAAGTATAATATATGCATGGACTGAAATAGAGAATCTGTTCACACTACTGGCGTACGGTGGAAAAGAGATAACTAATGGGCTCATTAAGGAGATGGAGCCTGACAATGCCAAGGAAAGGTCACCGCAAAGCATGACTTACTGGAGTTGTAAGAGCTGTCCCCATCGGAAACTGTTCTAATGAAACAGGGGCAGGAAACACACTGATATCAACACTGCAGGCTTGCAAAACATGAAACATGGCACAGTGGAAATTGGGCATTGCACTGACCTGACAGAGCTTTATTCGAGTTATGGTACAAGGTTTAATTAGAGGGAATCTAACACTACCACCTTCCTCCTATCAATTTCCAATTCAAATGATAACATGGATTTGTTCTTTAAAGTCTGCCCTGTCCTCAAGCCCTCTGCTGCTTGCAGGGACCATCTCAGAGCCCACTGTGTCTTCTTTGTCAATTAGCAACGCGGCAAAGAAGAATTTGTTTGGGAACAGATCGTAAATGTGTTTAACAGAGACATGAAGAAACTGTAATGGGTTGAGAGGGATTGTTGCATTTCTTACCGACTGGTTTCTTGTCAGCAGGTTGCTCAAGCTGTCTGAACACACTGTATTTGTCTCCAATATCTGGACAGGAAGAGAAACAGAAAAACCATGGATGGACAGAACCCAGTAGCAGATTCAAACTGTGACTGTGTCAACTAGAAGTTGAGCAAAAGTGTATTTTTATGTATTCTTCAAGGTTGATATAATAATGATTATAATTTGGAGAAGGAAAAAGTCCATAGTAAATTAATTTGTCTACCTAATTTTCCTCTTGGAAAAAATGGATAAATGACACTGTCTAAAATTACTGAACCACTTGAATATAAATTGCAAAAAACCTTGTCAAAGGCAATTATTATTGAGCTTTTCTTTCCTTCTCAGTATAATCTCATTGAAAAGTGTGATACTAGCCATCAGATGTGGCTGGAGCATGGTTCTGCTGATACAAATGTCCCATCACTATTTATTAATGGGCCAAACCAATTCAACATTTCTGCATCGTGTCAGTCAAAATTCATAAACAAAAGGTTTGCAGATATTTTAAAATGCTTTCTACTATATGACTATGAACTGCTTTGCAGATGTTAAATTTTAGAGGGATTAAAAATGCATATATTAAACCATGCCAATATGGAACAATCATAGTAGAAAAAAAAGATGTAAATGCTTATTAGTTGGATAGAAAAGAATACGAATTTTGCACATGTAGTTGCAGAACTCTTGTGCTGTATTATTACTTACTGAATATTCAACCACCTGACGTGATGCTGGCAGTGATATTGTTGCTCTCTTCTCTTTAAGTAATCATTCAAAATTTTCTGACTGAAGAAGTACGATGCAAATCATACTCGGTTTTCTCTTACTGGCCAACTATGTTCCTCCCTCATATACTTAAAAGAGCTGCTTTACTGTATGGAGTCAATGTGGATCTTTTCTTTGCACCATTCAGCTGGCAGACCATTTCTTCTAAAGCCCACAACAGTTCCACCACATCACACATGTGCATGTATAAGTTATAGCGGGTACCTGAGGCAGGGGGTGTCGGTTCTGCAGGCTGATCTGCAGACAGCTGCTTGAAGACAGCGTACTTATCAGAGGATGTGGTGGACGTGGAGGAGGAACCAGACACTGGAGTCAGCATGGCAGGCGCACTGCGGGGACACAATAGCTACAGTCAGATATCAGACGGAGTGGGTTCAATAGTAGAATTTAATCCCCATAAGCTGCTGAGCTGATTGAACATTTGCCCTGGGCTCAAAAAGTTTAGAGTGACAGTTATTTGCTAAAGTTTTTCATTTCCTGCAGTTGACCATTATCATGACTAGATGCTGATGCCAGCTGAGGATATTTTGATCTGTATCTATATCCTGTACGGAGGTGCACAAATAACTGATACTGTTGTAGAAAATACCTCCAGATAACATTTAGCAATGATAACTCAATGTCCTTTTTATGAGGTGTATAACATGTTATCAAATGTTATCTTGGAAAACATTTATACAAATTTAATCTCACATTCCATATGTAGCTTATCTGATGACTTGCAAGAATAAAGCAGTAAGAGAAATCATTAAACTCACTTTCCAGCAAACATCAGCTTCCTCAAAGCCCTGTCTCTGCAAGGCATCTGACAGTACAGTATATCTGATAGTTCACACTGCCAACCCAACATGAGCTTTTCAGTCTCTCATTTAACTAGACAACAATCTCAGGCTGAGGGGAAATAATAGTTATGTTACAGAAGCAGTATGAATTATAAGGATTACAAATTTCCCTTGCCACTTAGATGTGAGATCCTTGAGTTCTGCTTTCTCTTTGTCTTTCAGTGGATAATTGCCTTTCAGCTTCCTCTCACTAACAGAAATGTCTCTCCATGCAGGCTTGCCAAGCAATGTTAAGAAATGAGCTTATCTACTGTCCACTGAAATGAATTCATTAAGTGATGACCCAAACTCATTGTTATTCTGGGGATGTTACTGCAAGATATAAAGAATCCTGTGTGTCTGGCTGTAAGGTTTCCAAGACAGACAATGCAAAGACACAAATGTTATCCAGAATGACTCAGCTATAAATAACCACTGAATATTAAACCCTCATTACAGCAATCCTTTGTATCAGTTCTTCATAACTGTAGTTGGAGTTCATAAGAACAGTGAAATAATGAGACACTGAAGTAACATCTTTCTTGTAATGTAAACATAGTTATATAAATGGCATAAATTCACTGCCCGGAACAAGGCTTTTTTTAGGCTACAATTTAAAACAGCATGTCACAAAACTTTAAAACTTATGAACTACAGAGCTTCCACTGCACACACATCCAGAGGTTGCATTACATTTTGATGAAAAAGGTCATAAAAATTATCATAATCTATTAATACCCATCATTTGAACTTTCTGGTTTAATGATAATGAGGCATATTTAACAGCAATTAATTTTTAAAAAATTGCTCCACTGAAAAGAAAAAAAAATTCATGTACAGAACAAATTTGGAGATGATGCATTTATAAAGGGCATGGAAAGAGAAGGTGAACAGAGACACCAAGCATAGTCACTTTTCATGTCCACACCACTTTAAGTAATGATTTTTTTCCACCCCAGTGACAGAGGAGACACTAAAACATCATAGCCACGCTTTATACAGTTCTGAACTGTCAACTCCTTTTGTCTAAAACAGAAAACATCCTGCGCCCTTTTGACCCAATGAAGAAAACAATTACCAGAATCCCTTCGGCCAGACTTCTTAAGATGAGAAGATTCTCTGAATGTGGGATTTCGCATCAAGTTTGTTTATCATTGTTGGGAAAAAATCCACCACTCACCAAAAATATTAAGTTAATGCAAATGGTGCACACTCAATGTACCTATTTTGGTGCTGAGGTGCAATGGTAGCAGGGAAATTTCCCCCCGTCTCTCCCTGGAACTCAGTGAAGGACTGGTCTCCTGTTCCTGCTTTAGGAGCTTCTTGGAAGTCTTGGAAGTCATCGTCATCAGTTTTGGTCACCTAAATGAATATGTAGTAGTTAGCAATATGTGAGTAGTAAGAGTTAACTACACAGAAAAGTTTAACTAAAATTAAATTCTGGTCATGTCACCTGAGCAGGAGGGAAACTGGCGATGAAATTAGTGTTTGTGGGCGCTGGAGCCGGTGCTGCGGGGGTCATGGCCATGACTGGCGGTGCTGGCGTGGGCATGGCCATGGAGACTTGGGGCTGGGACATCATAGGCTGCTGGTGCTGAGGGAGGACTGGGGCCATTGCCATTGCCAGGGCCGGCAGATTGGGTACGGGTGGAGATGGGAACTGACTGAGAATTTCCACATTCATTGCAGGAAGGCCACTCTGGAATGAAGAACATTAGTTTAAGTGCTTCCAATACTGCAGCATTTTATTTGATTCATTTTGATTTTAGTTTTTCCACACTTTTACATGTCTACTGCAATACATCTGAGGTAAATAGTAGAACTGTATACCCCCTTCCTCTCTAGTGAAAATAAAATTACTCTAAATACAACAATCTGGATTTTGATGAATTGAAGTACAGGTTTTCTTTTAGAGGCTGAGAAAATTTTCCTACCTTTTAATCTAAAGAAACTTAAAAATTCTCTTAGATTATCTGGAAAATTCATTGTTAAACAGCAGTAATATTAATCCAGCAATGCCATATATCATAGTTAAACACTAACACATGACTGTTGGTGCACAATCACTACTTTTACTTTTCATACATTACGTTTTTTCTGGTAACACTAACACACGTTTTCTTAAGGTTTTACATTCTTACAAGTAGTGGAATATTTTCAGTCTGTTGCTATTTTTACATAAGTAAATGTACCAAATCCTTCCACCACCACTGTAAAAATCTAAATGCAATTTGATTAAAATGGTCTATGTGAAGTGTCAGGCATCCTGAGCACACTATTTTGTCCACTATTATCATATATTCATTGAAACAGGAAAAAAGTGTTTCCATATGAATTATTCAAAACAGTCAAGCTGCCTTTGAGCAGATGTCACTGCCATACTCTGCACTTGTTCCCCTCACAAGAGAATGCACCTTGTTGTGCTTGTGTTTTAAGGCTCTTGAAGATTTACATCACCAAAGGTGTCTTATTATTCCTCACATGGAAGCTGTGGCATGCGGTGTTTCGTGAGCTGCCTGCAGATTTGCATCCTCCCGGGGGTGGTGATGACAGGCCCAGGCTGAGGATGATAAGAAGCCTCCTGCCAAACTCAGCTGATGGGGACTCAGCCATACAATGCTTCACATGCCCTGGGCTGATTCACAACTCTGCTTTTTTCTCCCCATTTTCAGCTAAGCCCATCTAATTTCAATGTGGAGCTTATCCTGAGGCTCTGTGGAAGCTGTGGGGGATGATTAGTGAAGTTGTTTCTAAGTGGATAATTTGTCTTGACACCACTGTTTACCTGTGCCACACCAATTAGCGCAAGTACAGTGTAGAGCTCCTCCTTCGTCAGCATGCCAGGTGTTGTGCGGTTGGCCGATGCCCAGATTTGCCCCAGTGCTTCCCTGGGAAGACCTGATGACATTAATATTGGGTAGAGCTTGGCTGTGTCTATTCCTGCTGGAGTCATGGTGAACTCAAGAACCTTCTTGAACATTTCTGAGGGCAGACAAAGCAGGGAAATATTTATGTATACCTTTCTTATTAAAACACTTCAGTAATGTCAAATATAAATATCTGGTGCATTACACTAGATGTAGGAATGTTCACCTGGGATGAGGCTGTCATTGTAAACCCAGGCTGGCAGCATTGGCTGGATGTGCTCTTGCTGTGGGTACACGCCAACACCTGCTGTCATACATGCACACAGACACACACAGAGTTAGTTGTTATAACAAAACCTTGTCTAGGCATACAATTTGCCAAGCCTCTTGGCAGCTGAGCCCTGCTTGTATTGAACTCTACAGCGACATACACCTGATGTTTGGTAGCCTCAGTGCAGATGTAATGCTTGCCTGCACTGAATCACAAGCATCATAGTGTGACAGACAACTATAAATCAGTCTGTGGGCAAGTTTCACTTTCAAGGAGAGGGGGTGAAAGAATCTGCCTGGTCACAAAAATTATTAAAAGTTTCATTTCACTGTTGACCGTGACTTCACTAAAGCTTTTTATACATATAAATATGCAACGAAACATTTATAAAGGAAAGCTATTCTCTGTTACAGCCTTGAATAAAATTTCTGCATAGCGTGTGTTTAGTCAGACAGTCCTTTCACACATAATATTCCCATCAGTCTTAGGCAGTTAAATCAATCTTATTACAAATCTCCCCAGTCTCCAGGATGAGCCTCTTTATTTCCCTTGATGACAGAGAGGACACAGACACAGACAAACAAATAACAGCACAAAGACATAGCGGAATAGCATGCACAATCAGCCTTGGCTTATGTTTGGCCCCAGTGACACCTGCCAATCCATGCACCACATTCCTGTTAAACCAAAGCAGTCAGCATGCGCCAGAGGTCATTCTCTGAGAGGGTGTTATACAGCCAGGGAACAAACTGTAGTATTGAGTCAGCAGGTATTATCCTAGGACCTATAAAGACACAGTTCATTTCCACATTGTGTGCAGACAGAGCCAACATGAGAGGGCCCTTAACAAGATTTAGCCTGAAGTGACAGATGTATAAAGCAGGCAGTAATAAGAGCAGAAACTTGGCCTGGGAGAAGATGTACAAACACCAGAAGGGTACCTTAAAGATACCACCAGTCCACAGAAATCCCAGAGGTGAGGAAAATGTCAGCATGATTTTATGTAACATCATCATAGTGCACATAGCTCTGATTATGCCATGAATCAATTATGACCCAAAGAAAGAGAAACTGAAAACCTGCTGTAAAAGGTTATGATGTCAGGATTAGAAAGAGAGAAAACACACCCAGGACAGAATGAAAACTACTGCCTTAATGGTGTGTTAATCCTGCAGCAAAGCAAGAAAGAGAATAATTGGGAAGGCTTAAAAAAACAGGCACTTCTCTCACCACTGTCAGTACTGGTTTGTGGGGATGAATCAGCAGCTGATGGGTGAGCGCCAGATGCTGACAGAGAGGCCTCAGGTACGCTTTCTGCTGTGAAGATGGAACTCAAGTCCTCAGGGGCCACAGCCCAGTTCCTTGCTTTAGTGCTGGTTTGAAACTGGGCTGAAACCTTAGCTTTAGGACCCATTTCAGCCATACTCTGCTTGGATTTAAAGCTAACCTGGGCCATCTTATCAGCTGTAAGATCACATGAGGAGAATAGCTTCTCTTCCAGGGACGGGCCTAGAGAGGTAGATGAGGAACAAGCTTCTTGATAACAAGCTCTAGCTACACAGAACAATAAATGATTATTTCTATGAGCTAAATTTGCAATTATACATTCCACATACATTATTAATAATCAGAAATACGGGAAAATATCAACAGGCTTAGTATCAAGATACTATTTTTTGTGATACTTTACCAGTTTTAATAAAAAGTGCATTGATTTTATTAGCAGTTTGCATACACTGATGGCTTTTCTTGCTATGTTTAGAATCCAACCAATACAGAGCAGTGTTGTAATCTATCTTCAGCCAAATGCCTGGCATTTTTGAGTCAGATTTTATGCATATGGTAATGTTACATAGTTTCTATTAATAATGCTCTTTTTAATAAATCTACTATTAGTACATATGTTCTGCACTGTATAGGTTACATTTATGACCAAATAATAATCTATGAATCCTTCATTACCAGAGATATTTTTTCAAAATCCAAGTAGGCAGGTCACATTTCATAGGTATCATGTGATTTTACTCCTACAGTGTCTGAACAAAAAAATGTTTAATCCTCACATAAAGCTGCAAAATGGATTCTTTGGGGGACCATATTTGAGTTTGCGTTCATGTCAGAGGCCGGTCAACCTAAAGCTGTCTAATCTGCTCATTCCAGATACAAACAACTAGGTCAGAAAAGTCCCAGGGGATTGAGGATGACAACAGACGATAGGATAGCTGTTGCATTTGTCTGGACAGAAGACGAACTCTGTTACGTTCAGTCAATCATAGTCATAAATACCCAGTGTCTGTTGTAGATCAGGGACCACAGCTGCTCATCCAAGAGATTAAACAACAGATGACACAGAGAACTACAATCCTTTAGCAGTGCACCCACCATAAATGGATTTACTCAGTGGTGGACTGGTTAAAATATGCTACAAAGTTCTGGATCCTCCTGTTCTACTTACAAAAATGTGGGGCTTCAAATTTGTTTGCATCCTCATTGAATATTTTATAGTATCTGGTAGCTTTAAAGATTTAGATAATGACACCATCTGCTATGATGCTGCAGCATGCTTTCACATTAATGCAGGCCAAGAACAACCAAAAATCTGGAGGTACCAATAAACACAATGTGCATCAGCAATAAAAGAAGCAGTGCCTCAAAAAATATGAGATGCATTTAAAGTGTAAACCGCTTCTAGTGATGGGAGGGGAGGTGTCAACGAAAGAAAAGTTACCTTGAAATGTAGATTGGGAGCTGGTGTTGACAGCAGAGTGTTGGGTGGCAGAAGGAATGGACACAGTGGTAGGAGGGAGTGATGGAGTGAAGGAAGAGGAGGACAGGCCTGCTTTAAGGGAAGGGGACGAGGGTCGGTCTTGGGCTTGAGAGGAGAGGTGAAAATCGGAGGAAGTGAAGGCATTCGCAGGTCCCTGAACAAAATCACTAAACTCATCATCCTCAGAGAAACCTGACTTAGGGTTAGGGGGCAAACGCTGGACGTGTGCCTGAGAGGATTGGCCAAAGGTGGAAGAAGTGGAGGACGAGGAAAAGGGAGGGAAGGATGTGGGGGCCTCTACGGGCCCCTGAAAGTCACTAAACTCGTCATTGTCCTCCGACATACTTGTGGGGAGGGGGTGAGTGGTGACAGACGGGTGTGATGGCGATGAGTCTGCAAAAATGAAGAAATAATAATGATGGCACAACACAATACGCACTACAATGGAGGATGAATTAAGGGCTGCACATTGCAAGAGTGAGATAAATTCTATGCTGTACAAGTCCAGAAAGTGTAGAACAGCAAATTCATCCAAAGGCTTAGAGCATTTAAATACTATTTAGATTAAAAAAATGCTATTTAAGAAACATATTGCTTTATAATTTTGGCTTTAGAGGAATGACTCTAAAGTAGTTTTATTAATGCATGTCTACAATTTTCAGAAAGGCACTGGAAGTACAGTAAAAAAAATATATATATTAAAGTTACAATTATCTTCAACTACAGAGGTACAACTATGAATATACTATGAGAAGATACTAATTCAATGTCAGACAAGAGACAGGAAAATAATAAGTGGAAAAAAAATGTTGGTATTAATCTGAATTATATAATACTCTGACAGACTGAACTTTGCCAGTTTAGTTTTTCTGGCTGCCCAGCTAAGTAGTCATCATGCTGACCTGCCTCTAATCCAGTTATTATTCCCAGACAGAGGACTTTCAGCAGGGCTACAGAGAGCAGATGTGAGGATGGCCTGCTGATGGAAAGCAGACAAAAGGAAAATCCCAGGGATTACAACTAAAAGGGTTTGGGTGAAGGTACCTGGCTTCTTGGTCTGGGATGATGGAGTGGGATGCATCTTTGCATCTCTGCTGAAGCCATCCAGGTTGCCTTTTATGGCCTCCAAGGCATCATCGCGGCTCTTCTCTCCTGTCTAAGTACAAAACAATAAAGTATCAAGAGTCCAGAGGGTTAGAAAGAAGAGCACTGGACATGTCACAAAAAACAAGATAAACCAGATGTAAAGAAAAGATTCACCTTGGGTTTAACACTGCTGAGCAGTCTGAGCTTCTGTTTCTGCTCCTCAAATTGTCTTCTTTTTCTGTCCTCCTCTAGCATTTTCTGCTGCTGCTCAAGCCGTTTTCTAAGAGGAAGAAAAGCACAACCATTACCTGAAGTCATGTAATAATCTAAAAAATATCCTTAATGTCATACTTTAAGAACAGTGGTGATGGTACAATACTTCAATCTAGAGTGTATATTTAGAGTTAAATTAATATTATATATTTAGATTTATGTTAACATTATATAACTTGTGATGACAAAGTTATTTATTTTTGGATGAATATGGGATACTGAAAATGCAACTGACCATAGTTTTGTGTTTCATACAAACAGCATTTGACAACATACTGATGCCCATGTCAGCAGCACCAATGACTATCAAATACACAATGGTAAATTGTACAGCGCACGCACGCACAGACACACACACACACACACACACACACACACACACACACACACACACACACACACACACACACACACA
>JAPTYQ010000006.1:28260604-28273326 GCA_029814465.1 Ostorhinchus cyanosoma | reverse complement strand
CACACACACACACACACACACACACACACACACACACAGACACACACACACACACACACACACACACACACACACACCACAGCTTGAACCACTGACCTCTGACCTGATAAGAGCCACAGCTGTAACAAGGGAATCATCACAACTCAAAGAGGCATGCCAGTTAGTGTTGATGTTAACATTCTTGTTGACGAGTAACATTACTGCTGTTGTTTTCTTGCTTACTAATGAGTCAGTAATCAAGATTTGAATTACAGTGAACTGCACAGCTCCTCCAACTATCATTACTAATGTTTGTCTGTTGGAAAGCACAAACATTATGTCCCAAGACAAATTTAAGACTAGATAGTCAGCAAGTAATGCAGCAAGTGAACAGGCACCGTGTGTGTGTGTATGTGTATGTGTGTGTATGTGCGTGTGTGTGTGTGGTAGTCCATGCATAGTCCCAATCCACTCTATTTCTTGCTGAATGTAAAGCAGAGCTGCCAACTTTCACACCACATGTCCATTTGCTCACACAGTGAAAAATATCTGAAGAGCAAAACGAGGAGACTGACAGCACATAGATAAAATGGAACTGATGTAACTATGGTTATGGAGAGAGGCACATGAGGAGCATGAAAACATCACCTCTGAACTCCAGTAGCATAACAGAACTGGACATTTTTACACCACAATGTTACAATCACAGTTGTAATCTAATCGTTTTGGTTTCATTTAAATAAGAAAAATGAAAAAAATATGACACTTTATGATCAATCAGTCATCATGTGATAACAGTTTAATTTTTTAAGGAAAAATATTGATTAAATAGATGTGTAAAACTGATACAATAGCAATTATATGAAACTATAAAGTAAAATGCTTAAATCTTCTGATAAATGGTAAAGCAAAAACAGCACCCCTAAAACTAAAGGTGATTCGGCATGGTTATCAAACTGTTTTAACAAATAATTTAACTTATTAAATAATTTAACTCTGTTCAATTATTACTGAAGTGTTCTTGAATATTCTATTCATATTTCTAGTTCTAGTTCATTTATACTTTCAAAGCCAAGCCCTTTATGTGTCACAGCATTTAGCCCTTACATGTAAACTTAGATCCTACCCTCTGATTATAGTTTTCTCAAAATGCAAATATCATTCCTTTTAATTTAACTCTACTGGTTTTATAAATAGCCTGTTATGTTGCAAAGTCTGTTCTATATTTATTACTATGTATATTTCAGGTGCTTATTTAGTTTACGTTTCACTTGTACACAACTAATTTCCCCACAGGGACAAATAAAGTGAGAGACTGACTGACTCCACTCTAAACAGTAAGCCACAATACAGAACCATGACATTAGAAGTCTTACTGATGCTCTTCAGCCATTTGTTTCTGCATGTCTGCTGTGTACTGTGGTCCCGCAGGTCTCATACCCATAAACTGTGGCTGGCCCAAGAACTGCATCCCAGGAGTCTGCATACCAATTGCCATCCCACCCTGTCAGACACAAACAGCAAAAAAACAGCATGGAAATCTCATTAGTATTCACACATTTACGTTCCATTTAGCTGATATTAAGTGTTTGCACCAAGGGAAAACCAAGCAATTCTGGATGCAGTTAACTTAAGTCTTGTTAAAAATCGCCAGGCTGCAATAAATCAATGTTAATGTGCACACTGTTAGTGCTTGGATGAATTCGCCCTCAAAACACTAAACAAGGGCCTCTGCCTAAATATAATCAATCAAAAAGTGTAAGAACTTAGTTTAGCTTAGTTTATTTGTCTCAAAACTAAAACAAAACAATAAAAGCAAGAAATTAATTACATATGCACCCATCAACGGTTATGAATCACAGAAAAAGTAACAATATAAAATAAATTTAGCATAAATGTACATATGTATCAACTAATAATACAGTTTGAGAAGGGACAGAAAGAGGCAAAAGCATAACTAGTCCTGCCGCTTCCTTACTTTCAGTGTCAAATTCTTAACCAAATAAATTTCCTTCATCAGCCATCCCGTTAAAATAGAAAATAATGAATAACTAGTCACAGCACCCTTGTATTGGCTGTCACACCGTTGTGCAACCATTCTGCCAAGAAATAAAAAATAAACAGAGAATAAAAATTATGCAGGGTATAATACATAAACTCCAACCTTCATATAAACCCATTAAAAATGTATCAAATTACACATACAATAATATGAAAGTGGTATGATTACTCAATATATTTGTATGGGTCAATTAAAACTTGATTTTATTCCATGTTTCATTCACTTTCAATGTATTCGGTATCCAATATAAATTCATCAGGTATCCATGAAAATCTCAACAAAATTCTGACACAAATTTTTTATCACAAATATTTTCTATTAAGGAATATAACTTAACTTGTGTAGAGAGACAGCTTTAAAACTTTCTTGAAGGGTGGTTAATGACAAACAATTGTTCTTATGATGCTGTGTGTGTAAACTGCTGGACATCTGCTATCACTGTAACCTTGTTTTATGGCCCCTGATTTTGTCAACATGATCCTTCCTGATCAAGTGTTAACTCTAAAATTCATTACCATAGTTTTGATGCAGTAATTGTCATTTTATTTCTACTATTATGAATGTTAGAACTCCTAAAATACGATGCTCATTAAAAGGGTTTGCTGTTCAGGAAAGACAGTTGTATCTGTTGGATCTTAACATTGTCACAAAGACAAATTCACAAACTAACCTGCATGGGCATGGCACCTGGAGGCATCTGTCCCCCAAAGTTCATTCCCATCATGCCTTGCATGTTAGGCTGCATGACCTGAACCATAGGGAAGCCCTGTTGTTGCTGTTGTTGCTGCTGCTGCTGCTGCATGGGTACCATACCTGCAGAAATACATGGACAGAAAATTCTCTTAAGAAATAGTATGTGAAGGATGACTGTAAGTCCAATCTAACGCACACTGAGGACAAGTTAATACAAGGCCAAAGGGTGAAAAACCTCTAGAAGTTATACATGATTTACTATTGCAAATCAATTCCCTGGACAGCTGGAAAAAGTCACAGACTCAGCAACAACCAAATCTGTTTTCCTGTGACTACTGCGACAGCTTAGACCAAAACAACAGAGAAAAGAGAGAAGAAAAAAATAGAAGAAAGTGTGTTTGTTTTCACAGATGCTGTGTAAGCTGACAGCCAGAGCTGAGCAGCTCGCTCAAACCGGAGCCTCCAGATGATTCACCATGTCACAGCTCAACTGGGCTGAATAAATAGCTTGTTTAGGAGGCTGCACACATTCTAATTTGTCCAACTTAAATGACATTGCTAACAGGAGCATGTAACGACCCCGGAGAGACGCCTGTCCCAGTGGTGTGTGAACTGTTTATCAGATGTGTTAGTGCAAAGTCAACAGCCTAAATAACATGAACATGCACACCTAAATGATAGTATGTCTGAAGTCTGCAATGGAATGGCATAGCTATTTTCTTCTTGTGCCTTATGCTTTATGGTAATGTTACAGAAATAGCAAACAGGAAACATACTGTATTTTGTGGCTGTTTCTTTTAAGCTATGCAAGTAGTGGTTCTGGCTGTTAACGCCAGACAAATTAGTGTGTGTGTTATGACTGGAGGCATTGTTAAAGTGAACCTCAACACAATGTAAATAACACCTTCCACTGTTCAGCTTCATTTTAATTGGGAATCATTTCCAACTTACAATGCAATTTTACAGATAATTGTATAATGAGCAGGCCCAGTGTAGTTTTTGATTTCACATTTAAAAAGCAAATTTAATCCAACACACATCATGAATTTAATTTGCTAGAATCTTATTAAATGTGGAAAAATCCAGTGTAGCAGAAAAGACCAAAGTGTATAATGTGGAAGAATGACTCACCTTGTGGTGGCCCCAAGCCCCCTCCAACAGGGTATATAAAACTGAAGGGAAGAAAAAGAAAAACACAAGCTGTGACATTTCAGTAACTCTACCCCAGTGTGTAAATATAAACCAAAACAGTTTTTGACTCAAGCATTAAGCCTAAATCTGAGAGCGCACTATAATTTTTGCAATTGGTCATAGCGGCTTTGGTGTGTTATGGTATGTAATGAGCCTCTGTTCTACACACTAAAAGTGCCCATTCATACAGACTGAATTCAAGATGTTAGAATTTAAGAACGGTTACCAAACAGGAGCAACATTAGAATTGCAGAGAGTAAACATCATAGACATGCTGCCATTTCCACAGGCGACTTGGACTCTGTCACTGTGTCTGTACTGAGAAACAAGCCTTTAAGAAATAATCAGGGAAAAGCTCTACAAATTGGCCAAGTCTGTCCCTCACTGAAGCCAACCCACACAGGCCTCCAGCTATTTGCCAAAGAACTTATTACAACTCAGTTCTTCAGGCCTGAACTAATGCTGCAGAAGGAAAAAGAAGAAAGAGGCAGCCAGGACTGACTCCAAGCTACATCTGAGCATCACTAATCCAATACTGTGGGGGAATAGCTTTATAAAACTGATACGTTTCGCTCCAACACAGCTGTGCTAACAAAATGCTGATTAAAGAGAAAGGACAGTCGCTATCAATTCAAGCATTCCCAAATGACTTTAAGAACACTGAGTGGCAAATGTACTGATATTTTTATTATAATTCAAATTTTACATATTTAACTGTTTTCCATGATTAAATAACACCTTAAGGTTTGCACATAAAACCTACATCATTTAGTGAATTTGAAATAAAGTGTGTTGTTACACTTCAATGAATATAGGAACCATAGTGGGGTGAAAAGATAGAATGGCTTAATACTGTATTTGCCACTATCCTAGAGTCAGGCGATACCAATTTCCATTGCAAAGTGATAATTTAATAATATTAACCTCAAGATGGTGGAGAGAAGAGACTCCCACTGACAGAATTCTAATATAATGCAACTATGTGTTATCTGACCATGATGCATAACTTTAAGGGTTTCAGATATTCACATCTGCAGCTTGTAAGATTTACAGCTTAAAAAGCTTTTATAAGAGCACTACTGCACTGCTGCCCACCACTCGGCAGCAAATACCAGGTCATGACTGAGCAGATTAACATCCAAGGAGATAAGCAGTAACAGCAGCTGTGAAAGCCAGGCAGACCAGTGCCTTGTAAAACGGCCCCTAATTGTACATCATCGAACTGTTCTGAATGCATTGTTCTGGCCAGCATTGTCAGGGGTTTTAGTCAATAACTGAGGATGATCAAATCATTATTTTGCTTATTCTCAAGATGCTTTTTTTCAGCAGAATAAAAGTGAGACAGGCACTAACTAAAGAATAATGGCAAAATGAAAAGTAAATGATTCAACCCAATGCTGAGCAAAACATTAAATAATGAATAAATGTGATAATTTCCTTGCAAGTTAGTGGCTATGATTATCATGACGACATTTTTTTAGAGATTATTTCATTATATATATGTCAAGTAAAACACAAAATACCTCAACGGACCAAAATCTAATTTTGAAGAAACGAAGAAATGAAAGAAAAGAAATAATGATCTGACATTTATTTTGATGGCTAACAATTCTGATACGAAGACTCATATTGGGCGTCAGTCATAACTCCAATAAAGAAACCTCAACAAAATATAACCAATAGTTTGCACAATGGTAGATCATGTGACATTCATGGGGTCAGTTGTTTGATGGAAGGTGTAATCACATCCTGCTGAAGACAGACATATCTCGGTAATCTAATCACACTGACATTCATCTCTGTCACAGGTATCATGTGATAAATATAGCCAATCGGACCTATGTCACTGTATGTTATTTTCAATATCAGAATAAGAAAAAAACTCAAATAACACCTGAGAAAATCTGTTAGGTTAAAACAGCACAAGGACACAAAAACAAAACAAAACAAAACAAACCATATAATGACCATTCATTCGGCTGAAGTCTGCAGGTAGGAGGATGAACGTATAGAACTGGTTAATACATTTACCTAAGATGTAAAGACCTACAAAAGGTGGGTATTACTTGGTGCACTACTGCTCCACCTCCTGGTTTTCAATTCTGGCATACAAGGACATTTCACTTTGTTATAGCTGTATTACACACTGAAACTAAAGATTTTTGAATTATAAAATTTATATCAATGTCATTTAATAATGCAAAAGGGGAATAATTTTAAATGTGCAACAGCAAACTGATGCATCGTGTAAGGAATGTATATGCATATACAACTGACAGATTTGGAGCTGGATATATTTTTACACCCTTTAAAAAAATAGATAGCCAACAGAGAAGTGGCAGTTGCTAAAAGTTGAGGCTTCACTGGCATCAGTGTCATCCACAACCCACCAAAACAACATTCACCCAGAAAATATTCTAGCAAAAGCCAGTTTCTGTCTGTCAGACATCACCCACCACAATTACCTCCAGGTATTCAAATTACAGCAAGCAGATTTTCCTACTGCACACTCATCTGCAGTCTTAAGGCTTTGGGTTTCACCTGCCGGATCAGTATCACCTGGCTAGTGGAGATGCTTGTAGCAAGAGCATATTTATTATTCAGGCGGCTCAAGACCAGCTTATGAAATAATCATGAAGCTGGTCTGTTCATCTCCTCGTCTACTTCGATAAGATACACCCTTACATCCCCAAGTGCAGTCCATTTACCTTTAACATCTGTATTAACAAGAGTCTCACTAAATATACACATAGAGCAGTAAGACCTTGAGTATCGAGTTTATCTAGTTGTTGTTGTACGACTATGTAATCTTAAATAGAGGACTTGGGAAAGATGTCCAAGTTCCATCACCTTCAGCTCTTTAAATACCCGCTAAACTATCCAGAAGTCACAAAATAAATCCTAGACCGACAGTTTCATAGTGAGGTGAATATTCAAAAGGATAGGTGGAGACACAATCATCCGTCCACAGGCCTGTCTGCATTAGTCTTGGGTATTTACTGACAATGCTAACTACATGACAATGATGTGCACAACGTCATAAGATGTCTTACCGTCCACCTTAGGGATATCAGCATTCATTTATATATTGAAACATGTATTTTTCTAAATACGCACATAACTGGAACCGTTTTAGACCACTCTGGACTGCTCTGTCAACAGCAGAGGAACCAGCTAGCTTAGCTTCCTCAGTAACCTAACGCTAGCTAGCTCTGACACCTGACATCCAGCCATCTCATCTCATCATTCTACCTCGACTACAAACCCAGCCCTTTTCGCCATCTTTGACGTCCGCTTAGGTGATCAAATCGAGGCATAACCGCTGTCAAATGTGGATATTTCACAAATTACTCAGCTTTACGAGAGAGAATTGTTGTTAAATAGCTAAAATACCTGCTGCCTCCCCCAGATCCTGGCCGCAGCGCCATCTTGATAACAGCAGTCACTGAGACGACGTCAGCAGTGACGGTAAAGGAAATAAACGGCACCCTGAGTTTGGTCTCACAGGCACTAAGTATTGTTTACCGTTAGATCATTCATCAGTGAGAACGATGTTATGAGTCTATCAGGAAAATGGAAAGCGTGTCGTTCTTTTTTTAACTGATAGTCTCTGAACTAAAATAAAACCAACGTGTATGTGAAGCAATATACAAGGGAAAACCTTAATGAAAATCTATTGCGCATTAAATAGTTAATAACAGTTGAGCTACCTTTAACCCCTCAATGGACACACAAGAAAAATCACCGTGTAATGCATTATTATGTCAGTTAAACATCATGATGTGTGTGTTTGGCAAGCCTTTTGGAGATAGGCCTGCCTGAAATGTCGAATACAGGGCTACAGTTGTCAATAAACCTCTTCCTGCAGTACTGAAAGTCTGCCAGCAGATGTCAGTGTTCAGCCTTGTTTCTAAGCTCAGTTGATGTTGACGACATGAGGACTAAAATAGGGACCTTGGAGAAATGGGTTTGTACTTTCAGAATCCGTAGTTTGATCTGTATTTCATTACATTGGATCAAAGGTGGTTGTCAGATAAAAAAAAGGGCTGTGTATATTAAAACAATACCAGCTTCCATTATCTTTCTCATTGAAGTCATTTAAGCATTACAGTCAGAAGTAGTCAGATTATATCCTTTAGTAAAGGTATTCAGTGCGCACTGGGAAAATACTCTCTCTGTAAGTAAAAGTTGTGTATTCCAAACATTTAACCTTTCAAGCCCCTTTAAGTAAATAATGTATTAACAAGTAGTCATGCTGCAGTAAATTTTCTAGGTTTTATATGATGTCTTTGGATTCATTTCACTGCTGCCTCCATGTCTTCATGCATTTTATTGCGAGAGATGTTAAAGGTTAGGCTCATGTGAACAACTTTATCGTACCTGAGTGACTCCCTCCAGTTCAGAAATGGGACAAATCTCAGTCTGGAGTGACAAAAACTGTCACATAAATTCTGATCTTACTGTTCAGACTGAGGTCATTTTGGTACACATATGGAATTGGACCAGATTAGAATTAGATTCCATGAGGCTCACATAAAAGCAAGAAGATCAGTGTTTGGCCCCTACAACCAACCATTTGAATGTCGTCTCAGCTTCATCCAGGACCAGCTATGGCTGCAGATTTTTTGTATATATATCTCAGTACATCTGGTAGATGTTTTTATAGTCCCTTATTTTTTTAAATTGCCTTTAGTCTTCCTGTTATTCATAATTAGCAGATATATTGATATATTTATTACTTGCAGTATTTTATAGCACCTGCATGCGTTCCTGGAGTGTCTTGTCCAACATTTTTACTGGCTGTTTGAAGTATTAAGGCCATTGTGTGTCCTGACAAAGTGATTCACTTGGCAATTTCATTGTTACACCAATGACAAGGTGGAGCAACAAGTAAAAGCCTCTCTGGCATTGTCTTACTGGGTGTTGCTGTGAAAGATTTACAGCTTAATGAGATTGGTGTAAGGCAGAGGATCACTATCCATCACCTGCTCTGCCCTCAGCCTTTCCTATACTTCACCTCTATTCAACAAAAATGATTTAGAGTCCATCTACATGACAGAGGGAGACATGCAGCCATTTAGGCCAAAGAAGTTATTTTTCACAAGCATCTGAATGTCTTGAAGTAAAAAAAAAGACTCATGCCTAAGTCAAGTGTTTTTAATTTACTTAAGTCTTCAGAGTTTCAGAAGACAGAGCTGTGACTTCATCTGAGGACATTGGCATCTGTATTGCTTTGTGAAATGTACATTCTTCTAAAATAGCAAACACTATTGCTGACACTGATTTTTCATTAGCTATATTTTCATATTCCTAATACCTAAACTGAATGAACTTGGATCACTGAAGTGTTGAGACTGTGTCTGTATGAGTTTTATTATTATCATTATTAATTATGTTTTTAATTTGCTCAATGTATTAGTGTGAAGTAGTCAGTTTTACCAAAGTCAGAATATACATAAAATATTTCCTGATTTAAACAAAGGAGTCAGGGAATTAGACTAAAACAATGAAAGAAAAAATATTTTAGCCACTGATAAGAGGGTCACATGAACATTTTTGACTAAAACTAAGGAGTAATCAAATATTTGGCCTATTAATAGAACCCTACGTTTTGTCATTAGATTCATAATTGCATTTAAAACATCTTAAAAGGCTTATTGAGTTACTTTGAGTCTCTATCTCTACTGTCTTGGTGACGTTCCTGTAGGGTATGGTTCAATCCTGGTCATGCCCTTGTTGTTGCTTTACTTATTAAATTATCCCTGATGTGTTTATGTGAGCTCATTTAAAAGGATTATTTTGTTATCCTTGATTGCTCCCATTGAGAGCCATTAGGCAGATGATTAGACCACGTCAGGTTCGCGTCCCCACCTCTTCTCTGGACCTATTCACAGCCGTTGGAGGGCAGAGATGGGCCCCCTCCCTGCTGTGAATGCCAGGTTTAGCTGGAGGCCGACAGAGTCAGTCACGTCCTCTCGACAGTTGGATGTGGACAGGCAGTGGGCAGCCCCCCAGAGGAGGTCTGGCGAGAAAGGTGAACATTAACTCCAGACCCATTCTGGGTATCCCACCATTCCTCATAAATCATTAACCTGTCCAGCATCAAGCCTGTGACAGCATCCGCATGACAACATCAATCTGTCAGGATTCCTCTGAACCAAAGGTCTTTACAGTTTCTCAGCTTCGGATGCAAATGGGGTGAATTTATACACAGGCTGTTGAAAGCACACTCACACTTTTACAAAACACAGTCTGACACTGATTCATTTAGTTTAATGCTGGTTCACGCTTTAGTCTAACTTTCTTCATTCATAATCTTACACAGAACACTAATAACAATAGGTGTTTATTTTTATTATTATATGAATGATTTTCTTTGAGGCAAAGGGAATATCCTCTGTACAGTTAAAGTTTAAATAAGTAGGTTGCTCTAACAAGAATAGTACACCTTCTGTATAGAATTAAGCACCAACTGTGGAGGTTTACTGTTCTTAATAAAACATAAAACCTCCAGAATTAGGATTTTGACCCATTTATCTTTCATAGCTGCTGCTGGTTTGGTCTTTTGTTGTGATGTATTAAAATGTCCACTCATGTGTCTCACATAGGAGACATTAAGTATTTTATGACATCCTGTATTATGTGATCAGTATATTTAATATTTAATATTAGATTGAAATATTCATCTCTTTTCCATTTTCCAACACCTTACTTATATTTACTTATATTTTAGATTTCTGTTTGACATGTGTCCTAATGCCATAGCAAGAAAAAGAGACCAAACTAATTTGCAGTAAAAACACTGTACAAATATGTTCTATGTGTACAATATTAAAATATAGTCGTCAAGGATTTATGCAAACTGATGATCCATTTTTATCTACTTTCCAGTCTTTTATATAAAATCTGAAATGTGAATGTTAATGAAATGAATAGAATTGAATCAAATAACTGTAGATCAAAGCCACCTATCTTTTGATGTGTCTAACCCAGCTGTCACTGTAGGTGGTACTGGTGGCGATGTACGGTGAAGGCTGCTGATTGTTACTGCGGAGGCCTGACTGATCTCCATGACTGTGCAGGAACACAACAGAGGACCCCTTGATCCTTGGTTTTGATGGAAGACTCCTGTCAGAGCAGCTCCATACATGTGTATGTATTTCTCCATAGAAGGCTGGCGTAAACTCTGGCCGGAGTGACCAATTAGCCCTGGCAGAGAGTGGCCTCCTGACCCTTGACCCCTGCTGGGTAGTCTTATCCATTAACCCTTTGGGCCTCAGCTGGAGTTGATGTAGTAGCCTTTCTTCTGCCACTGCTAAACACACGGCCACATTCACCCTGCAGCTTCCACTTTCTGTCTCTTTGTCCCTCTTCTCTGTTCCCCGTGTGTCACCTCGCTCCTTATGTTGACCTCATGAGTCATCGGCTGCTTTGCATCTATTGGCTCGCCTCCGTTATAACCACACCCCCTTACTTCCACGGTCATTAGATGTGTATACCATGAACAAAACAAGCTAATCAAAATATAGAAGACACGCTTTAACATTTTTATATATGCTGAACTTACTGGCGACTACAAATAAAAATGAGCTATTTTGTCTCTATCTGGGACATTTACAGAATTGACTTAGGTGCTCATAGTAGTTCATGAATATTCTCCATCACTGAACCAAATAAAAAAATAAGATAAGGGTTTTAAATTGTATTCTGTGCACAAAAATGTCACAGATCTCAGAACAGGTTTTCAAAAAAACATATGAACAATAGTATACAGCCTTTGTACAACAGTTATTTAACTTAACTGTCAAACCTGAGTAATGTTGAATATTATCATTATTGTCCCTCAGACAGCTTCATGCAGTAGCACTAAACTGTTCTGTAGTGAAATCAATATGATAACTTCAAGACATGTTTGACAATGATTACTAAGATGACATTTCTTTTGTACTTCCCTGAGTCATGCCAGTTCATACAAACTGTGGGTTCATGTTTCCCAGAAGCATTAAGTCTTTGCCTTCGACGTAGGTTATTTGTTAAAAACTAGAATTGACTCATAAATACAAATGTCTGAACTGCAGTTTATTAAGTAGTCTGGACTTGAGGTGCTAAATGGTGCCCCCTGCTGAAACATATCCAGTTCTTTCTTTATTTTCATGTGAGTACACTATTTTCACCCATCAATTTATATTCACTAACTGATTAAGAGCAGTAGCATTATATCTTTAACATTATTCTGTATGTAATGACTTTTTATGTCAAAGTGCCTAAAGTAAAAAAACAAACAAACAAGTAAATAAAATAAAAACACCTGACAGAACATGTCTAATGATTACTCTCCAAGTTATATCCATTAATTCTGACAACCAAAGAACACTATTGTACTATCTAACTAATGAATAAAAGTAAACTGTGTTCATAGCCAGTGAGGTCTAACAGTGGCCTAAGGAAACAAGTTTGTATTAAAACTGCTGAGATGTGATGTTTAGAGAAGTTAGTGTTGTATTGCAAACTCTAAGAGATGCTAATGAGTCTCCTACTTTTTCAGTTCCTGAAGAAAAGAGAAATTGTCAGATCTTTAGAGGCTTCCTGGGTCTGAAAATCAAAGGCCTCATTGAAAACCAAATAGAGCAACATCAGTGGATTACAAGGCCCCCCCCAGCAGGACGGACGCTGCAGGTCAACACAGGGACAGAAAATTAGAGGTACGGCATATTAGAATTAGAAAATCTATCTATCTATCTATCTATCTATCTATCTATCTATCTATCTATCTATCTATCTATCTATCTATCTATCT